>CM056172.1:12950914-13039114 GCA_029691765.1 Entomobrya proxima
AGTAGAGTGTAAATGAGGAGTTAAAGCAAAATGAATACTGGGACTGTGTTAAGTTTTAAATAGGAATTTAACATTAGCAGGAAAGTTTGGTTGTTTCTCTTCCGGTTTTTCCCTGGACTACTCATCGTGTACTATTATGTGGTGTAAATGGTTAGTCTTTTCCCATGTTATTGAAAGGGAGAGATGAAGATGTTGTTGTTGTTGTTGATTGGGGGTAGGGTTATATTGTTAGGTAAGTATTTATACAGGTAAAGGTGGGGAGGTGTGTGGATATAATATGTACGCGTATATTGTTATGCTTAGCATTGCATTTAGGTATGCTACCCATGTTTTAATTAGGTGTGCCTCCCCTTTTAGTATATTGTCCAGACTATTTATGCCTAATTAATTTGTAGGACCACTTGACCCATTGTGTGATTGAAGTTTATATTGCATGCAACAGTACATAATTGATTACTCCCATTAATCCCTTATTGTCATTGCCAAATATGGATAAAAGTCAAAGGTCACGCTACTCGCTACTACTCCTTTATTCCATTATTATACGCATTTCCGCATTACTCATTTTCATAAAATGTTGGCACAGGTCATGATTTGAAATGGAAAATGGAACAACACGTGTGTTTGTTTGTCTGCTCTCATTTTCAGTTTTGTTTGAGGTAGTTTTGGGAAACATTTCTGGCAGCGCTCCAGCAGCAGAGTACGAGTGACGAAATGAAACAAAAAAATGACATGTGGCATGATGTACCTAACGCATACTCATATTCTTTTCTTTACACTCATCACATCATTTTGGTATTTCTTCTTTATCCCATTTTCTCGTTGTTGTTGTGAAATGCAAAATAATTTTTCATGAATCTTCATCACACACTTACCATAATTTTCAACTGGTTAAAAATATTTCTTCTTTATCCCATTTTCTCGTTGTTGTTGTTGTTATGAAATGCATTCATCATTTTTCATGAATCTTCATCTCACTCACTACCGTTCAATTCTTTTCTTTGACTCATCACATTCTTTTGTGAGCAACTTTTGGTGTGCCGGTTTAAGCAAAATCCATTTTTTTCGTCGCTGTTGTAAAATTAATTCATCTTTTTTCATGAATCTTCATCTCACACTTACCTCCACTCGATTTCTTTGAATTTTATGGAAAATGTTTCCAAAACTTACATGCACCAAAACTAAATTTGTAACTTTTATGCACACTATCAACTTACACAGTTGCATTTATTGGTTATTCTTGCTATGATCCAAAGTTTAAATGTAAACTCAGTGGCTCTTGATCATTTCACGTTATAAATTGAAGTACAAGTAAAATCACAAAACAAAAAATGACATGTGGCAAGTACCAAAAACATTTCCGTTTTCCCTTTCTTTACTTCATTTTCTCGTTATTGTTGTTTTGAAATTCAAAATGATTTAAATGAATCTTCATCACAAGAATACCTCCACTTTTTCTTTCGGTTTTTTAAATTTTTTTTGAACCAAGTTGAATGTTTATGAATTAGTAGCATGATAATATATATAATAATATGTGATTAAAGAAAAGTGTGTCGCAGTACACACGAAAAGAAGATTTAGTTCTCCAGTTGGGAGTAAACCAAACCGGACATGAGCCTAAACGCGAGGAAAAGCTTATTTGTAAGGAGAAAGAAGAAAATATACTATGTGACAGGAAGAACTTTATTAGCTGTTACTGAATTTGTAAGAGTCATCGTTTTAGAAAGTTGTACGTGTATGGGAATATCTTAGTAGGCTTCCTTTAATTCCACTTGTACTTGTTTGTGTGCAAGTGCAAGGTTCATAGGCAATAGTAGCAAGTTTCATATTTTTTGCAACCCAAAAAGGTTGAAATTATAGCGTAGCCAATTTCTATACGCGTACGAGCGAGACTTCCTGTGCAATCTAGATGTGTGTTCAAAGTTACTTTCTCCTGACCTACATATAAAATACAATATAACGTTGAATATTGCTCTGTTTATCTACAAAATGTTTACAGAAAAATATATACGTAAAAATATGCTTTAAATTTAATATCCTTAAAGTATACGTGAGCAACATCACCACTTTCCTATCTCTGCTTAGTTTCTTATCGGAACCACGCAAATATACGAATTCAAGCTTCACACATACTGTATGTTTATGATGAAATATTGCTAGAAAATCAAACGTAAATATTATGATGCAATCGGGTTTTAGTTGTAAACCAAAAGTATCGAAACTGGCAAAATACGAAGCAAAGTATCATTATTACATTTTATCTAAAATTACCTACATATAAAATTCCTGCACAATTATATTTTATGTAGCATGTATTTACAGAACATATACACATATACATATTATATTATCGTATCTTTGTGTGTGAAGGGAATATAATATGTTTTTAAGCTTTTTCCTGACAACTATATAAATATCAAAAATGCGTTATTTTTTCAGTTAGTTGACAACTACGATCCAAAAATGTTATTTAAAAAATATAACTCGTATGTGTATTTTCCTTCTTCGTAAATTTTACAAGTACGTTCGGCATAAAATCTACAAATAGTTATGTGTAAAAACAAAAAAAGGTTGTAGATTCAGAAAACGTTTGCCTCATTATAACATTTAGAAGGAACTTTCCGCACGGTCTGTACAAAAATAATGAGGATGCAAAAACGGTAGAAACTAATGACTCTTCTCCCAAATTTAGTAGTAATTGAAAAACTACTGGGCACCAGTGTGGATTCAGAGTAGTCTGTAGTCCAAAACAGTAAATCCAATATTTTGGAGAAAACATAATATATAGGCAAGGGGAATGTAGCGTAATTCCGAATCTAACATACCGACGTCTCTTTTTTACCTTTCACGAAGAGTAAAAGCTTAGTGATTGGTGAAACTGCATGTTTAAAATATAATATTATAAAAATATAATAAATATACTGTTCACGTTATTCACGTAGTGAGAATTACTCAAGTATGTAGTGAAATAGCGTTTCAAAAATATGTATTTTGAATGAATGGCATATATTATACGATGATGCGTATCTCGTGTTTAAAGAATATGGAAAACCTGTAATGGAAATGCAATTACCTGAGTGTTGACAAATAAAGAAATATCAGTGTGAAAAAGCATTGTTTGCATAGCACGAATTCTACCTTTAATATGCATTAATATTCACTATTTATTTATGACGATAAAACCAGCATAAAAGCAGCATTTGCAGCTGCGTGGATAAAAATTATACCATCTGTTGACATCCGTCCCATTTGTGTACTTTTCTGAACCATGCCACCATTTCGACAGCTAGTTTCACTCCATATACAATTATTAAGATGTCATTCAACCTCCATCCATTCTTGTGCCTGGATTCTTTCCGACCTCAGTGGCAGGCAATCTTGCTACCTGACTTGAATGCAGTTCTTCCGGTGGTCCAAAATATAATCGCTTGAAGGTTTCAATGGGATTGACAAGAAAATACAAGGCCGCGCCCCAAACCCTCCGCCTCTTTACATTTTTGAGTGTACAGTCATACAGTTTTTCCTTAATCTCTGTATTTTCCTTCCTGTGAAATAGAAATTATAATGTACTTATGTGCAATATAAGTACTCAGCTTCAAAAAAGTATTTAGTTTGAAAGAATTTTTTCTAGCGGCTAATAGTATGAGAAGAATAAGTAATGAGATTGCGTATTTACTTGTACTGTCTCAGAGCACTTTGCAAATACTCGACTCGATCCTCCAAATCCTCCAACTCTTCTTTGCATCTATTATATGATTCCTCTAGTTGTTGTTTCTGGGCCGTGCTTTCTACTAATTTCGCTTGAGCTTCTTCAACAGCTTTCTCCAATTTAGATTTGGACCTGCTTGCAAAGTTTTAATGAAAAATATTTACAGTCTCTGTAGGTTGACCTAGTTTAGCATGCTTTTACTAGAACCGTGTAGAGAGGCTGTTTATCCTCTTTGGTCCTTCTATTTTTATTCTTACAAAGTTAAAATTTCATTTTCCTTTGTAACATCTCTCTGTTCATGTAGCACCCTTTCATAAGCTTTCTCTTTAGCTTCCATCTCCAATTTCAGCTCATAGCATTTGGACTCGTAGGACATGGCCTTCTCTTGCCAATGATTCTGCTGTATTGTCAGCTCTTTTATTTGTAGTCTAGCAAATTCACTCTGCAAAATAATAATACATGGTTAGTGGAGTATCTTTTCACACCACTTTTAATCTACTTGCAGTTCTTGTAAAATAACAATAACAGAATATTTGTCAGCTCTCTCTAGAAAAGTTTGCTTACTTCCCTATAGAAAATCACACATTTTTACCTCTTTTGCTAATTGCTCGTTTTCCCTTGCAAACTTTTCCGCACGAAACCGATCAAGTTCCATACTTCGTAATTGCATTTCCTTTTTATCCAGTCGCATTTGTAAATCTATATTCAGCCTAGAATTTTCATCAGACAAACCCCTCAAGTGCCTTTCAAGAGATCGTTTTTCTTCAAGTACTTTTGCGTATTCCTGGAACCAATTATTTTTAGGTCCCATTATATTCAAAGAACATGACGTTTGAGCTCCAAAGAAAAGTTGTTTAAATCAGTGTTTTTACTTCTTTTATGGACTCATTCTCTTTTATCGTCTGACAATACTTTTTCTTTACTTCATTGTACTCGTTCAACAAGGGAACTGTTTTTTCCTTCTCTATTGCTTGCATTTTCCTTATTACGTGTAGTTGAAGGCTTTGATTATCGATCTGTCATGTACACAAAGTACAAGTACAAATAATGCATCAATGTGCCCCAGTTTCAATTATCGGGAACCCCCCAGGACTAGAATCATCTTTAATTTAGTTATATATCGAACCGTTTTATGCATTTGCGTATTTTCAGCCGCTATTGCAGCTACTTGACCTTTTGTCATTCGCCACGAGTTAAGCAACAAGTGATGCAAAATGATTCGCGCAGCACGTTCTTCTCGTCGTTGGAGAAGATTTTGTTCCATATGAGTCAACTGATTGGAGCGTCTTCTCAATGCCTCAAGAGTAAAAGCGTTAACTATTCTGTAAATTGTACATTTTCTTTTTCCCTCTTTGATTCGTTTTTGTAATAACTCGTTTTCATTGGAAATGCTACGGAAATCTCCTTCTTCAGTCTCTTTCTCGTTTGTTTGATTAGAGCAGGTTCTAATAAAATCTCCATCTGGACCACAACTAGAGCTGTTACTGGTAGTCTTATTTTCTTCCTTTGCGCTAATAGTGTTATCAGTCTGTACGTGAGTATTCATTTTCGTTTGCTGACACTGAGAGGACACTGGTAACGCTTGAAGGAGTTTCTGATTCCCATTCTTTTGCTGTATCGGGTTTTGTTTTTGAAAAATGGAATCCCGTGAGCACAAAGGAATGCTTTTACGTGATCGAGGAGAAAGAGGTTGATTTCTTTGGCTTGATGCATTACGTAAATCTTCCAAGGATCGATGGATGGTTTTCTTTTGTAATAGACACCGTCTTGTTTTCAAATCCTCCTTTGAGGAATTCGTTCTCGTTTGGTCTGCTTCAGGAAAAATGTTATATGGCATTCCTGTGACAGGAGAAATGTTCAGCTTCTGTCTATCCTCAGGAGAAAGTATTGGTAAACTCTCTCGGCCAAACGTTCTATACGCTGGAATTGGACTGTTGTGACATGAAGGCGGAGGGTGGGAAGATGGGATGGTAAATTTTGATAAAGGATTCCGCGGCCTAGGCCTGCCTTGAAATGGCTCACTAAGCTGGGCCAATACTCTATTTTGAAGCTCTTGTGAGCTGCTTCCAATCTTCTTAGTGGTTGATGATAATTGCAGGTTGTTTAAACTCTCCATGTCGATGAGAAAAGCCCTTTACCACAACAGTGTTCCGTTCAGTTTAATATGAGAAAAGAATAAAGCGCGAAAACGTAAGGATAAATTGTACGAACGTGAGGGGTGTAATGTAAAATTAATTTATTTTCTTTCTATTTTTGTAAATGTGTTATTCACATAAGCAATACAATTTAAGTTGTCATTGGTGCATTTTAGGTTGTCCATACTTTTACACGTAATATATAAGGTTTATATTCATGTTGTACATAGTACTATGCTTTCTCCGTTTCTTCTTCCCCCAGAAATCGTCACACTAACGTGTTTTGCTTCCATATTGGTACAAATACTCCGAGATCTCGGGGGGATATGCGTCAGTTCCAATTAGATGCGCTTTTCCTCGCCAGTAATTCACTATGCATCGCCGCTATACAATGACAATGAGCACAAACCAACATGCATTACAAAAATAACTGCGGTTAAATACTAGCCTGGCATAAAATATGCATACCTTGTACTGCGCAATTACCACTGCACAGGAATATGTCCAACTAAAAAGAATAGGAAATACAGACAAATTCATGAGAAACCTTTACACAGAAAAAATACCATGTTCTTCCATACCCAACGCCATATACGATCACACAAACAATTGGAACAAGGTCCCAAGTCACCGAGATGTCACGATAGAAAGCCAGGATGAACATGACGATGATCATGACACCACACATGATCCAGTTTACCGTGGACAAGAAGCAACTCACAATTATCCAGGGCATGTACCAGCACGGATGCACCTATAACATCGTAATATTCACATAATAGCAGTAATAATGATTACTGTATAACTATAATGTTTAGAATTCTTTCAATCACTCACATGTCTTTTCACTAGTGCAAATACCACCATCCATCCAGTCAAGTGAAATATTGCATGAGCCAAAATCACGGCGTATGTGAATGGACGCCAAACTGAAAAGCAAAAACCAATAGTACAAGTATTTAAAATATTTCTCACTTTTTCTTTTTATTGGTTTTACATACGTGGATAAAGCTCATCTATCATTTCGACGTGTTCATCCTGGTAATAGTAGTCCAAGTCGTTGCGAAATTTCTCTTTCCACCTGGTAAACATTTTGAACTTTAGATCTACCTTCGTAATGTAAAATTAATGGTTATGAATGTCAAACTTACCAAGCTTCGGTTTGAGTGGGTAAGAAGATGAGCAGAACCATAAGAAAGACAACGACTCCCAGACTCATTGTCTGCGCAAGAAAAGTCATAAATTATGGGTACATAGTGACAGATTGGAAAAGAAAAACCTGTTGGGGCATTGTGAGACTGTCTATTTTCTTACTACCTGGTAAATGCACATTGTAATTATCGTGCCCTCTCGCAGTGTACATGTTCTCAGGTACTGATCAGGGAGCTCAAGCTTCTTTTTGATTGTTGCCTGCACAAATTACAATGTAATTACAAGGCTGTATATTTTTCTTTTGTTAATTTTCATTGCTTTGGACCATACCAAGTCAAATCCAGCAATGCCAAATTTGTTCAACGGGATATTTTGGTCAGCCCTCTGAATTTCCGGCTCCTTATTCTCAATTGGCAGATCTGTATGAAATCCGCTCTTCATCTTGAGAATGTGTGGTTTTAGGAAACCAACTTACCCTATAATTTGTTCGGTGGAAATCTTAGATTAATCCTTACGTGGAGCATCCAGTGAAAATCGTATGCACAGCGTGATATCATATATTCTAACAACCATGTACCTGAAACTTATCACCACTTCACATAATTAGAACAGAGCTTAATCAATTTCGGACACATTACTAAATTATTCATGAGCTTAAAACAATGTTTTCGCGTGCTGTTCTTCCAGCAAGAGTTTTATTTGGAATTTTGAACCGATATTTTAGCACGATAGCGTAGATGAAATGTGTGTATATGCTCTGGTCTATCCGTAGTTCATTAAAATCGATCAACAAGCAATAATGATAATTTTAATGAGTTTTACATACACGTCGTAAGTTATGCTTTGTTTTTTAGCACTGGCGAAGAGTAAAAATATACCATTTCCGCAATCGATAGAATAAAAAACAAGCCAAGTTTCAAACATATTTTTTAAATGTTAATGGATAAGCTTTATGTGTAACGAAAATTCTTTATTTCAATCACTTGAAAATACTTCAACATATTTTGTAATATAACAACAATATTTTAGGATTTACAAAATATAATATAATGATAATCATCATGCGTCTTTCAAACAAGATAAAAGTAAGTTTTAAGAAAAAAATCTTTCGCACATTGTAGTTTGAACTTGATGAGTTTTTTTGAAAGCAGTTTATTATGCCAACTATGTTGTTGTGTTGTCCACATCAATTTATTCAATTGCTCTCGGTCCATCAATCGGCATCGTATGCAAAACTTCGTCTAGTAGTTGCAGAGCGCGATGAAGATGTACCTGATGAGATACAAAGGTTAAATTGATAGGATGTATAAAAATTCCGTTAATGTTTAGAGATAAAAGCCCTGAAATAATCACCTCTATCCAACATGGCGTTTCCTTTATTGATTGCCGAGGGTAATCAGGTCCCCACCCCTTAACGAAACTGAGTCGTAGGATGCATAATCTTCTTAGATCATCAACGCCAATGCCTGCAGCAGCGCTTAGACTAATAGCGATTCCTGGAGCAATTCCTCCAACAGCATGTGGTCCTGGAATGTGTCCTGCTACAGCGGCGGCTTGTGCTGCTGCCTATTAATTGAAAATCAGTTGGATGACAATAATGTTGTGGTTTGAATGTCTTGAAACATTTATGCAAATGCTAACGCATTTAAAATTTTGAAATAAACATTTACCACTGCTTGTGCCGTGGCTGCTTGTTGCTGCATCTGACGGTGACACTGCCGTAGATCAAAAACCTTAATGTATGCGTTCGGATACACTTTATGTACAGCATCACCAGGAGCGCGACCTGCTTCACGGTCCAAATAATAGCTTTGAACAAAGACGCTGTGATCGGACATACAACGCAGCCAGACGTCTCCTTCTCCTTTCAATTCCAATTGTGCTCCCTTCCCAATGTGCAGCCTGTTAATATTTATTTAAATTATGAAAATTCTTTATGTGATTACACCTGATTAAGATGCAATAATGTAATATATTATAGAATAATTGGCTTCATTTCATTATGAAGTATGCTCTGACCTTGCTCTTTCACTCTGCTCGGTTCGGTGGACATTACTCAAGGCCCCAAGACAAAATCTATTGCCTCCGGAGGGATCAACATATCCATCGATTGTCACACTTGGAAGTGACGAGGGAACCTTAAAAGTTTCTCCAACCTAAACATTTAAAAATGCACTATAAAATCAATAAATGCATAATATATGTTATGTTGACTTAAAAAGAGAGGTTTTAACCTGGGTGTCCAATTCAAAGTAGGCAATAGAACACCAAAATTCTGGTGGCGGCTGGGATGACAAAAGTGATGACGTGCTTAGATTTACATCATGGTACAACTGACGTGAGTGAATATCTAGAAAACCACGAGTATAGTTAGTATAATGCATTTTTATCTCTGAAGGTTGATTCTGGTATGGGACTCACTATATCCAGGGTGGTTGGAAAGCTCAGGTCCGGCAGAGGAAGGCTGCGTATTTTGCGTGTAGCTTACGGTATTGGAACCAGTTCCATTCCAACTCGAGTATCCACTTTGATTGTTAATATTCCCCTCTGTGGAAGAAGACGCTTGTGTTGGGGTGGATCCCATGTTCATCCCATTATAGTCGAGGTTTGAATATTGGGAACAATTTCCTCCGGACTCATTGTTATAATAGTTGGTTGTGCTTGGCCCAGGAACTGGTTGCGATCCACTTTGGGATGCAGTACTTCCACTGTTGCCAATTTGCACCTGAGTGGTGCTTGTGGCTCCATCGATTGGGGAAGTGGGGCCAGAACTAACAAGTGGAGTACTCGAAGCAGCAGCCTGAGAGGATGTTGATTGTTGTTGTGTTGGTGTGTTCACTGGCGGTGACATCAATCCTTGAACTTGAGAGCTAACAGCTTGATTGTACGACGGCGCTGGAGGGTGATGCTGTACAGTTTGTGGTTGAGGTGCAGGAACCTGTCCAATACCAACTGAGCCTGTCGATGGTCCTGCCGAACTTCCAAGAATACCGCCCCCAGAAGGTGAGAGGATAGTTGGGTTCTCAGATTTTATGTTAACTGCAGCGGTTTTCTGATTAATAAGTTCGAGGGAAGATGAACTTCCAGCGGAGTATTCATCTATTTGTCTTCCGGTATTTGGTGACTGAAGGCTCAGTCCAGAAATATCTGTTTGCATAAAGTAAAGACTGTTAAATAGAGATAGACACATTTTATAAATAAATCAATTCGACCACTATTCATCTTACCTATGCCTGGCGACACCACCCTTTCGTAGTGGTACGGATTTACGCATACAGAATCGCATTTGAGATCAAACGCAAACTGGCAATATTTTACATGTTTCAATTCATTTTTGTGCAGGTCCGGCCACCTCCAGATTCTAGCGTAAATCACATGCGGAAATCCCTTTCTTCCGGCAACCTAATGTAATAATGAAAGGAACACTCAAATACACAGTTGAAGAAGCCGTTTTTACAGCAATATTAATATACTTTCTCCCTCACTGAAATGCAAAAATGAATATAAACTATCTGCTTTTATAGTCTGCGTAGCTTGTATTCACTTGCCAAATGTCCGTTGCATTGCAATGACGAGACATGTTTACCATACCTAAACTTCGAACGGACATGCAGCAAGGGGAATTTTTTTGACTTGCCCAATAGTTAGGCACCTACGTGAATGAGTAATTTCTTCTGACACTACATACAACATACAGAAAGGGGTTCGTTGATCATTCGCAGAAAAAGGAATAAAAAACGAATGTCTGCTTGCCAGTTGCAATTTTGTTTGCAAAATATAATGCACTAAAATGCATACACAAGAGACGCATGTTTGGCAAGGGGAGAACGATTCCAGGAAAACCTTTTAGTCAACATCTTTCAACCCACGGAACAGGATTCAAAGTGGGTTGTGAAATGCAAGCTAGCTACTCGCCTAGGGAAAATTTTGAATGTTGAGCAGAGAATGTAATATACTACGCACCTGTAATCTTCCATCAAGAGTTCGCTGGATGGTCACGCATTTACTTGGTTGAGCTCCATTGGTTGTGATTGCCGCAATTAAACTATCCAGCTCATCTCGTTTTTCCTATAACAGACACAAATGTAAATTACATTAAACGTACAATGTGCTCACTGAAGCAAAGTTGCCGAAAATAAATGTTTTTATTACCTTCAGCTTTTTAACTAAACTTTCGATTGCTCGTTTGGCAAAACTTTCCGACTCTCCTCCTTGCCTGTGGCACATGAGGGAGTGCACGATTGATAGACAAGCGTCCGCGCTTGTCGGCGCATTCGACGACATTCCAAAGTCTCCCATTGTGGGAGGGATTGCCGAAATGCTACCTTGCGAATGCGAATGTCCACTGTGGGAATGAGCAGAGTGGGCGTGACCGTGACCGCCACTGTGATGCGAAGAACCTCCTCCACCTACAGAATGCTGAGAGGAGTGCGAATGTGAAGATGATAACCCACCACTACTAGAGCCCGCCTGTTGACTGCTGCTTATCAAACCATGAAGGGGATGAGATTGGTGGTGATGGTGGTGATGATGATGATGGTGGGAGCTGATACCTCCACCTGAGCTGTTGTTGTGACTGCTGCTGGAGGAGGGATGACCAGGCGATTGAGCTGAATGATGATGGTGGTGGGGATGGGCGCCGCCCCCTCCAGGTGGCACAGATTCTGATTGAGATGCTAAATGAGACCTGTTTGGTTGCTCGGAAGAGCCATGCGGAAACTGGCCGGAGGTGGGTCTGATTCCACCGACTGGTCCACTGCCAATTGCTTGGGAGTAGCCGTCTCTCCAATCTAGATGGAAAAATACTTTTTAGCAATTTTGTTTGAGCAAAATATTATGCTAGGGTTATTTGACTTGACGTTTAACAGCAAAACTATCAAAAGTACAATACAAAAGTATTAAGTACAATAGGACAAAGTACAGTACAATAACTATAATAGCCATGCATCACAGATTTGCAAAACAAGAACTAAATGCATGCATATTGGCAAATTAAATCATAAAAAACACATTCAACAAACAACAATCACAAAATACCACACCTGCAAAGCTTAATATGATGAATTATCTAGTGGAGAAAGCAATAAGTGCATAGTGCTTGAATACACGTATATAAATGAATCCAGAATACCATGGACCTACATACCCCAACCTACCCCAATTTAAAGTATACAAAAGTTCTTTACAAAATAAAAAATAAAATGATAGTTTACGATGTTGCCTGCCTCGGCAAACAACCTATTCCATGTGACAAATTTAACAAAAACGCTAATTCCTTCATGTTTCCGAAATAAGTATTACGACTAGGTATTCCTAATTTACCTCTAGTATAAACTAAGTACCCAGGTATATAATGTACTAGGAACAAAAACGCTTTAATTTATGGTACATTGTTATTATAGTAGGGTATTTTTTATGTCGGGAAATGCCTTCATGGATAATGGATAAAATATGCATTTAGCCATCATCTCTTTGTTGCTGCACATTCAATTCAACATTCACACACAAAAACGTAAAGCATCAGAACACACACAAGACAAACACTTTTGGAGAGAAAGTACCCACACACTAAAAACGCCAATTCGGCACATTAAGATATTACGTGATACACATTCTTATGAAAAATCTGTGTAGATAGAACTTTCTTCTTGTTAAATATCATTTTAAGTACTGGCTTTGTTCAGTACAGTACAAGCCAACAAGCTACTTTTTACTTTCTTGGTAATCGATTCCAGTATTCTGAGGGATGAGTGGACTAAAAGGAAACGTTCCAAGAAGGAAGGAATAATGCAGGAATGCTTTTGGAGGAGTTTTTGAGTTAGTGGGAAAATCCGGAGAAAGTTATTGTGTTCCCAAGAAAATTGAAAATGCATATAACAAGTCATTTACAGGAAATGCTTCTTAGACAAAAAGGGAGTAAAAATTTAGTATTCAGAGAAAGAAAAGATAGTTGCTTTTTGCACACATATAAAGATTACTAGACTTGTCAACATTGAATAGTTTACATTTTACATTCACAGGCCACTAAACAAACAGAATTCTTGGTGCAAAATGAAAGACACTTTCTTTCATTGTTGAATCTCAAAATACATACAAAAATACTTTGTGATTTGATAAAAAAGACGCATCTTGTTGTGTACGTCGATGTCATGTCATATAAATAATTATATAGGCTTAGCATAATTGTACGATATTTTAAAAAGTATTATATTATTATATTTGGGATCGAGGAAGAAGAAATTTCAGCATTTAACGAATCACTGACCTGGACGAGAACTCCACATGTTTCAAGTTCTGTGAATTGTGAAGTTGATCAAATCAAGAGAAGAGGTAGGAGGCCAAAAGGACAGTTAGAGTTTTAGATAGAGCTTTTTAGAGGTGCTGCGCGTGTAAAATTCTAAATAACTACTCACTATTACCTCAGAGCAGGTGGTCAATAATAATTCAGTACGATTTGTAAAAGGAAAGTTGAGAATGAAATCAGTTACACTTTAGTAAAAACTCATATAAATTCTAATTCTGTCTTAACTATTATAAAATACACAATTTCAATCATAAAATACTATCTCTAAATAAATATATATTATTTGTATTAATTACTTATTTCTTGTAAATAATTTTCATATAGATCCGATACACGCTACAGTTAGTATCGTTCTTTTCTTACTATATTATCACTTTAATACATTGACTATTAAATATATGTTTGACATGTACTGTGTATTTGGTCTTCTATAATGTGATGTTTCAAACTTTTCCAGGTAAAGATGGTGTTGGTGTACACAAATAACACTTAAAGGTAAAAGGTAACAGATCGGGTGATTTGGTCACATTATTACTTACTTGGGAATTACGGTTTTATAGGATTAGTATTTTAATGGCCACATTCTTTTATTGACTATAGTTTATTGTTATAACAGATAGTATAGCTAATCAGGTCTGACTTTGTTTTAGAACTTTGCACACCTTTGTGCTAGATCCCTGATTGGTGATCTAAAATCGCCAATCTTTTAAAACTGCTCAGCGGATTGTAATTAGAGATCATGGCTTGTACACTCTAACCTTTACTTTAAAATTGGTATTCAAGATTCGATATTTGTGAATACTTTGGCATATAAATATAATATGTACTATATTTTCTGCGTATCTAACCACTAACGACTAACTAATAGAGCAGATCTAACAGACACAAAAGCATATATATAGTCTGCGGTTGCACCATAATTTTTATCACGGAAGTTCATGTGTTGCTTATATACTACATGAATCGATGTGCTCATTTGTACATTGCATTTAATTAGTGAAATAATGTGCGCGTTATAGCTCTGCATTAACTATCACGACAACTGTGGTCATTAAATACAAATAGTTTTTGATAAAATAGTTGATTGTGTTCCTATACCCTGGTATACCCTAAAAGTTTGGCATGTACAAGTGTGTTGTGACCTGCACCACGTTTAATCAAGCTTAATCAATAAATTGAGCATATTATGAAATAAAATTTCAACTAAAAAATTTGTAGCTGTCGAGATATAAATAAGCATATATATATTATTTTAATATAGTTTTTAGTAAGAGTTTCTAGACTCGAGAACGTGTTAAGCGAAAACTTACTGGAACTGTCAAAATGCAAATTGTTGTAACTTAAAATCAAACAAGTCAATGAGATATATAGAGAGAGGGTTGTGAATTTCTTACTTCGGCAGATTCACTTACTTAGTCGTATGTAGTAGAAGCAAGAAAAACAACTGCACCGTCCTAATAGTTGACTTTGAAAAGATGTAAGAACTACTGCTGATATATAAGTTTAAGCACAGTTTTTGAGTAAATCAGAATGAGATTAGCTTACAATATATAGATAAAAACTAATAATATATATATGATATATAGTAACGATTCAATACTCAAAGACTCTATGAAGGTTGTATTATGCGTAAATATAGCTACTAAAAGTTAATGTAAGATGATTTAGATGATATTGCGAGTTTTGAAATAAGAACTATACCCAGAAGTTCAAGTCTACAGCTAAATATAAACTCGATGTATTTTAGAAAGCTCTCCTGTTCCAACAATTATTATAGTTTCAGGTAACTATCACACGTGTCACAAAGTCACAAAGATAACTGATCTCTGCACTTGTTTGTACCCTTACTTCCTTGCCTTGCACCACTCTTTTAATGTATATCGATGTTGTGGACAGTTTGAAGGTTTTCAGGTTGCTGAACTAGTAGTAGTTCAAAATGCCCAATATTCAACATTGACCGACACGGACACGCACGTTATTTGTTACAAGATCCATGTAATGTTCCTACAAAAATGACATTGTAAAATCTCAATTCTTTGTGTTTTCCTGGTTTTAAGTACCGCATCTTTAAAGTAAATCGATTAAATATTGCATGACACTTACCGTGAGTTACAAATAACTGCTTCATCTCTAATGGTAGATTGTTTCACTGGTTTGATACTTTAGTAATTTACGCAGTGACTACTGAGTACGAACCCGTTGATTTAAAAAGCAGCACTGAAGTGACAACCCATTCGTCCTTTTGTAACTAGTTTGTGTTTCTATACTTGCTCCCTGATTTTACTACGTTTTTGCAAAATTGTTATGTATTGTTAATAATTTAAAATCTGGATTAATTTGTAATGATTTATACGCTCAGTTCAGCAAAATAGTATTATGATATAGTAACTAATTCTTTTAGGTAGAGGTGAATTTCTTGTGTGTAAATGTAGATGCATAAACTGGCATTAATACACTATTCCTCTTGCTTGTTTTTGTCTTTCGTTCACTTGTTCTACAGGAATACAAGTTTTTAGCATCCTTCCTTATTTCTTCCTCCTTTTTATTACTTTACTTACACACACTAGTACTATAAGACGGCGACACCATAATAACAGGCATCCAAGCTTCCGAAATCCATGCTATATGAGTGCAGTATATTATATGGATGCAAGGTCCATACATGAGCGTGTATTTTCTAATTTAAAGCTAAAGGTACATAAAACCCGTGAAGTTGTGATACGGTACATAATACAACAACATTTATGCATATCACATAAAAATATCAGTCAGCAATGCTTTGCAATCGATGCCTGTTTTGAAGCTTTTAAGCCAGAAATGCCGTGAATGAGTAAGAACAGATCCCCAGAATTAGATTTCATGAAGAATTGTGGAGCCTTTAGCGACAGCATGAAAAGCGAATGAATTCTTTGGTGTACCTAGAAAGCAGTAACATGAAAACACCTAGCAAACGCAAAAGTGCATAAAACATTACTCATTGCTACCACCACCGTCATTATCAGGAAGATCAGTTTCCTTCGTCACACAAGAAAACCACTTTTGCATATAAAGGTAAACTAGGTTATTGAGGAGTAAAACTGGATGAAGCGGTAACTATCTTGCTCATCACATTGTGAGTAATAACCTGACCTTAACCAAGTGCAATTATTTGATTATGCTTGTTAATAGAAGTAAATCGAGGCATGATGCATTTTTACATAATATATTTCTGCTCTGCTTTTGCAGTTGGGTAAAAGGTAGAATGCAAATCTTTAAAGAGTTTAGTTTGATTTCATCACTGATTTATGCAGCATAGAATACTTCTAGCTGACCGTTCTTCATAACACAACTTTTTCTGAAAACTTTTCCTGCAAAACCAAGAAGCGTGTGTTGGCTGTAACTTCTGAGAAATGACACGAAACACCTTTTCACACGATGTTGTTTTGTAGATACTTTGAGCATGATTATGGTAATGGTAATGCTTGTTTCTGATAAAATGATTCAAAATATATACACACTCACAGTTAACGGTTTTTTTAGCTTTTATTGTTTCATTTTGCTTACAATTTTAACTTGGCATGTTTTTTTTCGGGAAGCCCGAATTTGAGTTTAGCACTTGTCTTGCGCGAAATTAGAGCGAAAGCCCCTTTGAAATGCATTTTTACGTGATTTTTCAATTATCCAGTTCCATGTTTTCGTGAGAAAATGAAAATGTAGCGTATTAAATATACGTGGACAAATTAAAGTTTTTACAAAATAGGATTGGAAAGCTTTAGTTGCTTTTTGTTTTAGAAACGTGGTAAAGTTTCTTCTAAAAATAGGCAGCATATTCAACGTACAGTAGTAGAAACGACATTTTTCGTTAATTTATCGCAAGAAATACACATAATATTATATCAAAGTTTACAAATACTCTTTACTTAAACAACTAGCTTGGTGCTATCACAATCAATGATTTTTTATTTTTGCATATCAGCAAACACTAATACGATGTTTAGGTAAATGTTTTGAAAACCCCCTGAATGAATCAAGCCACTGGCAGTTACTTTTAAAATTTTTTGATGCTCGTCAACGAACGACTTGTCAATGACAAGTTGTCACCTTTTTTAAAATGCCTCAATAAAACCTCTAGTCCCTAAGTCATTGCACAAGCAGAGTAGCAGCGGCTATTGTACCTCACTTCCAATTTTCCGTACCTCTCACCGACTTCGGTTTAATTGTTATTCAATGTCCTATTGTACATAGGTCATCAAAGTTACTACGCTATTAACTACTTCTACTTCTAAGTCTACCTAGTTAAAAGTTGTGTAATATAAAAAGTTTAATTTAAAAACCCTACATTCAGAGATGTCATCTCTTTGTCCTACCGTAAAATCTGGATGGCTTGCGACTGTTTTATTACAACTACTAATTACCTAATTGTATTCATACCTACTTTTATGCGCCAAACGACAAGGATAGTACTCATCTAATATTTATTATTTACAACTTGCATAGTAAAATGGTTTATGCTACTATAACGTTGTAAAGAACCATCCAACACCGTGTGGAAACCACGAATAGGCATCAATGCCCATTTCTGCTATAGATGTAATACTAAAAAATCTATGGATTTCTTTTGTGAAATTCTAGTAAAGTAAAATCCCGATCCTAAGAGTTATGATTAAATTAAGACTAAAAGACTGAAGTATTTTCTATTATCGGTTATGTCTTGGACTTCCAAATCCTCCCGTACGGGCTCCCCCGCTACCCGAACCAGCCCCGGCTTGACGGTTACTATTTGGTTGATGTCGCCTTGAGTGAATCTTCATTTCCCTATCCAGCTCAATTGCTTCCAGTCTTTGGTTTAGTTCTAGTTTTTGCTGAACTGCTAGTTTGAGTAATTGATTTAGCGTTTTCTTCTCTTCTTCTGCTGCGCTCAATTGTCTTTGCAGCTCATCGACCTGGGTGGAGTATTCTTCGCAACGGGCTGCAAACATTGCTCGCAAACCTGGAACGTAAAAAAATGTGCCATCATAAGTCATGAAGAAAGGTTCATTTTGTTGCGCTTAAAGCAGTTTGTGGATGAATGAAAATACGTACTTGAAAATGTTGCTGCGTCTTCCTTTAATAATCTTAGTTCGTTTCTCAGCTTGACCATTGTTTCAGACACGATTGTTTTCTCTGTGTCATATTTAGCCTTGAGGTTGGCTAGAGCTCTTTCAGCAGCCAATTTGTTGGCCTTAATTAATTAAAGGAAAAATTAAAACATTAGAGTTCCACTTTATGATTCGTAACACCAACGAACGGTTTAGTTACAAATACCACACCAACAACGGATACCTACCTTAAGGACACTTCGGAGGGCAGCATTCTGCTCCGTTTTGGACTCGACAAGGGCTCGGTATTCAGTAAGCTGCTTTTGAATTTCATCCAGCGTTGGAGTTCCTATGCTTTCATCCCCGCGTTCTCCACCGGCAGCTAGCAGAAATATCATTTTCATAAAAGCTTTATTGAAGGAAAGGAATTCGGAATAACTTTCTTTACTGTAAACCTACCATGAGATTCAAGCGTTCTGGTGCTTGCTTCAACAGCACTAAGCACTGTACTACGGAGAATTTTCACTTGCTCGGATATAGTTTCTATTTGTTTAGTTATTGTCAAATCTCCTTCGTTCGACAAGTTCTGCACTTTAGGTCGAAGTCTGCTTAGAAGCACCATCAAATGGTTGTCCCCTTGAAATCCCATGGACTTGGCAGGTGAATTGATTTTTGCATCCCCTTTTCCTACACGAACAATACAAATCGACATAAGGACACAGTTAAATACATATGAAAAGCAACGTAAAGACATCTTATTTACCTGTCATGTGATCAAGCATGACACGTTGAGCTGTGACTCCTTGGACATTGCATACTTTGTAATAAAGATTTGCCAATTCCTCGGATATGAAGTTGAGGTCCGCTTGAGTTGTATCAATAGTACGATGTGCATCTACCGCTGCATCGTCCATACTTTTCATTTCAATTTCCATTTCTTGAAGTTTCATCTCGTAAACTAGAAGCTAGAAATGCACATTCCACATTTATGTAATGAATAAAGTTTGCTGTAAATATTTATGATATACATGCATGATTCTTATAAATGATTGAATTACTTTCTCTTTCAAGTTGGTCATTTCACCACGTAATGCACTTGCCACATCAGATATTAGAGCATTTTCTGATTTTTCAATCTCCACAAGAGATTGCTTCAGATTATCAATTTCTTTGGAGGATACGGAGAACCAACCTTGATACGTTGTTGTTACCTGTGAATCAAATCATTTTTCATTGTACCATTCATTTACATTTCTAGAAATTATAATGTGTATGCATTCATTCATATCTGTCTTAATTACCGGAGGAGTCGTTTCCGGTTTCTCAACCTTTTTGGCAATTTCATTTTTAAGATTATTTAGTGCTTCAATGTGCGACATAATGGTTGCTACTGCAGCTTGAAGTGAAGCCACTTGGCTTTTCCCTTTCTCCATTTGATCTTGAATCTCCTTGAGGCTTTTTGTGAGCGCGTTACGTTCTCCCTCAACTCCTTCCAATTGCTTCTCCAGCTTTTTCATTTGATTCAAATGAATTTCACTAAATAAGTCCACTTGTTTCTCTTGAGTCCGACCCGTATCCATTTCTTCAGGTATTCTCACATCCTCACCTTCGCTATCACTGCCGACATCATGATCTTCATGAAGACCACCTATCAAGCATATAATAAAAAGATATGCAAATGGACCCAAAATACGTGTGACGGCATGTTTCATTTATGCATTTAGATATTATGCAAATTAATCGATATCATAACATATAGATAGCGTTCTAAAGCGTTTAAGATAACGGTAAATTGGTAGATACAATGGACAGCAAATGTGTTATTGGTTAGAAAAGTAAGCATTATAGCATAGTAATCTATTTTTACTTTTATTTCAAGTTTACTCGTATAGCAAATAGCGGTTACTTATTGCGTCTAAATTAATAGCTAAGCTTTTTTTTCTTTGCAATTGTATTCATAATATTCAGAAGCTAATACCTCTGAGCGAAAGAGCTAGGTTAGAAAGATTCATTATGGATTCCGAATTGATTTTTGCATCCAGTTCCTTCTTTAGTGCGTAGCGGTTTTCTCTCTCCAGTTGCAACGACTCCAGTGCTTCCTCCATTTGCTTCTCGGCTATTCTCTTTAAGGATGACAACTCTTCAACCTGCTGCTGAAGTTCTTGTGCACTTTCCAATAATCTTTGAATTTCATGCTTTGCTCCTTCAAACTCCACTTGTGAAGATTTTAGCACAGAAACCTGCTTCTGGAGCGTAATATTTTCTTCTTCTAAATCTGCACAGTCTTTGAGAAGGCGAGCCTCCCGAAATTTCATTTCTTTTATCTCTTTTTTCGCTGTCCCCTTTTCAATGGTCATTAACTCGAGCTCCTTTTGCAGTTCGCCTGTTTCCGATATCATGCGATCTCTTTCCGCTTTTAGACGCTCTATTTGTGTTTAATTAGAAATCACAAATTTGCATTACAAATGTAAATTGAACAAAATTTATCAGCAATACTCTTGTAAAAGTGATCACATACCCAATTCTTGTTTGCTTAGTCTTAGCTCGCCTTCAAGATCTAAAATTTGAGAGTTTAGGGAGCACTCCAGAGCCGCACTTTCCGAGAGCAAGCTTTCTTCATGCTGAATCCCAGATATCTCTGTGATTCTATGAGTTTCCGTTGTTTTTGACAGAGCGGTCCTTGTCAGATCTAATTCATTTTTGGTGTGCTCATAAAGTTCCTGCAACTCGGAACATCTTTCCTGCAACCTGGAATTCTCTTCCAGTAAACCCATTCCATATTGGGCAGCTTGAACCTTCTCACTTTGCGTTTGATCCAACTCACTACTCAATCGTGCTATCTCTAGCTTGAGCGATTCTAAACTTTCTTTTTCAGCCATTTTGTACGGCTTGAGAAAGTTTGAATTGTAGAGTAAAAATGAGGTTATTGCCAGTAATAGGACGTAACAATAGTGGTTGAATTAAACCTATCCGGTTTAATCCAGCGTAGAGGCAAAATCAAGGTTTTGCCAAAAGAAAATTTGAAATTTGTTGCTCTTCTTCTATTCATTGGAACTTTTCCTAGATATCTTTGCACATTTTAAGATGACCTTTTTCGTAGATTATCTATTTTTTTCTCTCAGCTTTTCACATGCTAGTAAGATGGCAGGAAGAAGTGTGGAAGTATGTACAACCTAAAATATTGATTTGATCAACAAATGTCATTTTTAGATTTTATTAGTCGGACTCTCTATGTAGAATGTTCGTGTGAATTGTATGTGTTGCATAAAATGTAATATTTCAATTTTAAATACCTTAATTTACAGTTTTCCACGCCCGTTTGAACCAACCGGCACGTGAAGCTTTATTATATCACATTTTGTGTTAAATATTTTTACTACACAGTAAATATGACGTGTACTGTTCTCTGGCTCACTTCTTTTTACTATCTTCGTGAAGGAGATGAGATTGGTCTGATATCTCAGAGCAAGAACAAGTCAAGTGAAAAATCATCCGTCTTTATAAGCCCTGCCAGCAGCAGAAGTTGCTACAGACAAATAGCAAGATCTACTACTTTCTCCGTTTAAAACACTCTGAGATTTGGCGGCTCATCGTTGATATGATGATGATGGGAAGATCCCGTTTCTTTGCTGTGGTGCATACACATGGAGAAAGTCTTGTTGGAATAATGAACTTCAAAAATCAACAACTTGGTTTTTCCTTTGCTTGTACTAGTACAAGTTTTCATATTAACACTACATCACAATGTACTGCGTATCATGTTTCACACTATCTTTACACCAAAACTTCACCGCAGTAGAAGCATTCTGTCAGAGACTCATGCAACTAGCAATAACTATTATCGTTTGAACCTTATTAGAACTAATTTTCTGCAAACACATCAGCAGCTATTCTGAATTTTCTACCTACATAATACACGTTTGTACAATGACATTTAAACTAACAAGAAGACAGACATGGCATGCCAGCATTGAACATTGCCGTTTTCCCCTAAAGTAGCTTTCTCATGTTCGTTGTTCATGCATCTTGTTAATTGATTTTATCCTCGCGATAATTTGATTAGATAATTTACAAACATACACAGAAATGGTATTTATCAAACACAATAATTTAAAACGAAACTCTCATAAGACACGCAAAGTAGCTACTAAATACAACTATTATGAAAAATAGTAATAAACAAAGCCACCAATACAATACTGCTCAGTTACGTTCACAGAAAAAAATGATAATGCAGGTTACTCGTTACTACCGTCAGTAGCATTAAATATGCGGCCAAAGAGTCAATTATTTTCCGAGACTATAGATGGATGAAAGAGTAAATTTTCATTTTTTCATGAGGTATGTGAATGTGATCGATACAAATGAATTTTATGCTTCTTTTCGTTCTTACATTTTGTTTCATGATGAATACGTTGTATTAACATGATATTGTATGCCTAACACCTAGTTGTACAGCAAATGATTGCCATCATCAAAGTCAGTTGTTTAAAAACCGACAGACATATCAGACAGGTAGATGAACTGTGCCTTGGGTTTTTGAAACATTTCGCAGCACAAAGCATGCATGCGACTTTACATTACTTCGTTGCTGCATTTTCTACTAGTTTACCGAAGTATAAAAAGTACCAAGCAGGTACTATTACATAGCATTGCAAGTTTATTATTATTGTTGGCAATTGTTTGGTCCAAAGCTAAAGCTTGAAAGCTTAAATAATATGAGGATTCTCTCTCATTGAGGAAACGAAGCCATCTCTCCCTAGTAATTTACTTTTGTGTTATTGCTCTACCTTTGGTACTTGGACTGAAATAAGTTTTACCACCACCACTGCAACCCTTTACTTTACCTCTTCATTCTGTTTTAAAGACATCATTATTATATGTACCTACTGGAAATGTATACGCATTACGTTACAACAGATTGTAATGCAAGCCATTTCATATTATGTATCTACCTATATTATACGTTTCCTGCTGCTGACTTTGTTTCCTGGGCTGGTCCATCAAGCTCATCCTTTTATCCGAAAACCTTAAAAAAGCTTCCTTTGCAAGCTTGCATTGCAGAGAAGAGAAAAATGAAGCAAATGTGAATTCATTTTACAAGGCTTGTGGTTCATTACTGGTAGTGATGGACCTCATATCATCGTGTAGTATAAAGTATAAACTACCTGACCAGTGGTGTGGTGTTAATACTCACACAGTCACACACTTGTTTTTTATAGATCATCTCATCAGAAGACTAGCTCATGACGGTTCTCTCATTTTTTGAATGCATTAGAGATTATGCTTAACTTTGGATTAGAAGGCTGGCATACAAACTGGAAAATGGTTATGAAAAAACTACGTGAATATAATGCATTAAAAAATAAATCTTTGTAAAAGAAGCATAAATAGGTAGCGCATGTTTTAAAAATTCAATAATTGATAGAAAGTTTTGCAATTGATACGAACCAATTCAATAATATGTCAGAGTCAGAGTGGCAATAGAACCGTTAGGACATTTCTTTGTTCCTTTGGAGCACACTTTTGTTCGTTGCAAACCAATGGAACATCTTTTGGTTTTCTTGGAACACTTGCCAACCCCACTTTTATTGGAATAATATACGTTCTAACATGCAAATTCTCCATAATATCCAAATTACGTAGATAGTGGACGCACGTATGGACGGACAACGAACGTACGAAATATCGCTTGCGCTACCGCTACCTAATAAGTTTTCATTATGATAAAGTAAGCAGAAACATGTTGGCTCTTCGTCTCCGATGTTCTTATCCAGTCTATTGCGTTTGTTGCTGCAGGTGAAGCAAAGGGTTGGGTTTTCTCTCGTGTTAAACTGCAATACTCTGCCATGAAGTTGTATATTCCATTTGAGCTTTATTGTTTTCCATCGTCATGAATTTCAGAGGGACGGTGAATGTTGTTACAAGCACCTAATAAAAAGAGAGTATAAGCGAGATAGGGTGCATGGATCATGAATGTGTGCTTTTTAGTAACAGAAATAATATTATTCAGATGGAATGTTTGACAGCATCAAAACAAATTTGCTACTTTTTATTTGCATTAATTTTTTTTCATGGTTATAACGCTAGCGCAAATGTGCATGTTATTTTAACACAACTTCAGCTTCTTTAAGTGATATACTTTATCGTTTGGCGCAAACTAATTTAGTAAAATGGTATTGCTGAGCTCTTTTTGGACGCCTTGTCTGTACTATGACACACTGGAAAAGGCTGTCAGACCGATAGCTTTTTATACAGCGGTGAGTGTCGTATTTTACTCAAACCTGTGCATGTGCATCATGACATTTAATGGTGGCAATTGCCAGAAATATAATTTTCATGCATTCGGGATTTATTTTCTTGAAGGCGGCTTCGGTACTTTTCATTACATACACGATCCATGTGTTCACTGGAGGAGAATCCAGCAGGTTCTACATGCCCTACTTTGAAGCAGACATACACCTTAGTAGGTTTTCATGAAATAAGTACTTATCAAAAATGTAGGACCTTTTAAATGTGTGTAATGATTAACCTTTTACTGTCTATCATAAAGCTATGTACGTATGGGGAAGCATAGCCATCGTGTTCTTTCTCTTTTTCATTTTCTCTTCATATCTCCTTGTTCGTGGAGTTGAAGCCGAAATCAGAGGTTGGTTGCTTCCTTGGATGATATGCATGATCGTCATCATTGTATACAAGTTGTACCTGGGATTTCATTGGCTTTTTGACTACTACATATACGTAAGTACTTATCTTGTGTAGGTCATTTAACTTTCATGCGTTTATTCAAATAACAATATAACAAAACATTTTAGGGTCAGAAGAGTAGAAAATGATTTGTTTCAAAGTTAAAGATGAGGATTATTCTTTAAATTATTCCTTTTGATAAGCCTATCACTGAAATTATATTGAAATGTAATTTTTATTGAATATTACAGTTGGAGAATATTTTTGCAATGATCATACTGTGGTTTTGGATGTCCTACAATGTAAGATTGTGTTCACTCAGAAAATGGCATGAAATTATAAGTTTATTCAATCTAATGAAAATACTTTCTCTTCTAACAGATTTATGTTTTCCTTGTGATCTACTCGATTTTCCAACTTATTGCGGACAAACAGAAGCCGGCTATGGTTATACTTCCAGAAGCATACACTGAAAATACACTGTTTTACTGGGATGAAAATGTGTGATCTATTTTTCACGAATTGCAAAAAGTTATGAGCTTCCGTAATACCGGCATGCAACAATCGACATTGTAGCTTTCAAAAACCACCCATAACTGTATTTTTAATAAGTTAAAAAGGTTGTGTCAAAGTAGAATAGTTTTCTACAAATAATTATTATGAGCCACCAGTTTTAATAATGTAATATTATATTACTAATATATACAGTATATTATTATTTCATACCGAAGGAATACAGGAATGTATTTATAGAAGTACGTGCATAATACCAGACTCCGGTGATAAACCAAATTGGAATTACTAATAGTTTTAATAATTATTGCTCTCTTTAAATGTCTAAGCTTTTCCCTTTCATCTAAAGAATCTCAAGCTTTTTGTATCAAATGTGGCAGCTAAGTACAATTAGACTGACTTATATCCTTTGTCCAAGGGTAATATTTAACGAAAATTATAATGAGTACAGTTATATATTACAACTAGCAACGCAATACAGTTTATACCAGTTGCAAATTAGAACTTTTATAATAATCTATTTACCAACATACCAGTTACTAGTTTCTCCCGATTGACTTTTAGTTGTCAATTTGTACCTACACTTATTACATAACATTCCGTCCATTAACTGTGAATTCAGATAATAACTTAAATCTCATTTTTAGTTTTCGTTTTTATTTCATTATTTTTGTACAAAAATAGTATTTTAAGGATTAATATTGTAAACTAACATTACGATTTCATTACAACACTATTACTTTTCCATTTAAATGTAAAATGTCAAGCATTCTTCGTTCAAAACTGCTGACAGTTTTGCAAGATCAATTTCGTTTCTTCATTCTTTTTACGGGTTGTAATTTTGTATTTGTTTAACTTATTCTTTATTTTTTAAATGTCAAAAATAAAAACCACATTTACCTTTTTACAAAATAAATATTTCATTTGTTTTCGCCTATTTAAATTAATTACCACCAAATGTCCGAACTATCTTTATTTTACAAGCTAACAAGCTTAGCATTTATAGTATCCAACCTTACATGATTAGTATTTTTGCATATTAGAATATCTGTAGTTTTCATCGATTGATGTCATCAATGATAAATTGTACAAATATGGTACGCATTTGTTAACTATTTTTATAATTACTTTCGCATGAAATGCAATCAGACTTTCACTGGCACTGGCACAGCAAGTTCAAGTTGAACTGTTCAATTGCCAACTTAACAGTAGTGTCAAGTTTGCAGAGTCTGATGGCTTTGTGGGGTAAAGCGAGATTGGTATAGCAAAGCAGGGAACTATGCACACGTCCGTGAAGCAGAAAAGCCCCAGAACTCGTCGCTCAATTCAAACCCGCATAGCCGCATAATAACAATGACTAATGACAATTCACCTCTTCTTGTGTACTAGCTCAGCAGGAAAGAAGGAGCAATCAAAAGGATCATTACACTGCAAAATATTTCGCAGAGTTAGTTTTTCCTGCTGCTTTCATTAGAATAGTTCGTTTGATTAATTTAAAGGTGAGGACCAAGTTTCTTAGCTGAACGCAGTTGAAAATGGCGACCGGTCTTGCCCCGGAAATCCCCACTGGAGGATTTAATTTTGGAAACTTCCAAAGGTAGGTATTCCTTGCTTGACGATTTGGATTTTCAGGTGGAGTAGAGCTAGATTTGAAGGTGTTTTCATTTTTGAAGGTGTTTTCATTTAATCATTTTAACCATTCCGTGTTTCAGGAACTTGACCCTTGAAGTGCAAGGTCTTTCACCACCGACAGCTGTGAAAACTGGAACAACAATTTGTGGAGTTATCTTCAACAATGGGGTTGTGTTGGGAGCAGATACTCGTGCCACGTCTGGGAATGTGGTAGCTGATAAGAATTGTAGCAAGATTCATCGTTTGGCTCCCAGGATGTAGTAAGTGGAAAAGTTACTAAATACCAATTAGTGGAATAATAAGGTTTAATTGTGTCTAAACTAATATTATATGGCTTTGTAGCTGTTGCGGTGCAGGAACTGCTGCGGACACTGAGATGACAACTCGAAACATTGAATCCCAACTTGAGCTTCTGCGCTTGAATATGGGTCGAGAAGTACCTGTTGTGGTGGCCAATCGTTTACTCAAGCAAATGCTTTTCCGTTATCAGGTTAGAAACTTAAAGTAACGCCATGGTGTGAATTACTAGTGAAGCAGTTATGGTAAATGTCTGCCATCACTACTTAGGGCTACGTTTCTGCGGCTTTGGTTCTTGGAGGTGTCGACAAATTCGGAGCACACATTTACTGTATTTATCCTCATGGATCTACTGATAAAATCCCGTATGCCACAATGGGATCCGGGTCGCTTGCAGCAATGGCGGTTTTTGAAGGCGGATGGAAACCTGATATGGAAGTAAGATTATCAAAAATTGTTAGTTTTATCAAGCTCGCTATGTTGGTCTACAATTAACCTAACGATTGATTTACAGGAAGCTGCAGCTATCAAGTTAGTCCGTAATGCTATCGCCGCTGGTATTGAAAACGATCTTGGATCTGGCTCCAATGTTGATATCACGGTAATCAGACAGAATGAACCCAATCCAGTGATTATGCGTCCATTTGATGAAATCGGAGTCAAAGGACAAAGGTATTCTGAAACACGCGAGTGTTGTTATATATTGACCATACTTCATTTCTTTATAGTTGTACTTCATTCATTAATTATGGCATGAAAAAATCATTACTATTTGTAGGCATGGTCGGTACACCTACAAGAAAGGAACTACAAAGGTTATTCAAGTGGAGACGATCAAGTTGGAAGTAGAAGAAGAAGTTGTTACTAGAATGGATACGGGAGATGATTAAAATGTGTTTGTGTTTATTTCCAAGTTTTTATTACTTTGTATGCAAAATCTAAAATTGTAATAATGAAGGTATTTCGTGAAAATAAACTATTCGGTTTTGGTTTTTGAAAATTAAAATACTTGCTATCCCTTTTATAAAGTAATGAGTTGTGGCATGACTCAGGTTCATAGTCCATACATATTCGATATGTTGTCATTTAATTCATTATTTTTTTTAGTTTTGGCATGCTGACGATTCTAATCAAAATCATAATTCTCACGGTGAGAATCTCACCAAATGTAGATTATGGGCTAGTTCACGAGGTACGCTGAATGGCCGAAAAGGAGATTCATTGTTAAGCAAGCTATGCTGCTAGCTTAGAATTACATGCCTATGTGGTGCACTGGGTATTCATAGTCAGCTTATGACCGCTGATGAATTTTACACATGGTTTTCCTAGTCATGGATTTGGGTAAATGGACTTTGTCAGTTTGATACTGGATATGTGATTAGGATATTCATTACACTTTATTGCTTATATAATGATTCTTTTTATTCAGCGTATAATGCATTACGAAACTCGTTCTTATCTCTCTACTTAAATGAATTTGTCAAAACAAGTTCAACTTTTGTCATCATTGATGACTCAACAACCCCTTACTTCTTCAAGTGGAATATTTGTTTAAAAAATTGTTGTTTGTAAGATGACAAAGGTTCAAGAAATGTTTCCAGAATTTCCGGCTGGTCCTTTGGACCGCTACCGGAAACAAGCTTCATTTGACTGGAGGTCCATGGCTTTGCTAATAGACAATGAGGAACGACTTAAGTTTAAGGTAGTATAATTTCCAACTGCAATAAATGTCAAGTGTGCAGAGGAACGAAACAAGTTTAAAATAATAATACAAAAATAATTTTAGCATCATATATGGAAAGCCATGGAAGAAGACCCGGCATTTTTACGCACACCAAACGAATATGAGGTTCCACTAGACGAAATCAGAAATAAAACGTTGGAGAGAGCACTGAGGCTGAGTAAAATCTTGGCAGCGACCGATTGTGATCTACGAACGGTAGAGCACTTGAGCTGATTAGAATGAGCACAAAATAAGGGTCATATTTAGAGTTATATTACTTTTACAATACTTTACAGAGAACAGAAATTTATACAGTTGTCGGACACTATGACTGGAACGTGTCAATCCGTCTTGCTGCACTGCTAAGTTTCTTCAGTAATGCATTGCGGGGCGCAGGGACGCAAGATCACTACAAATACATTGACGCAGCAGAGGAAAATGAGGTAATTCATGCCACAGTATAGTGACTTTGCTTATATGCAATAAGCACTCAATTATGCATGTAAAGCATAGAAGTAACCACCGGTCATTCTCTTTTAGCTCTTCGGTTGCGTTTGCATCACCGAAATCGGTCATGGGACAAATTTGAAAGGAATAAAAACCAGGGCCACTTTTGACATTGCCAAACAAAAATTCATTTTGCACTCACCAGATTTCCAGGTTGAATACATTTTTCATAGGGTTGCAATGAAAACTATATAAGTTATTAAAATGCACAGTGAATCTTTCTTTTTCACGATAATTTCATGTTCTCTCAATTCAAGGCTGCAAAATGCTGGGCAGCAAACTTGGGTATGAAAGATAACACAAAACGCACATTTAAAAAATGCTCACAGCAGCAGCATGAATATCATTTTTAATTATGAATGACACCTCTTTAAAGGGAAAACTGCTAATTACGCGTATGTTATGGCGCAACTATACACGCCTGATGGAGTTTGCCATGGACTTCATGGGTTCATCGTGCCCATCCGAGACTCACAATTAAACACTTTTCCGGGAGTGATCATCGGTGACATGGGCCCGAAGGCGGGTCTCAATGGTTTGGACAACGGTTTCATGATGTTTGACAACTATGTAATTCCGAAGGAGTCCCTCTTGAATAAGAATGGAGATATTACTCCCGAGGGCAAATATCTTACACCCTTTAAAGACCCAAGCAAAAAATTTGGTACTTGACCGTTATAAAGTTACCTTGAAGCTATAAAGCACCACAAACGCTACCTTGATATTTCTTTTACTGATGCTTCAATGTTTCTCCAGGAGCTTCTCTTGGAAATCTTTCTGGGGCCCGGATGGGCATTGTCAGCCTTTGTTCAACCAGCTTGTGCAATTCCGTTACAATAGCCATTCGTTACGCGGCAGTTCGGAAACAGTTTGGCAATCCGGGAAGTTCGGATGAGTTACCTGTAATTGAGTACCAGTTGACACAATGGCGTCTCTTCCCATACCTCGCTGCTGCATATGTGCTGAAATTTGTTGGTGCACACATTATGGACAACCTCGTTCAATTTGCACTGAGTCAGTTTAATTCTGACGTTAATTCTGATGTCAGAGCTGCATGGGGCATGGAAATTCATGCAGTTGGAAGTTCGGCAAAGCCAGTAGCTGGGTGGCTTGCCAGGGATTCCATACAAGAGTGCAGGTAACGATAATAATATTGACTGCATTTTTAACTATCATACTTTGGTTTAAAGTACATGTATTATTATGATGCTGTGGTACACGCAATTATACTTTCATCTTTAGGGAAGCCACCGCTGGACATGGATACTTAAAGTGCGCAGGGTTATCACGCTTACGTGATGACAACGATGCGTTTTTAACGTTTGAGGGTGAAAACAATGTTCTGATGCAACAAACCAGCAACTGGCTACTTAACGTCTGGAATGACCCAAAGCGTGAGGATACAATCCGTCAAAGCAAACTGCGCTCTCTGACATTTCTAAATAAACCTGATCAGCGTCTAAAGAAAAAGTTTCGGGCCACTACCGTGGAGGCTTTAATTCGGGATCCCAAGATTTCATTGGAAATTTACAAGTGGCTTGTTTGCTACTTGCTGCGTTCCACGGCATCAAAATATCAGGACTTGTTGGCCTCTTCCGGTGGGGAAGACACTTTTACGGCACGAAACAAATCCCAAGTGTTCTATGCAAGAACGCTTTCCATTGCATACATACAACATTTTATGATTGAGACGTTTCATAAGGAGTTATGTGCTAGACCCGGACTACCAGTGGAACTCAGAACGGTTTTGGTCAAGGTGTTGAATTTGTTTGCATTGTGGAATTTGGAAAAATACCATTTGGGAACATTATACGAAGGTGGATATTTCAGTGGTCCACAACCCTCCAAGTTGATACACGAGGGAATACTACAGCTTTGCGAGGAGCTAAAACCGGAAGCTGTTGCGTTGGTTGATGCTATTGCTCCGTCTGACTTTGCTCTGAATTCAGTGCTTGGTTGCGCTGATGGAAATGTTTACAAGCGCTTGGAGCAAGCCATGTCAGAATATCCAAATTCGTATGGCAAGTCTTCCCGATGGACCGAATTTGCTGGTCATTTGAAAGCTAAACTGTGATTCGATAGCATACAAATGAATTCTATATAATTATACTTCATTTCGAATAAATATACATGTCATTCATTACATTATTGTTTTCTTTCATTGTTGTAAGGCATACATTTTAAAAGCATACTTGATGGAATGCATAGATGCATCGGCTCATGCCATGAAAATTTCTCACATGTTCGCAATAATGTCTTCGGTTCTGTCGCATGTATCCGTACAATTTTCTATTTCTTTTCAAGCAGCATTGTTGCCTCTGATAGTAACAAGGCTGTCTTTACTGTTCTTTTTTCAAAGAAAGTCCCTTGTATTATGGATGAAACTTACTTTTCACTCTGCTGTGTTGCAAGTTGCAACTATAAATGTTCACATCTGAACACGACCATCTAGCGTGGTCATGAAATAATGATGTTTGCTGATGCAAAACTTCTTCACAAACAACTATACCTACTTCAGTTTAATCTCAAGACAGGTTACATCACTTGTGATCCATTTTGGTGAATGGTTATCATTGATTTTGGATAGAGACAATCCGGAGAAAGTTCAATGTAGTCATATATTATTTGTTGTTTGAGGGAAGCTTTCATTCACATATTCACTGGACGCGTACTTCCGTGTGTAGGAATAAGTATAAAATGGCTGAATTTTTGGAGGATTTCAAACCAGGACCACTGGATGCGTACAGGAAACAAGCATCCTTTAATTGGAAGGAAATGGCAGTTACCATTGAAAGCCCTTTGACCTTGAGCTTCAAAGTGCGTATTTTTGTATCACGTTAGAAAAATGTTAAACAATATAATGCTATTTATGAACATTTGATTTTCTTTCGACAGCATAAAGTTTGGAAAGCTTTATCAAACGATCCATTATTCGCCAGGCCAAGGCCACAAGAGGACTTGTCTTTTGAGGTATATCGGGATTTGACGATGAAAAGAGTTCTAAAACTCCTGGAATATAACTTTCTTCCACAAGAAAAAATGCTTTCTGCACCAAGTTTGGTAAGAACATTTGACATGCTCAAGTAGTAACACGTAGCAGTTATCAAGCTATCAGTGATTCGATTTCGATAAAGTTTCTTGCTGTAACATTTTAGAGCAGTGCGTATACAATAGCTTTGCAGCAATATGACGGGTCATTAGCAGCAAAACGAAGCATATTAATTGACTTTTTCACAAATGCCATCCGAGGTTTAGGTACCGGCCGGCACTATGACACACTGGAAGCAGCTTCAAATGGCAAGGTTCATTGATTGAAACACAAGTTGTTTTTATTGATTCATGTCCGTCTCTGATTGAAGATTCTCTTAAAGAGTAAAAATGCATTCCATGATGTGTATTTTATAGATCTTTGGTTGTGTTGCCATTACGGAAGTTGGACATGGATCAAACGCCCGTGGAATAAGAACAACGGCAACTTATGATGTTCCATCACAAAGTTTTATTCTGAATACTCCCGATTTTCTGGCAGCCAAGTGCTGGCCAGGGAACTTGGGTAAGTATTCACATTTGTATCATAAAATGTTCATTTTGTGGTTGATCCTGATAGGTCATGTATTTTTGTATGCAGGAAAAACGGCTACACATGCGTGTGTGGCAGCCAAACTATTTACTCCTGACGGCATTTGCCATGGATTATCGAACTTTCTGGTTCCAATCAGAGATCCAAAAACTATGCTTCCATTTCCAGGCGTTATAATAGCCGATTTAGGACCAAAGATAGGTCTGAATGGACTAGATAACGGTTTGCTCACATTTGAGAACTACAGAGTTCCTAGAGAATCTTTGTTAAACAAAACTGGCGACGTTACCCCGGAAGGGCAGTTTGTGTCACCAAAAAAGTTTACTGATCCCTCTAAGCGATTTGGTGCTTCCTTAGGCAATTTATCTGCTGCTCGAGCAGGTTTGATTCCTATGATTGCTCAGTTAATGTGCGATGCTTTAACTATTGCTATTCGATATTCTTGCGTTCGGCGACAATTTGCTGGCGCTGGCGAGCAGGAGGAGCGTCCTGTTATAGAATACCAGACGCAGCAGTACAGACTGATTCCTTTCGTGGCTGCTGCATACGTGATAAAATACTTTGGCCACTGTATTTTCGACGAGTATGTTTCCTTTCTCTTTAAAACATATTCGGATCCAGATAAAGACGCTGTAAGATTTATGGGAATGGAAATTCACGTGTTATCTTCGGCTGCAAAACCATTAGCCGGTTGGTTAGCAAGGGACGCAGTACAAGAAGGTACATAATATGACAAATAATTGTGCTCATTTATATTCATATTCAATATTGGAGAAATATTAAAAGTGTATATTATACATGGTTAACAGCAAGGGAATGTTGTGGGGGCCACGGCTATTTGAAACTATCAGGATTTGGAGCGCTTCGAAATGATAACGATGCAAACATGACGCATGAAGGTGTGAGATAATGTTCTTTTAACGTTTGATTGTCATTATTTTGGATTTGCTGACACGTCACGGGTAATGAAAAGAAATTTATTTCTTGATTTCCAGGAGAAAACCATGTACTTATTCAACAGACAAGTAACTGGCTCTTAAATGTGTGGACAAATAAAGTAAATTTACCAGCTAATATGAGCGAGTCCAGTCCTTTGAATACTTTAACGTTTTTACAAGAACGAGCCAACATGGACAGTCAAACATTTTATGCAAAAAGTAGTACTGAACTACAGAACCCTGTTACAATTCTAAAAATGTATAAATGGCTTGTTTGTCGCCTTCTGCAATCTACCCACGACAAATACCAACGAATATATGAACAAACAAACGACCCCTTCACTTCTAAAAATGAAACCCAAATTTACTATGCAAAAACTTTGTCGGTTGCATTTATCGAACATTACGTTTTAGAACATTTTTGGCGTAATCTATTAAGCTCCAAGTCTAAATTATCAAGCAACATTAGAAGGATTCTAGAGAAAATCATGTGTCTGTATGGTTTGTGGAGTCTGGAAAAATATTTGACCACGTTTTACCAATGGGGATATATGAAAGGCCCTAAAGATGCTGACCTGATTCGGGAAAGCGTTCTCCAACTTTGTAGAGACTTAAAACCTGAGGTAATAGCACTGACTGATGCCGTAGCACCGCCAGATTTTATTTTAAATTCTGTATTGGGGGTCTCTGATGGGGATGTATATAAGCATTTCCAAAACGCAATTATGCAGGCACCAGGTGCCTTTGAAAGAGATAAAAATTGGGAGAGCATATCCAAGCGTGTAAGGCTAACAAGTAAGCTTTGAATAATGTCGTGGGAAATAAAAAATGAAAGTTCCTGGGTTCATTACAATTATATTGATTATATTTATTTTGATCAATTCGAGAAATAAATGAAAGATTCGAGAATATATTCATTTGACGTTCTTATGCTTATCTTATCGACTAAACTGAGATGATGTCATTAATATCAATATTGTCTGGTATCTGTAAGTCTGTCACGTTGTATTTTTTTTGGTCCATTGTAAATCTGCATTACCGATCCATTCGAAATAATCTATTTACGGGATGGGCATATTATTGAAGCATGAACATAAATTGCATTAGTTAACTTGGTTTCGAACATTTACGCAAAAAAGGGTTAAGAGTTGGCTGTATGACATGAGAGAATACCACGTACGTTGTACATATATTTTATTTTGATGCAAGTGTATGATACATAATATTACTATTCTAAAATTGCAAGCCAGTGGGTTGACTGGATTTTTAAGAGCAGGCTCAAGTGAAACGAAACCACAATGATTATGCCAACTCTTTGCGTGTCGCAAAATAAATGATTACCTCTTCCGCTCTATCCATTATAATCCTTTCTGGTTTTAATGCTTTTAATGGACTTTGAACATGTTGGGTATATTATATGGGAACAGCAAAATAAATGCATGTCTATGTTTCACTGGTAAATGCAATGAAAAATGACACTCCCTCTGACTCCTTTAAGTTAATAAGCTAGTAACTTTATACCAGCTTTGTGTCTGTATCTCCAAGTTCATACCTCCTTACGGCATACGAATTTATTAATTTATTACGAATATTACATATTATTAAAGCATTCAGTAAAAACAAACTGCTACAATACTGCTTTCAGGAAAAATGTGGTACAATGTCCCACGTTGCATATAATGTCATAAAATTCTCATAATGTAAGTCTCTAAGTAGTATGAGTCAGCACTTTAATTTTATCAAGCATGATTTTATTAGATAAGAGCGGACACAACAAAAACTGTCATTCATTCAACATATCACAAGGTTTTAAAGGAGTAAACAAAGTATGGTTCGATACAAAGTTCATTTAGTACATTTTGTAGAAAAACAACGAGCTCATAACTTAAAGTTCAGTGTAGGGCTAGAAGTGAGTTGGTCGAGTAAACTGCATTGACCTAGTCTCAAACTACTGTGTTCTTGTACAAACATAATTTACCCAGTAAGGATTTTAAAATGGAAGAGACTGACTTTCTTCAAGACTTTCTGCCGGGTCCTTTAGACGAGTACCGGAAACAAGCTTCATTTCAATGGAAGCGAATGGCATTGGTTCTCGAGGACGAAAAGATTCTTCGCTTCAAGGTAAAAGCCAAAAATTGACCATGTAAATTTGCAGTAGTTCATAATACTTATATTTCTAAATAATGTATTTTTCAGCACAAAGTGTGGAGGACTTTGGAAGATGATCCCTTATTTGCTCATCCTCAGGAGGATCTTTCCCTGGAGGATGAACGCAAGTTGACAATGCAAAGAATTTTGCGCATTCGTGACTATGATTTACTCCCAGAAGACGACGCCATTGGCGATTCGAGACTTGTAATACAAATACAACATTGCCGTAATTGATTGATAGATAATTGATTTTTCTCAAGTCTCAACATTATACTCATTTTCCGTTTTATTTTCCGCCAGATGAATGCTTTTCAGACAGCACTTGGAATGTATGACTGGTCCATTGCCGTGAAAATGTGGGTGATGTATGAGTTTTTTATGAATGCAATTAGAGGGATGGGTACCGCAAAGCATTTTGACTATATTGAAAAATGCTACAACAATGAAGTATTTGGATGCGTTGCCTTAACCGAAATCAGTCATGGAACGAACACAAGGGGTATGCGGACAACGGCAACATTCTGTCCAGCAGATCAAACGTTCATTTTGCACACTCCAGATTTTGAAGCAGGTAAAAATTAAGTTGGCAAATTTTAAGTATGCGTGCATGTCAAGAAATAAAATTGATTGATTTACTGAAAATAATTATTTTTTCTCTAGCCAAAGCTTGGTCTGGAGGTTTGGGTGAGAACATTGCTGATATTCATTATATATTGCATTATATAGTCCATACATGAAGAAGCAATTAAGTTCACAGATTCACAATTAATTTCCATTTTGTTTACAGGAAAGTCTGCCACACATGCATTCGTGTATGCACAATTATATACTCCCGATGGAAAGTGTCATGGACTGCATTGCTTTGTCGTGCCTGTGCGAAATCCCAAAACTTACCAGACTTACCCTGGGGTAACACACTTTCTACCAATTAAGAATCAATGTTAATCTAATGTAAACAAATAGCAATTAAAATAAGTTTTAATCATGTATTTTGAAGGTAATAATCGGAGACATGGGACATAAATGTGGACTCAACGGTGTAGACAACGGTTTCATGATGTTTAGCCACTACGCGATTCCAAAGGACTGCTTACTAAACAAAAACGGTGACGTTAGTGCGGATGGACAGTACAAAACACCTTTCAAAGATCCCAGCAAAAGATTTGGTATGACACTGTAGCACTTTCTTGTAAATGCATTCCCACCAAGCCTTTTAATTACGTATAGTCAAGTCAATTTGACAATTTGATTTTTTCTGCAACTGATAGGAGCATCATTGGGAAATTTATCCGCGGGTCGCGTGGGCGTAATAAGCATGACAATTGGGCAACTTTGTGCAGTCCTACCTATCGCGATAAGATATAGCGCTGTTCGTCGTCAATTCGGTGGCACTTCAGAGGGTTCAAAGGAACTACCTGTAATAGAATACCAGTTGCAACAATGGAGATTATTTCCTTATCTTGCAGCAACCTACGTGTTGAAATCATTCAGTGACACTTTTTGGAACGAGTTTGTTATCTTCCTGATTAGCCGATTTACGGGAGGTGATGACAAGCTGGATTTAGCAACTGCTGGATATGAAATTCATGCAATAACTTCATCGGCAAAGCCACTTATGAGCTATATAGCTCGAGATGCAATTCAGGAATGCAGAGAAGCTTGTGGGGGTACTGTGCGACAATTTTGTTGGTAGGATTATATACTAGGTACATATATATTTCAATTTTTCTCTTTCAATTTAAATTATCAGGTCACGGGTATCTACGTGCAGCAGGAATAGGCCGTTTGCGCAATGACAATGATAGCAATATTACTTATGAAGGTGAAAATGCTGTCCTCATGCAGCAAACGAGCAACTGGTTGTTGGGCGTTTATGAAAGCTTCAAAGCTGGATCACAAGCTACGGTTACGCCATTTGGTACTCTAACGTTTCTCAACGCAATGCAAAGCGTGGAAAGAAAAAGTTTCGCAAACCCAAAATCTCCAAACGAAGTTTTGAACCCATCCTTTTTGCTGGAAAGCTACAAATGGCTGACCTGCTGGTTGCTGAACGCAACTTTTAAAAAGCTAAACTCAAACCTACAGACGGGAGTTGATGGCTTTACTGCAAAAAATGAATCACAGGCCTATTACGCACGATCCCTTTCATTAGCCTTTATTGAGCATTATATTCTGGAAAAGTTCTGGAAAAAACTGTCTTCTGATGAGTTGGATGAAAACATTCGAATTGTACTTCAAAAATGCTTCTTTTTATTTGGTCTGTGGAGTTTGGAAAAACATTTAGGTACTCTGTACATGGCTGGTTACTTCAGAAATGAGGAGTGTGGATTTCAACTGAGGGAAGCAATTTTGAAACTCTGTAAGGAGCTCAAACCGGAAGCTGTAGCTTTGGTCGATGCCTTTGCTCCGCCGGATTTTGTACTTAATTCAGTTCTAGGAGTAAGTGATGGAAAGGTATATCAACATTTAGAGGTGGCCATGTCACAAGCGCCTGGATGCTTTGAGAAACCTAGTTGGTGGGGTGAAGCAGCTAATAGGCTGCGTGCAAAATTGTAATGAACGAACCAAAGGATATTAACATTTTAGCCACAAATTATACTGAGACTGTAGAACTAACCAATTAATAAATAAACATGCATAAACATACTTCTGCACTTCCATTTTGCTCTATATATCACAGATAACGAATTTTTATTAACCATTAACATTTTTACTAAATTACAATAAATAAAGTTTATATGCACCTACACTTCAACTGTGTACTTTAACGCGGTCATAATATCCACTATGCCGAAAAACGTTCTGTAGTTACATGCGGTAACGTTAACGTTGTCCTGTACCAAACCGTCAAGCATTAAATATATAAATATATTACATTATCTTGTATAATTGCTTATGAGATGCCCGAACTTGTAATTTTCAATTCAATAATATATTATTCACATTCTATATCCATTCAATTCTTTCATACGATTAGATATTTTTACATTCTCTTCTTTTTTTAAATAACAAGAAATAGGATAATAAATTATAAATTATAGGTAACACCTTCATTTTTCAAACCAGGATATTAAAGGAGCAGCCACACTTAAGAAGATCACGCAGTTTCAAATGAGAGCTGCTACTGCGCTTCCACTTTTTAATAATTGCACAAAAGACACAAATCTACTAAGGGGCAACACAACTACTTATAAAAATAAATTCATGTGCACCAAATTACAAAAATTGTGTTGTAGTTGTTTGGATGAGTATAAGGACAGCACCATTAATAGTCATAATCGATTGGTTAAAGCTCATGCGATTATTGACTTTTACTTTTATCTGTCTGTTTCACATACTTCAAATGTTCATCAGTTACACTAATTGTTTTAAAACCTGGTGTTTGAAATCCTGATCTACTACCATCAGATTTATTAATGTCTTTGGTAGTTGGTTACAGTCTTTGAATCGAACTAGTAGTCCAGAAAATGTTGCAGCTTTACAAAGAATACATATTATTTGATATGACTGGTGTATACTATAGATGACCCAAGACAGTGGTGAGGGGGAGGGGTGGATGTTTGTATCTAAATTAGACCAGAAAGAGCTTCGCACTAAGAGACATCTAAAGTTACTGCAAGTGTCCGCAGTCGATCCAGCAACTGTCCGTTCCATGTTTGTGTTGTCTATCATTAATATAAAAGAGAATAATATTCAAGGTTTTGATTCTAACAAACTTTAGTTCCAAAAACCATATTATTGCATTACTCACCATCGCGCTGATTTCTTTGGACGGACTGAACATGGCTTCTTCGCCGTTCTGGAGTCGCTCCAGCAGCAATTCTATTTGACTGGACACTGAAGATCTACTGGATTTTATACACGACTGCCGTTCTCCAACAGTGGCGTTTCTTTGTGTCCATATGGAGGCTGTGGAACTAGAATCTGTACAGCTAGATGATCTTGAGCATTGCCCATTATTGCGTCCACAGTAAGGAGTCATGAGGCTAGCTTTAACTCGAATAGACGGATCCAGTTCACTTAGTACGAATCTCAAAAGGCCAACAGCAGTGATGTCTTGTTTTTCCGGATACAATCTGATATCTGAACGACTGTTATAGTCAAATAAAATCATGATGAACCAAACTTTACAAGTTTCCGTACGATTTGTTACAGTAGTAATAATGTAATAACGAAGATAAGAAGAAACTTACTTCCAATTTGGAATGAAAACGACCGTCGGTAAGCGTTCAGGACTCAATTCCGCAGGCAAGGAATTTTTGAACATGTCAATTTTGGCCAGCGTTACTTTCATGTTTCCGGTTCCATAATTTTCGGAAATGAATCTTGAAAGTGCTACAAAATGAGTTACAGCGATAGCACAATAGCCGCAAAAGGACGCAGTATATATGAGTAACACAGAATTGTTGTGTTGCATGTTTCCGTTTACATAACGGATCAAATCACTGGATCCCCAGCTCTGCAAGTTATTTTTGATGCTTTTGGGTTTAATCTCTGTCAAAGTATTGTCGCTGACGTCCTTGTTATTTAGTTTTCCATTGTTATTCAAGAACAACCGAGACGAAATCTTATCCATTTCGCCGCTTTCAACTATTGTAGTGTAGTTATGAATGGCTATTGCCACATCAGAAATATTCAAAGACGATAGTGGTACAATAATGTCATTCTGTAAGATAACAAGCCAAAAATTACGTTTTAACTCAACAAAAAGTAACAACAATTTGATATGTTATAAATACTCATTCAATTTGTACCATACCTGAGAGTCAATTATGAAAGCCATAGGGTCTACATAGAAATCCCTGGAACCTCCATCCGTACTTGTTAGCCCACTAAGCCCAAGTTCAACGAAATAAGGCACGTCTACAGGATCTATAGCCAAAAATTTGAACTGACGCTCAGATGTACAGCTAAGTCCTGTGAAATTTATAGAGGTAGAAATGTTTTCATAATGCTGCAATGGTTCCCTCTTAAACAATGCACGTTTTTTCTGCCAGTGGTGAATATTGGGTAGCAATTGCTGGCACTGGAAACTTCCTTTACGCTGACAAATTTGCACTACGGAGCTCCAAATCGATGCCCATTCTACAAAAATATACAATACAGTAGAGTTAAAAATGTAATGATAAAACCCAATCGAGGAGATGATAGAAATCCGTTGATTTGTCTTTACCTGCATTGACTTTGTGAGCGGTTCGTCGTAACTTTGTTACATTTCCACTTCTATTACAATTAAAGTAGTCAAGTGCTATTTCCTTAGCTTGCATGTAAAACGGAGAATGTCCTGACGGAAAGTATCTTCTTGTTACCAGTAAAAATACAGGACCTTTCGTAAGCTGTTGAGCAAAGTCATGTGGGCCTAGAGAAACTGGCCGATTGGCAAACCCATTTCGTAGTGCGTAGACCCAGGTAAGAGGCACTGATTTTGTTCTTTCTATTATCCACTCTGCAACTTGACTAACTGGACCTTTCAATCCTTGTCCATGATAGCCTCCGTGCCATTTTGCAGTGTGAATTTCATTAAACAGGACCAGAGATATGGCGTTTGAAGAAGTCAAGAAAAACTTTTCTGCAAGTTCTGGACGGAGAAACAATCCGAACCCGACTTGGTTAAAAGGATCAGCTTCAAAGGTTCCTAAACGTTTACAAACAGATAATTTGTTAGCCCAAAATATTTAAATTATTGTAAACTTACACGAAGCTCAAAGAATAACGCTTTAAACTTACGAAGTGCCATTTGCAGGTAAGTTTCATATGCCTCTGTTGCTTCGTCAGTCGTGAAGTTGAAGTAACCCAGCATTATCACCTACATAAAGATATAACGTTTTGTTGAACAATACAATACAAAACTTGCCATGCATTTAGCGTAAAAGTTCTTCTTACATCATGTTGAGCTCGAAAATGCCACAATTCTTCTTCCGTATCTATTCTAGTTACTGGTTTTAAAAGAGAATTTATGAACTTAACCATTGGCTCTAATCTTATCGGTCCATTGTATATTATTCCCTGCAAAGCAAAATTTGAAAGTTTTGTCATTTCATTTATTTACTATTAATCAAATATATAATTTTTATAAATGCTGCTGCGTTCCAAAACACTGCACTTACCGCTGCTTTACCAATATGTGCTACAAAAATAGGATAATGCGATAAGTTCTTGTAGTTCTTCCTACATTGTCCTGCTGGCCACCAGCAATTAATAGCGTAGAACTTCACCCGACCATGATAGGTGAAGAAAAAATGCTTTGCTACTCCAAGAAACACAGATTTGGAAGCCACAGACTCCGAGTCCCATGGCGCATAATAAAACAAAAATGATGGATGATACGGAATTTGCTTATTCGCCAACTCTACATATTCACCCATATAATTATCTTGCAAAAAGTAAGGCGCATCCTTTTCTTCAAAAAATGGACTAGGTACCGACGTGGCTCGAATTTTAGGAGATCTAAATAAACACAAAATCAGAATGTCAGGCAGAACAAAATTGGAAATTATTTGTGACTAGGAATATGGCAAGATTGTGGATTGCACTTACGCGGACCTAAGAGAAGCAATACCACTAGCTAGAATAAGGAAAACTATACAGAGTTCCTTGTGATATCTGGCGACTCTTGTTGACATCCTGACAATAAAGTTATCAACACGGCGCAAAATATTTATTCTTCGATTTGGATTGCGTGCTTCCTGCCTTTGGTCCTGATTACTCCTGAAAATACTGTTATTGGTCCCCTCGGATTGAAGTCGGTTGTAATGTGATTGGGCGTGTATAAGTATTCGTCTGCCTCCTCGTTGACCTCGCGGTACTTTCCCAAGACCTCCTTGAGAGACAAACTGTCTGAAGGTACGAACGGCCGCTGAAGTGGACTCTCCGTCACTATTCTCCGTTTCAAAGCCGTCCGACGAGCACTGGTCCTTATCTTTCTCGCAATCAAAAGTATTCAGTTTCTGGTGCTCTTCTGTGGGATTGGAATGATTGTCAGCCTCACTCCCAGAGGTAGACAAATTACTGCAACTAACATCCGAAGCGGACTCTTCACTTCCAGTTCTAACAGATTTCCAAGAGGACGAGTTTCTAATTACAGAGCTGCCACCACTAGTACTGCTAGCGTTTACAACGTTGTACTGTGACGAGGAAAATGAACTGGAAATATCGTCCGTGTCATCTACAACACTACCACTTCCACTGGAGACAAAGGCCGTGTTATAAGGTCGGGTGCAGTCGCTACCACTACTGAGGGAAGGGGAGGAGGAGGATGAGCATGAAATAGGACAGTCTTCACTTTTTCCCTGAACTGATGATCCACTGGTACTATTCTCAGCAGAGGGGTTACAAATGTCAGAAGAATCAATATTTTCTGGATTGAAGATCTCCTCACTCCGTAGTTGACTCATTATTATCCATAATTGGTTTAAACATAGCTCTGCTGCTGCAAGTTTTAAAGAAATAAGATTTATAGTCACAACATATTAAGCTTTAAGCTGCAAATTAAGCAGTGTATCAAATTTACTGCATAATCCTTACCTTACACCAATTGACCACAGTAATGTCAATAAAATCGTGGACTACAAAAAACACATGGGGTTAATACCCCGAGCCCACCAGGGATGGTGGCGTAAAAATTAATACAGACGTGCATCCAAAATATCAGTTCATATTTAGTCCCTTTGCTCCTGGACACTTCCACCGGTCATGACCTATAATACTGCGAGTTAAATGGAGAACGCCTACAGTTGCACTTCCACCGGTTTCATTCCATCATTTCCATCTATTATCCAGAGGAGCGTTCTTAGTTCTTTTTAAATGAAAATTGCTGGAAAATTTCCAAGCAAATTTACTATTTCGGGCTGTAAGAGAGTTTAAACCAGGTTTTCAAACTAATTCACTTTAAAAGACACTGCTGAGTGAACAAGCAGATGTTATCCTTCTCCAGGTTTGGTTGACGTGTAGCCGTCATCTGTTTTGCTTCGAAGGAAGGTGTATACGCAGATGAATGGTAAAAGTTGAGTAGTTAGTAGTAGACTTTACAATGTGAGCGTATTCAATATTGGAATTCATAGATGATGATAGCCAGGAACCGAATAGCAACGCAAACTTGTTCTCATTTTGGTCGAGCAGGTAGGTACAGTAGTATTCTGATCTGCTCCTCTGATACAAGCACACGTAGAACTTTTTTAAAGAGCTCTTTCATTGTGCACAACTGCCTGTACAAAATGCAACAATGCAAGTATGAAAACAAAAATGTTAACCTGTTTTAAAGCATCATTTTTACATAAAGTGTAAAAATTCTGTATTTCTTTAAAATAAGCCAAAAAACGGAAATCAAGGTTCAAGATGAAAAAATGATAGAGGAAAGCTTCTAATGCACTATGCTTCATGCATGTCATGATGATTTGACATTTGACAAGTCAGAATTGTATTACAAGAGTTGCACAAAGATGATTTGCTTGAATAGTTGGTGACACAAAAGTGACAATGCAACTCTATCTGAAAAAATGTATCAAGCATCAACTTGGTGAGGTCAAAGACTCGTTTTAAAATATTCATTTGTGCTAATTTACATGGTATTTGAATAATACTTTTGTACAATGTTTCTGCATATTTTGGATGCATGGATTATGTGGCATGTTTGATTTCAAATGTTAAAACTATTCGAAATAAATTGTATGCAACTAGATTAGCTTAAGAAAGGACCACAAATAGATGGAAAGGACGATCTGTGGCAAAATTACAATTGTTCTATAATATGTAAATGCTTATACACAGGGAACAGGGGCAAACTGCTTATAATTATAAAGAAAAATGCCATTGCTTCATTATCATTATTGCATGAAAGTTTCTGTTTACGACCAATGTTAAAAATTAATCAGATAATGCTATGAGCCATGTTAGGTCTATAGTTAGAAAATATTGTTTCATTTTCTTTTTCACCATTTTAAGAATTTTGCCACGCAAAGTTGATAGCAAAAAGTATCATTCTTCACCTTCATGTTACATTGCTATTGAAAATTTTAAATTTATTGTTCAGTTTTCAAATGAAGTGAAGTTTGCTGAAAATCCGGAGGGGCATTGGTAAAAGCTACTGATGGAATTAGTCAATAGTGATTAAAATTGCTCCGATTGTCCTGTTTCAAAGTTACTATAGATTTGGTATAATATGTGACACAGAACTTGAATAGTACTCTGAAAATTCCAGTTTGATTCATGATAGTGACGCACGGAGGGTCGTCGTGATATATACATTAGGTACTTTAAAAATAAAATTATAAAAATTATGTTTCCTAAAAGCATAGACTTGGAAATTTTAGTTAAAAATTGAAAATTGATTGCATGAGCCTCTCTCAAATCATTTGGCACTTGGTAGTTCCCAAATTGTCCATCCTTTTCAAACGCTTCCGCATATTACTGTACTTCTTGCAGATTCTACCGGCTACCGCAACATGGACAACCACAAAGGTTTGTCCCGGTCACATAATTACGCTGGATATGATCCCCAACCAGGATCACGGAAACAATATCAACAAAGAAAGCCCCATCGAAAGAATCCAAATATTTTATGCGATGCAAGGGTGCACGGTCCACCAGGACTACCAGGGTCTAATCAAGAACATGGATTTCCTCTGTTCAACAATCGATCTGTAAGTGCAATGCTTAAGCATAGTAGCGTATTAAAGCAGTTCTAAATATAATTGGAAATTGTTCATAGTTCTCTGTGCTTAGCACAATGCACCACCTGAACCCTCACAGAAAAGTGGCAATGAGTCCAGAAATTTTGCGTGAGGCAGAGGAACAAGCTTCAACGCTAAGGAAAGCTGTAAAGCAACTTCAGGAACAATTGGAGAAAACCAACAGAGAGAAAGCAAGAATTCATAGATTTTTATCGGACCTTTTGTATACGTTGAATGCAAGAGGATATGAGTCGGTTCGAGATCATGAAGGAACACTCGTTGATCTGAACAAATGCAAGGGCGAAACGTATCTGGACCTCAAGGGAAGGGATTTAAAAGTGAGTTACTTTGGTACGCTTACTTTCCTCTTGTTTATCATGCATAATCTTTATAGGAAAACTTTAAATTTTAAATGCCCATTAACGGTTTGTTGGAATTGACATGTTTTTGACAGCAAAGAGTTAATGTTCGCCGACAAGGAGGTCAAGAGTTTTTATTGAAAGCAGTAATCGGAAACCAAGAACGAGCTATTCAGTCACTTGTTTTCAAACTGGACTCCATAGGAAGGGATATTGTGCTTGGGGTAATTAATACAAGTCAATCATGCACTATAATAAATTCGTGTTTTTGTGTTTGAAAGAACTTTTGAAAAATAGAACAGACTTACCATGGATGATACAAGCAGTATTACATCAACAGCAAGCGAAGGTCCCAAGATCGCTTCATTGGAGGCAGAAGTCTTGCAACTGGTAAATCTAATTGAAGGGGCATGTCAAAGGTGTCCCGAAATGTATGGAGCTCTTCGGGAGCATTACTATATGAATGAAGGTAATTAATTACTTTGCTGTCTGCAAAATTGAATTTGGTTTGACACATAAAGCATGATGTCTTATTGCGAATATGTTTACTAACTCGTTAGGAAGTGACGCTAGTGAATTAAGTCCACGAAACCCGGTTATTCATAACCTACTGAAGAAATGTGAGCAAATTTCTGGTGAAGCTCAATCTAAACAGTTAGTTGAAATGCTTAGCTCAGGGAATAACAATAACGCCAATCGTCCAAAAACACAACAAAATATTCCGACTAATGGACCAAAATCTAAATGCAAACCAGGAACGAAAATCAAATCTACGGCCAATTCAAAAGCCCCAAGGTATCCAATTTTACTATGCTGGTTCAAAGTATAACTCCTGTTGTTAGATTATTAGAGTTTACCAGGAAGTTACTTTTAAAATTTCATGTTGCCTTTCAGATCAGTTTCAACTGAGACAGTGGGAAATGTCCTTAACAATAACGGATTAGCGTCACGTGCCATGTATGAATCTCTTTGTGGCCAGGCGGCACGAGAATCCTCTTACGATGGTCATTTAAAGCCTTTAAATGGAGCCAGCCGGTCAGAAAATGCGCTGCAGCAAATCAAAGGTTTCCCCTTGAGGATTCCAACAACATGTACACCAAATCCTCCTTGTACCCCGTTGCCGACCAGCAGCGGAGGTGAACCCTCACCCTCGTTTTTAAGCAGTAGTAAAACACTAGATCATTTTATTAAGGACAGTGTCACCGTGACTTTTTGCCCATACTGCCATCGCAAATTTGGTATAGAAGAGTCTATTTCAGAAATAAAGAATCACATTGAAATGCACGTGTTTGCTGGCGATGCAACGTTGAACTGAAATAATAAGTGAAGCTACTACTAACGAATAATATGCTCATTCGAAACTCTCATTTCTATCACTTAATATTCTTTTATTTATCAGAATAGTATCAGAATCGACGGTTAGTAGTTGGCAACTTTTTTGCAGTTTTGTACACTTCTTTGATATTGATAATATTATATGTTTCATATTCATACAAGGATCTAATCTAAGTTTTATGTTAAAAGGAGTATACTCGTTATAATTATCCATTGATAGATTTTGTATAGTGGTTATGCATAGGATAATATCAATAATTTGCAAGCATTCTGTTTTTGTCTTTGTTCTTGTGAGTTTTCCAGCGAAACATGCTACATGGTTATGTTGGAATCACCCCCTTCCTTAGCCGTACTAAAGCACATTCTGAACCAAAACCAGATGAAGTTTCACGCGGATTCTCCGAAAGCTCACATTTTGACAGACAACAAACTTTACAAAGAGTTGAATGAAGCATAGATTTAAGTATTTATAAGTTTATGAATGTTGTTAATGCATTCAACCATTCAATTTTCGACGTTTTATACACATTTTAAAAAGTTTTAAAAGTAATTTTCCTATTTGTGATAGACAGAGTTTTATTACATTATATTTATGTACGTAGTTTAGTTCTTCACACCATCACACCCTTTGTGCCTACATAAAAATGATATTTTAATAAGTATAGATTTTATGATTGGTTCATTGTTTGGGAGAAAGTGAGAATTAAAATATTTGGTAACGAATTTTATACAATAATAATATTATATTATATGTGGAATAAAAAAAACTGATGAAACGGATTTCCAATTTGTTCAGAGCTCACCTGAATCACAGGTAATGTTTGGTTTTTTTTACAATTTTTAAGTTACAGAACTGTCAACTCCACAATCTACTCTCAACTACTATTTTAAGAACTCATCCTAGTTTAGGAAAGACGATTTTGGTAACGGCTCTGTCATTTAAGTACCGTCACCTGTATGTATAACTGCAATAATTTACCTATCCTCGTATTCGCATTTCTTCAAGTTGTTAGGAAGTGTACACTGTACTGTAGACAAGTAATTTTAAAAGTTATCATCAAAAATTATAAGTGAGCACGACACATCAGCATTTCAGTGCGTGCATTGTCACCTTCACCTTTCGGCGATTTTGTAAATATGCAGCCAGTACAAGCTTCCTGACATCCTGACATATAGTCAGACTAGTGAATTTGACACGGTATTCGTAACCGCGTTGTTGTTGTTCGTTAATGGACATCACCAATGACAAACTAGAGAAAGTAAATACGGCATGCTTGTGAATAAAAATGACATTTCAAATTAACTGGAGCTTTGAAGAGGTTTAAAATAAAGCATTTAGTGTTTTCAGTTGGGTATCTTTATTACAAAAAGAATTATCATGTATGTACACTCTCAGAGTTACCTTGAACCTTTGAAAAACGTTAATCTTATCGTTTGAATGAGAGGGTAATGGTTTCGATCTTATAGAAACTGATTGTAATCTTCCATGAAAACTCCCGTAGCGTCCACGTTCCGAGATTTCATATGTACATGTAAACACTGCTTACCTATTGAATAACTGATATATGATTTTCGGTTATGATAAATAGTAAAATAGTAACTGGTATTTTACGGTTTATTTCAAACACGCTTTCCTTAAACATCACAAGCTATTGCTTTTCTAGCAACCTTTAAGAATTATATTCCTCATCATCACATCGCGTCACGTCTTATATCCACTGGTCAAATTAGACAGTAGTGGAGCGAAAGCACTTTTACCGAAATTGCCTAGTAGTTGAAATTTAAGGCGTGCGAGCAAGTGAATGAAAACCAATTTTCAGGACAAAAAGCTGAGCAAACGGTTTTGTGCAAGTGCCACTTTTTTATATATCACATAATAATATACGTTAAGAAAAAGCATCTGTAATAATAATGGCATCTGCTTGTTGTTCTTCCCTTTTGCCCTCTTTTGTTCCCTTTCTCCTGTCTCCTTTCCTCTCTCGTCTTTCTTTTCCCGTTTCCCGTGTCGTGCTAAAGATGCGATTCGGACTCGGTCCAGCAGCAGCAGTGTCTCCTCTCCATTATATCCCTTTCCCAACTTGTTTCCTGGGGTGAAAGCTGACACATTACATAAGTATCTTGAAGGTATTTTTCATATATGGTCATTTCTCTTCTTTAGCCAAAGTAATGTTACTGCAACACAAATACCGACTGACTGTGTGAGTACAAGGGAACAATGTAATTTCTCTAGTAAAAGTCTTAGCTTGCTTTTCTCTCAAAGTATATTATCTTTTTTTGTGCAATGGGGAGAAAAAGAGTGGCTCACAACCTGGTCGTGATTCAGATGTGTGGGAAAAACGTGTTTCCCAAGCCGGATAAGTCTGGACTTGTAGTAGTAGTCATTTGAACAACTGATTGTTCTCAACCATAGCGGTCCATTTTCTCGCGTTTCTTAACAAATTGAAAAGTATTACTGTTACTGTCAATGTGCTTTTTCTTGAAAGTATGTATACTTTGGTTTGTTGAAAGTTCATTCAGAGAATCAGTAGATTCAGCAGCATATTATAGGTCTTAAACAAGAAATGCGGGGAAGGTATTTGTACATAAAATATTTTATGTTTTCTCCTTGCTTAGAAGTGACAATCGCATTTTTTACTGATTTTCTAACATTTATGAATAATAGAAAGTTTATCACTACTTAATACTTGAAAGCCTTTGTGCTTAATGCTGTACGTTCCGATTGCTAGTACTGGCTAAATAAGAAGTTTGTACAAATACCAAAAATATTTCCCAAACTACATGTAAACTTTAAAGTTGCGTTCTTGATCTTGTGACTGCTGTCTCACAGTGCCCCGAGCTTAGTCAATAGTTTTTTGAGTGGGTAGTATTAGGGATAAGTCTTTCACTTTCACTTTCTGCACTCATCATAATCGGTATATAGTATACGACAATTTTTACATCATTCCATCCGCAATTTACGGAACTGATTGCATTTAAGAGCACTTTACCGCAGTATAATAATGGTATACAAAGAACTTTGTATGTTATGCAACTATTCAGCCATATAAAACTCTGGAAATTCCAGACTGGAATCTTGACAAACATAAAATAATAATATCTTACGATAGGTAATATTTCTCTATGTCACCTTTCCCCTTCGGTGTTGTCATTGTCATATGTAGCTCGACAAAAGAAACTTGTCCGTGTAGCTGATTTCTTATTTCTTTGGAGTTCTCAATTCCCCACAAAAATCTTTCTCCTTTTCTTCATCTCTTGAGGTTTGAGTTTTTCTTTTATTTTTCTAACCGCTATATCGTGTAAGCGTAAACTTGAAGCAAACAAACAAATTAAAATGAACCAACTGAATGAATTTATGGATGGTTTTGTTTTCCGACCTTTCGACCTGTTCAACTCTGCAATGTTCATTTTGATTGCAATGGAATTCAAGTCAAATATGCATTCTTACAGTGGACCAACATAGTGACGGATGGACAATATATCAGATTGACACTTTGAACTTTTGTAGGGTTATGCCGTGTACCTTAATAATGGGCTGTTGTATATATGATGTTTGCTTGCATGACTTTTTCCTCATTGAGGGAAAGTGAAGAGTCTCTTCTGGCATACTTGATGTGTCAAAACCGACGTGTTATGTTCTTTGGTTTGTTCTCTCGGTAGTCCCTATAGACGGCAGGGCTGATTTCTTACTTTTTCCCTATATCATTCTCGGCTTTTCTTTGTAAACTCCAAATCCATCCATAACTCCATATTGTGCTTTTTGCCATTCACTCATCATAACTTTGATAACATAGCATCAGCAAATAGAAAAAGTAGAGTTTGGCAGTATATGGTGATGATGATAATATTATAGTTTTTCCCATCCACCATCCTCTCTTGCCGCATAAACGTGTGTGTATCCGTTTTTAACCTCAAGAAAACTCGGAAGAAGGAAAAAGAAAAAGTACAAAGAAGTGCCCTGCGGAGTTACCTTTCGTTTGTGTCAGTGAAAGAAGTAAAAGTTTTGATCTCTCCACGTCGTCCCTCTTTTCCCATTTCGCTCTCCATATTTTACTTGTTCATCTTGTAAAAATTCTCATTTCCCATTTTATAATAATATATATATTTTTCTGCAGTGATCAGCAATCTCAGAGTGTGCAGTCAATAAGGCTGCGTGAGGTCGGTCGGTCGGTTCTAGCTCTTCTGAAGTGTTCTTGACTCTCGCTGTGTGCTAAGTAAAACTAGAGTTGTACACCAGCATTCAGCATTCTTCGGCTGAATATGCTTGGAGGAAGAAAAGGACAACTGGAAAAGAAAAATCAGAGTTTTTACTGCTGTCTGTCTGTAAAGCACTCTCTGAATTTTAGGGTTTCTTCTTGGTTTCTCTATGCCCCAACTGTGGCACAATGTGAAAAAGGAGAGATTTTTTTCGTGAAATAACAACACAAGTGGAATAATATGCAAGCAAGTATCAGCAATCATATCTTTTTATTCATGTCTCACTAGACAGAAAAAGAATATTAGAATATGCAGATACTTTTTATCTGTTTTTTCTTGCTCTCGGCGAGTAATTCTTAGTCTGGAGAAGTTGGGGATTCAGGCTAGGCTTCATATAAAAGTTGCATGCATATTTTCTGTTACAATGTTGCATATGAAATATGCTCATCATCATGTTATTACGAGAGCGAAGACAATACAAAGAAGAGGTCAGGATAAAAGTTTAGTGCGGGTGACGGTGAATAAGGCAAACATAATATTACTACTACATACAGTTTGGAACAACACTGGTTTAAATACCGGGGTAGGATTGGACGAATCAGCACACAATTCATGTGTATGAAGTAAGTACGTGTACGTGTCTTTTTTCTCTTCTGTCAAGCCACTTCCACGTTTCTGGTGGATTGCAATGTGTGATGCGTACTTAAGTAAAGGAAGGAACACGTTGGCATGTAAAAAAGCAAGAACTTTTCCCCATTTTTCTCTCTGGCTGAAGAACAAAGTCTCACGCTTTGAAGCCTTTAAGCCGAGCAAACCCCATTTTACATGCGTTTTGTAGCCTCGATCAACGGTCTTCTTGGGAACTTTACACTTCTATCGTCAGTGTTTGTAAGCAAACGTTGGTCGGTAGCTATAAAAAGAGTTACCAAGTTTGCGGAGCAGTTTTCTTTGTACACTTGTACTTGTGGGATTGCAAGCAGAGGGAGAGTCAAGTTTTAAAGAGTGGTGCTTTTCATTTTTATTATCACCTGCCTGTGTACACTAGAACTTTATCAGTGTATCAGTAGACGAGGTGGTTAAAAAGATGTACTTTTTAAATCTTGCAAAATATTCAGATAGATAGCTAAGGGGTTCAGAGTAAGATGCTTATGAGAATTTTTAGTGTTTCCTTTCCGTCACCCCCATTTCTTGTGTGTGTTGTCTATGTAAGGGTTGTCCTAAGACGGTTGTGGGATTTGTGAATACGTTTTCGGTGAAGGTGGCAGAATTGAGTTGGAGGCATTTTGCGTTTTATGGCCATACTGTGACTGACAATTTCAAAGGTGTTCATTACCTCCTCAAATGTTATCTGAAGCTGAATGCATACACAACAGTGTAGCAGCTAAAAGCTAAACAATGAGTGTATAAGTATATCTTTGTTGCTTGAATGTTACCAAGAAGTTGAAGATTTAAAGCCCGGCCGTACGTTTGTATGAGAGTTCAGTTGAAAACCCTGTGTAGATCCTTTCCTGATTACTCTAAAAATTACATTTGAAGAGTTCACACTAGTAATGTGCAGGTGTGTATCATCATTGATAGGTACATGGTAAAGGGATTTACATCAAAGTGTTAATTAGTAAGCATACAGTAAAAGCTTTAAATTGTATGGTGGAATGTGATAAAAAGCGTGCATGAATTAAATCTTTATTGTTATTGTTATCAAGAATAGGTTAAGTGACAAAAGCACTGTGCGAATACCTGTTCCTGGTTTTAAAAATGTATAATACTGGTTATAGATATTCATCTATGCTTAACACATATTACGTACATATCATATTTCCCAGGTCTAATATAGACAATTAAAACATATATGAACACGGCTACAACAAGACCGAAAGACTGTGTTTGATACAGTGCAGCGAAGAAAGTCAGAGACGTTTCTTATGTCTTTCGATTAAAATATGTGCTGCAAATTTGTTACATTGTGTGTAATTGAATATACAACAAATCAAGAAAATTCAATGACAATTCGGGGTCTTCCTTATCAAAGTTGTAATTCTGGATAAACGACAAATTGCTTTGCGAAACATAACACCGTATAGGTGCATAATATGGAAAATATTTTGCCTCAATATGTATGGCCACCCCTTGTTGGTTCTTCGCGTAGTTGTCGATTCATGAAATATCTGTTGAAAAAACAATTTTCAAGATTTTCAATCTACGGACAAAGGCAAGTGTATATAAGGCTGTCTGATCTGTAATGATATTAAAAAGATGCTATGCACGTGCGAACATAATGTTGTAGATTTGTGCACGCATTGCAAACATTTGTACTCAGGTGTTCAGTAAACCACCCAGTAAAAATTCTTTGTTTGTAGCAACGAAAATGCACTTTTACATTCAACGAGACTTTCTTTTAGCTTTAATGCGATAGTAGAAAGCATTTTTATTTCGTTTGTCGTTTATAGTACAACATATCTCGCATTAGAATAACATACTCGGGTACTCAGTATCTGAAGATTTGAAACTTTTGAATTTTGATTTCACTTCCCATAATAGCTCTTGTTAACATTCTGGGTAGTGCATGAATGATACATTTAAATATCTTTCGCTTGTTGCAATCAGCGAAAGTTTTGAAGTATTTCAAAACAAGTATTTATGTATGTCTATGTGTATATATTTTTTGTTTGTTTGGCCAATCCTTGAGTTTGAAAGTAACTTGCTATAAAACCTCCCCTAGGATAAGCAAAGTAAACTTTAACAAACTAACTTTGAAATGTATTGGCAGTGTCGCAAGCTTTTGACATTTTTGTTGTGCACACAAAAATTTTACTCTCGTAATGGTAGGGAATCATGCATGCTTTGTTCGGGTTTTTTGTAGAGAAAGATTTGGCTTGAGGCATGTTTTGGACACATTTGGATACAAAGTTTGATGTTTGTATTTCGTTTGCTGTAATGGTTCTGTCAAGTCAAAAGATCAGTCAACAGAAAATTGGATATAAAATGAATGCTTTTATTATGTTTTCACTTTTTCCGGGGATACAGCTTTGGTGTGTGTGTACATTGTCTACATACATAAACGTTCCGATTTAGACTAGACTACTAGACAGATAACTTTGGCCATATAATATATACCGATACCGTGCTACATGCGGTGACAGCCAGCAGCAAAAAAGTAAGCAGCAGCACTGGGGATGAAATAGAAAAGGAATGGGACACGACCACATCAGATTCGTGTTGATGGTTGCCTTCTTCTTTTCAACCTGTCTCATCGCTTCCTCTGGGAGCGAAATGGAAATCATAAGATTTTCCGGGACTTACACGCTCACTCATTCGGAAAGAGTAGTGCAAGTGACTGAATCTATTACGAGATCAGAAAGAATAGGAAAGGTTACAAAAGTGGCATCATTGGCACCAAAAGAGGAAAGAAGAAGGGGTTTCAAAAGGAGGCGGACAACTAAAGAATTTGAGATGAGGCAGAAAAGTAGCTTTCGCAATGAAATCGAAAAGAAACATCAAACTTTTACTTCAGCAGTAGCATCAGCGATGACCCAAGGGACAACTGGTGATCAACAAGATCTTAGTTGGTCCCGTGCTTATACACATTGTCCTGCTGATAGGTCCATTGACAGTGGACAATGTAGCAGCAGCAATCATGAAAGCGGCCAGGAATTTACTGCCACTTACCCTGATTCGGGCTCCGGTAGCAGTTTTCTAGTGTGCCAAAAAGTTCCGTCTCTACAAATAAATTTATCTGAATGGACAATTGAGGGGAGAAGTGAGTCTGGGAAAAATAAGAAGAAGCAACAACAAGAATATCGTCACGAAAGAGAAAACATTCCATTTGATCATGATGATGACGGTCTATATAAACCAATTTTCTTCGTATATCCCCCACAACGACCAGCTCGTTTTGGTAGGAAAAAGAAAGTAGACGTTGATGATGATGATAGAATGGATTATTACCAGCCAACATTTCACTTAGACGTTGTAAGTGATAGTAGTGGTAGTAGGGAAGACACCGGTAGGGATAGCAGTATTTCAGAATATGATCCCAGGATCAGGGGAGGCTTTGATAGTTATGGAGAAGATGTTTCGTTTTATTTTTCTAGTAGCCCCAGCTTTGTGAGTAAAAGCGAAGGCGTTACAAGCAGTACAGGTAACGGTAAAGAGAAGCTTAATGCTGAATCTAATGCCAGCTCTTATTATGATGAATTATGCAAGGCATTGTTGCTGGACTTTGGCTAGCTTGATGTAAAGTATACATTTATGTTATTTTCAATATCAGACAAGAAAAATACATATGCTCATACATGGTAAATGGTTTGATAGTAGAAACGACAAGCAAAAGTAAACTAGACTATACAGAATAGAGGATAAATTATTGCTACTTTTCTTGTGTTTGTATCGGTTCATAAATGATGCACAAAATTGATGTACCTGTGTAATACTTATTATTAATATGCAATGCAGATATTTTTAAGGAAATAAATAAACGTTTCTTCATACCTCCTTGTAATTGGCTTTTACTTTAGTGATGGATTTAGATGAGTTCATGGATTTGGTGGATATTGCCGTAGTATTGAAGATCTTCGACTTTGCCGGCTTCCGACAGCATTGGTATTCGAATATGGACAGACACATTTAGTTAAAGTTGAATTTAGCTTTTCGACTTAAAGAGAGCGTCTCCATGACAGTATGTTAACTAAACTGTCGACGGATTGCTCTCTTGAAGGTTAAAGCTATTAAAATGTGCTTCCAGGAAATTCGCATAAGAAGCTAGTCCATTTAATCCAGTTAGCTCCTGGACGACGAGAAAACTTAAATTTGCCAGGCTGTTTCATCATCATCCATTGTTCATCCGTTTTACATCTCTGCATAAATGAGACAAAAATAACAAAAATTTAAAATAATTTTAGGTTCATAAACGTTTCATGTGGCATTCATTGTTATTCTTGATGTTGTTTATGTAGCTTTACGTATATTATATTTTTCCTTAATTAAACTCTTCACTTTCAAGAAGCAAAAAGAATAAAATGTCCACTTGAAAAGAAAATTGGCTGCTCTGTTTCTGTCTCTCTACTGCAACATTCTTATATTTTATGCTTATGCGTTTTCACAAAAATGTACATATATTTTACATTAGTTTTGTAAAAGTTAAAAAGGGCTTTTGTAAAGATGATAGGTTAGTCAACGTTAATATTGCAAGAGAACGGCTTTTTTCATTCTCTCCCGTTTTCCCCAGCTGCATTACAATCATCCTGGTTGCTACAAGCTCAGGTTTTACTTGATGAGTACCTCACTCAAAACATGGATCCCTTGGGTAACATTTCCCAAACTAAAGAAATAATCATATCTTTCAGTGGAAAGGTACTTGAGACCTCTCAAGTGGTGGATTGGGGAAAGTTTTTCTTTTTCCTGAGAATGACCCGTGTGAGAACATGCTTTTGCTTGATTAGGAAAATGTATTTTCCTCGGTGGACTGGCTAATAAAATGTACACCAACTAACCCACACTTTGAACTCACGGAAGTTGTAACACATCTTCTCGACTATATTCTTACTTCACAGAGGTTTTTGCCTTGTTTACTTGCACACGTTTCTCAGAAAATGAAAGCAACATTACATGCTATATAATACTGTAGGTATTTCTTATTTTTCAATATTTGTAAAAGAAGTGTAAACACGGACGAAAAAAATAACTTTTTCTTGTCAAATTTTTCAGCATCCTTATGAATTTTCACTGTACCTCAAAGACTTGAAACAAAAACACTAATTTGCCTGCACAAACTTCATTTAGAGAAACTTTTTCCTTCTCGTTATCGTCACTAGTTTGTAAAAGGGGGCATGAAACTTGTTTGTGGCACTTGAAGGAAAAATCGGTGAAGGATGTGCGTGCAAACTCTTTTTTCTGCAACTGAGCTACTATAGCTGATAGAACATATAAACTAATCTATCTCCTGTTACCAAAATTATTAAACATAGTTAGTCTTTTCCGTATTCAATTATTTCCTTCCTCTTTTCCTAGAAAGGGAACAAAGTTTTTGCTCTCGTGATTGATACTAATAATGTAATGAACGAGCTACTAGTCTATTCACCAAGTTAACCTCTCTATTCAATTCAGACTAAAACTTTACAAAACTTGGGCTCTGCATTCTAAACTGTCGAGAAAGAGACTCGTCATGAGAAACGCTCGCCTTGGATCTTTGCATGCACAGTAATAATTTTCTTTTGCAAGATGTCAAAATTCCCTGCCTATATACTTCCATCAACATCAACATAAAATCATTTTCCCCTGCAAATACAGAGAGACAACCTGCCCTGCTGCCAGGCAGATGCATCCCTGTCTGTGATACTTGTATGCTGGTTATATGTACAATAATACGAATATTTTAAAAGAAACTTTTTAAAGAACTTATTATGACAATGCGGTGGTACGCTTCCGTATAAAAACGATATATTAAGGAAGTTAAAGGAAAGCTTAAAAAAGGTGTGAAAATCTCTGAAAAATATCCGGCAATACTGCAAACATCTCTTCCACTGCCGAGGAGGATGTTACAATATGAGATGTTTCAATAATTATAATTTGAGCTGTTTGCCGCATTAGGGTACTATATATATTATACTTTGTTTTGTATTGATATTGTGCTAACTTCAACTTCTATGTGTCATGTTTAAGAGATGAGCTGTAAGTAAAATTGGAGGTATTTCTTAAATTGACCTTACTATTGTGTATTGAGCAACACTGAAGAAAAATTAGCAACATTCCATCTTGGCTTCTGACTTTGCACAGAAACGCCAAGACAAAACAATGGTTGCATTTCATCACGACTTAAAAATATAACCTCACACTTCTTTTGGCTGCCAAGGTTGAAATGCTTACGTGCACTTTTAACAAAGTGTTTAGTATCTCTCAAATGGTTTCTTTTTTGTCTCTCTTCTAGCTACATTTTCAGGTAATAATTACCAGTTTGCATAAAACAGAGTTGAAAAGTCAACTCGTATCTATAATACGAATATAAAAAATGGTAAGAGGAAATCAACAAAAAAACTACAGGGAAACTTTAAAACAATAATCGTCCATTGAACACGGTTGTATTGTGTGTTCAGATTTGTGTACCTTGGCAAAAAGAATGAGTGTACGAGACGCGACAAGCGAATAAGTGCTATTATAATGGAATGCAAGATGCAAATGCATTTAATATAAAATGTTTTACCAAGCCATTGTACATGCTTTCTCGTTAATGTCTGGTTTTATCGTTTTATTAATGTTATGCCGCTAAATGAAATGATAAATAGTGGTCGCCTGGTCGCATTCTCTAGAGCTACCAACATGAGATGCTAAATGCATAGCAAATTCTGTACTTTACCGGTACGCTCGCGCTCCTTTCCTCCTAGAATGTATCTTCTTGGTGGTGATGGTGAGATGTTGGAAGCAAACAAGATATGGCTGCACAGTATCAGATTTTTCAGATACAGATTGACACGGGCACACACACACATCTCTTCTAACCGATTGTCCTTTTTTCAGGTCGATCAAGTGTGACGAACTGGATTTTATGTTAATAGTTCGAATGAATAGGAACAATATATGCCAATTTACTGAGGCTAAATTCTAAGAATATTTTCAAAAGTAGTACTTAGTAGCGAGCAACAACTCAGAGCCAGAATAAATCGGTGATAATGGGTTTGCTTCGCATTCCCCCGGTATAATTGTTATTTTTGTTATGATGACTTGTTGATTTCGAACCGGCACACAATGAGCTAACTGACTGACTAGCTTTTGACTCAAGAACATACTACTCGTCTGATTGTGAATTAATGTTTGGTATGACCTGTGAGAGACGTAGGAGTTTATATACCTGGTGGTGAAAGAAAAAGATCATCACGTGCCGTTGCATATATCATCTTCATGATAAATTACCAACCGCCGATGCTATATAAGTATGCGTGTGTGTGAGTGTTTCTTTCCTCGGTAATATGCGTATTTGTTAATGATCGTCATCTATATTCCGTTTACTTTGAGGCGACTCTCAATCTCAAAACTGAACGAAAGTTCTTTCACATTATTTCGAAGGTTCAGTTCAACAGTTAGGTATATGACATGCAACAAGCAGCGAGAGATTAACCAAAAACGCGTAATAATCATAACATCGTCATCATCATCATTGTCAGCAACAATAAGAACATAAAGTCTTTAAGAAGTCATTTGGCATTGTTACATATCCGTAATAATAATGTAAGCAAACATGATTGTGTGCGGTGGGGGTTTTAAGAGATTCTCTTCTCAGTGAACCTATTTATCTTATGAATGGCAGTTTAAAGTTATTATACAGGTATGTGTGTATATGTTTTTGTGCCCAAAGTCTATAATGCTCACAACAACTTATTATGCATTATTAATCTATGATGCAAAACATTTTTTACAATGATATTTTTAAGCTCGTGGGACTGGTACATATTTTCAGTTTGCTTGCGATTTCTTTCGTTTTCAAATGTGGTAATATAATGAAACATTAGATAGATGTAAGTAGAAGGAAGTAAAAATGGCTTCATGGAAGGCTACAAGACTCTAATAGCTTGTAATACGTGGTTGTCTACATATGTTTAAGGCTCTTCTTGAGTAGATGCACGTACGGGACGTTGAGCAATGGAATGTAGGTGTAGGTATAAATTTGGAAAACTAGAACTACAGAGAGTTTCGTTTGACAAAAAGTTAATAATGTAAACTGTGTGGATGGTGACGACTGTGAGAATACAGGATACACATGAAATGGAGCAGAATATAAAAACTGTGTACTGTGAACACGTATTAGTACTTTGTACATATTATGTATCCTCCATAATCTTTGTTATCCAGTCATTTTCCTGCACACCTGCAAGAACATTAGAATGGAAATATGAAAAAGCTTATTAGCTTCCTCTAGGTACGTAATGATGGTCATTTCTATTCTCACTAATTACTGTCGTGGCCATTTAGTAAAAGTTGAGTAATGAATTCTGTCATTAACATAATATAGCATGTTTAAATTTAGCTTCAGTGGTAGCTTAAATTATTCAGACTTTGAGTTAAGATCATAGTTTTGAGGAAACTCATCTTATCTGCCCCATTTGGTTCCGTTTTACAACCATGTTCATATCCGTTAATGTATCTTCACAATTTTACATTTCATACCCTTCAAACAACAAATCTGCTCATAGAAAGAAAGTTGAAAGTTATTGAGTTTAGTTTAGATGTTGGATTTACATAGAAGCTGTACATTAAACATGGTAGAAATTTTCGTACTCGCCATGCAATTACGTATATCAATATCAATTGGGCTTTGTTGCGTACAGTTTTAGTTTTAATTATTTTATTCTATTTTTATAATAAAATATTATTGATTAGTATTTAGGTGGTTGGACCAAAAATAATGAGTTGATTTTACAGTCAAGTTAGGAAATCCCATCACATGCATTTTTGCAATCAGGAGACACTAATCGGAAACTTGAAATTTCCAGTATATTTAACTTTTAAGAGGCATGGCTAATGACAGTACCATAAGAATGATAAAAAGATCCACGAATGGGGATATGTGAGAAACATGTCCAAATATTTCGCATAAAATTATGTGCATATTTTAAATTTGTTATCGTTAATCACTCGTGGCGCCAGTAGTTTTAACTGCTATAAGTTCGTGGAAAAACGTGGATATCATCAACTGAAGAAATCGTAGTTTTGAATCGTATACTAAAATGAAGAACACAAGCTTTAAGAAAGCGAATCCCTTTTCTTTGTACTAATGTAAGCAGAGAGCTAAAGAATTTCAAAAAGTAAAAATAACAATTAGTCAAATGAAAGTTATTGCAATTATCATACAAAGTAGTGCATTTCTACAATTATCATGGCAGTTTGCTTGCAAACGACCCTGTTTCCATCCCCATTCCACCTTCCGTTTCTCTATGCCTTACTTTGAATATAAGATTTCTTTGCACTTGGAGATTAGAGAGTTCATTAAATGCCCGCTCAAACATAAACAATGACTATGGTGTACCTATACTGTCTGCCGACGAAGTACACTTCTGACATGACTGACAATTTATACTAAAAGAAAACTGTTTCTACTAGGTCTTGTTGCGAGTGTTTTAAAGGCAGCAGATAAAATGAGAAATCTTGCGGCTTCCGTTATGGAATATCATTAAACTTTCAACAAGTTTTCATAACGTTTCTAGCTCCTATTCTCATATTATTATGTATCGTCAAATTTCGGGTAGGTAATTTAAAACTTTTTCCCATACATGACCATCTTTGATTATTACCGCCCGTGCACCTGAAATACTATTACTATTGACTATCTGTAGTTTTAAAACAGAATCAAAAGCATGGACCGTTGTTGGACGCCAAACCATTGATAGCCTAGTAAGTTTTTAAGACTAAACTGTTGTGAATAAACATTGTAATGCGCTAACTAAAACGCATATATTGTTTGAACTTCTGTGTAGAGTCAACGATTTGATCCTTTCCTTAGTTCTTGGTATTACACTTTTGCATTTGCATGATGTGATTGTTAATTGTTAGAGTAGTACAAGAGTGTCCTTTTTCTCATTCACTGCGGTAAAAAATATAAAATATAGCCTTTTTCACAGATAACATGGTAGAAGGTAACTTGAAAGTCGAGAGATTTCACATTTTAAATTTTAAAATTTAAAATCAAAGCTTAATGTCTATGAAGATATGAGGAATAGATGTATTTTAAAAATATTTTTCCTAATCAATGACTTTAGATTATACGAGAAGAAAATACATTTACAGGACTTTATTTCTATATATTGGAAATTACTACAGAATGTTCAGAAATATCCATAAATACTAGTACTTATAAAATTGATTGTTCATGTCAATAAGATTGGGGCTCAATGCACACGAACTCATGCTATGTGTTGGATGATCAGGTAGAATGTTGGGCTATAATAAAATCGCATATTATCATAAAGGTGGCTGTGGAGTTGACAGATTTATAACAAATTTTCAAAATACACGTTTTGAAATTCGATTTATTGCATGCTAACAATGAATATTCCTAAATAGAATTTAAAATAGTCCAGTTTCCTGTAACGTACCCGATATTTCATCAACTTCCCGGGAGAGAGGATTGTGAAAGAAGCGGAGACCAGAGGAAGCTAAACAAAAAACGAGTACTTGGTATTGAAATAAGAAAGGATTTTGACAATATGGCGTAAGTGCCACTTTTAAATGGAAGATTATAGTCATATTTATGATATGGTCTATTTACAAGAAATATAAAATGATGACGATGACGTATTTTAAAGGAACCTACAAATTACTGTTGGGGCTGTCGTATGCGTTGAAGCCGAAATAAGAGGAGAAGTGAAAATTGGAACAAAAACTATTGTACATCCCTGTGCTAAGATCCTTGCCACAAACGGACCAATCATCATAGGAGATGCTAACATTGTTGAAGAGTTGGCAACTGTAGAAAATAAGTAATTATCCAGTAAAATAAGCATGGAATAGAAATAAGTTTAATTACAAATTGAGTATGTTTCATTAATTTGTTTAGATCTACAGAGCCTATGTACATCGGAAATAATAATGTATTTGAAGTGGGGTCAGTAGTTCGAGCAAAGTCAATTGGAGACCACAACATATTTGAAACCAAATGTAAGCATTTATTTTATTTCACTAAAGACAAGTGTTAGACATTCATTCAATGTATCATTACCACAAACTATGATTTGTTGTAGGTATTGTGGGAGAGCAGGTTACTGTTGGAAATGGTTGCGTTTTTGGAGCTGGAACGCAACTGACACCGACCCAAGCAGTACCTGATAACTCGGTTTTTTACGGTGAACCTTTGAAGCACAGATTAGCTGGTGAAAGACCGTCGGTAAGATTTCAGATCTAATTTTATTAATAGTTACATTTGTACGATTGAATTGAATAATCAATTAATGCGACTTTCATATTTTTAGGCTCAGACGCTGCAGATTGACTTCCTCAGTCGAATATTACCGAATTATCATAACATTATAAACCCAACTATTAAACGGGAATTACCAATCGATAAAGCCTAAATTATAATACTATCGAATTGTATAAAATTTATAAAGCCAATAAAAGTATTTTATATCATACGATCGCGAATGTGCTTCGACTGTACTGTTTATTACTTACGAAACCAATGAATGATTGAATCATCATAATATTCAAGTTCAAATGCAAATTGACAATCTCATCGGGCGTTAGTTATATTAAATAAGTCTTGTGGTGCTGAATTTTTAACATTGCATTTGGCGTTTGGTGTGGTTTGAGGTTTAAATGTTTAAGTTGCGATAAATTCAAACAATGTGACAAGAGGAAGCGTTCATTTTTTGGTTGGATTAAGTAATATAAAAGTCAAAAGTTGTTTCTTTAAACTCATTCACACCAAAAAGTCAAAAATGTCGCCACTATAAAAATATTAATGACACATTAGGTACATTCATCGGATGTGGGTTAAAGAATCACTAAAATACACTTTGATAATATATAACAGGATGTGGAAACGCTGTAATTAATTGACTATCGATACAGACGAAAGGTCGAACAAAGCACTCAGAATTTACTGCATCACACACGTAGTTTTCAATTTCGATATTGAGTCCGTTGTTTTTCAAAATGTTTGTTTTACAATTTCCATTGTATTTATTCTTGTATTATAGCATTTTTAATCAAGAGTGCTCAGTTACAGGCTCTCCTATTTCATCTTACGAAGATCAGGATTTTAGCCCTCAAGGGTTGGACAGTTACCGTATTTTGCCAATAGGAAATACTGATTATGGTTAAGAATCTTTCTTATTTCTCAAACATTTCATTTTTACTGCTTCAGCAGTTGTAATAAGCTAGCTTTCTGATTCTGCTTTCTTGTGTGTCGTTTCCAGAAGGCACAGTTGTAGCAGACGAATCTCCCGACATCTCTGATGAAGCTCTTCGGTCGACGAGATCCAGATTCCCCCATCAGGATGGAACTTTTGCTTCACAGTTTTACGACAGATCTCGTACAAGTCGATGCAAAGTTAACGGAGCTGGGTTTATAAAATGCAAAAGGAGACAGTATTTATAAATATACCGGATGCATTTCTAGTAATAATATGATGATGACGATCTTTGCGTAATTCAGCATTGCGTAACACTTTCCTTCAAATAATGTTGCAATAAATATTTACCAAAAATAAATAGAATAACCAACACTTTAAATTTACTGAATTACTGAATGCATTCTCAACATAGGTACACAGGCACATGGCTTGAGTTATAAAATAGGGGAAAAGTGAGACTTGTCATTTGTCGACACATTTCATACGGTTTCACTAAACCTTTGGGTGAATACTTGTTCCAAGAATTCAGTTTCAATGTCCAGTTTCGAAAAGTGATACGTGTATTTACACTGTATTCTTTCCTGCATTGTTTTGTACCAATAAAACTTTCTGTGTGTTCATTCTTTGTTCCAATCTGGGGTATTGTGAAGCACCCCAAAAAGCAAAATGCATAGGTATTCATTTTTTTCTCATTCTGGTATCTAATACATTGGCTTATGCAAGGTAGGTTGCAATTGCGTTCAGTGTATATCATATCATATCCCATTTTCTTATGATATGAGAAAATCACAAATTCTAGAGTACACAATTTGCTGAATTTGTGATTTATATGACTTGATTTCAAATATTTCCTGAGTTTTTATCATGACATAATCATAGACAATGAACGATGGTTATATTAAATATCTGGACGAAGTATCTAGTATTATATATTTGGTGCGTTTACAGTGTTCTTCTTCTTCTACACTGATCATGCATGATGATGCCGCTGATTCATCGCAATGAGAATGGCAAAAAACTGTTGAGTAGTTCATACGTATATCCACAAATACGTATATTCTTCGTTGTGCTCCCAAACTAACTTCCTTTATAATCACGAAAATGTCAAGATGTCATTCACTCCATATCCATTTGCACTATATGTATCTCTTCTCACTAATTCCATCGGGAATGGTTTTCATGTAAGCTTTTCCACGGAATAGGGTTTGAAGTTGTAAAAATAAATGACAATTTTATTTGTCCAAAACGTTTTCAGATTTGATGGTATGATCCCGATCATTTGGAGGATCCTTCCTGACCATTAAGTTCATCGTAGCCCTGAGAATAAAATAAAAAACTGCATCGTTTGTGATTCTACAATGACTGGCCAAGCTACCCAGTATCGGGAACCAAACGGCACGCCAACATCCATTCCATCTCGAACCGATGAAATTAGATGGACTCATGCTAAAAGTAGTGCTGAGTAGTGCAAGTTTTAATGATATTTCTGGGTGACAGACACGCCTTCTGCTTGTCCATCTGAACATCACTTTTTGTACCAGGAATTGACTTTTTCTACCCTAAAATTAAAGCGTAGCTAGCCCATATTATGTACCTCTAGTCTAGAGTTCACTTATCTTCCTTCGACTTTTGCTTTAAATATCATCTCATCTCCAGTATAAAAACCACATTAAGAAAACTTTTTTTTATCTCGTATCGTCTCCAATCTATGCACAATTCTTGGTTTTCTGTAGTGTAGATACACTTCATTTAGAAGAATTGACCATGGAAAATCAGGGTTTCCGCACAGTGACCTACTCTGATTTTCATTTTTCTTTAAGTTCTATGAATACATGGCATCCAGATCAGAGGCACACGATGAATTGTGGCTTCTCTTATTCGCTTTTTCAGACCAGGGGGTGTGCATTTTTTATATTCATAAGTTTGCTAGTTGTACGCATCAACAAAGTGCACACACAAAAAGTCTTCAAATCATATTTTAATGAATCTGCGGGAGGGTGTCGTTGGTGGTGGCTGTCAATCGATCTCAAAAGTGCAGCTTGGGAACATTTAATGAATAAAATAGGGTGCATGGTGCGTGATGATGCCCTACTAATTCACTTTTGGATTGAAAGCAATTTAAGTGGTTTTTGTGCCTGTAGCATCATGTTATCCGCATCTATATGAACACAACGCACTACAATTGACAATATAGAAAATGAAATGCTGTTTAGTAATAACCGTTGTGTTGGACAAATATCAAAATTATAAAAAATCATAACTGAGAAACGTGTATTTTAAGTACTAGTGTATATTACTATACATAATGACATTCTCACTGTGCAACTATGGATTGATAAGGAATTTTAAGAAAAGTTAAAAATATGCAATTAAATCGATTAAATCAGATCATTTACATCTTCAAAGCTGCGTACATTGTAAAATTAGCTTTGGTATGCAGCAAATAACAAATCAGACTAAAAGTTGTGGGAATATAAAAAAAGAGAAAAGGTTGCCACTCAATTAAAACTTGCCCAGACTTTCTTTTAGCAGCGGTTCTCTAATTTTTATTCCCTCAGTCCAAACTCTGCTTACCACAATATCATCGGAACAATGATGTCATTGTTTTGAATCATAAACGTGTGCGCCACCCCATTCAGCTATTCATTGGAACTTAATTTGTCCATTGTGATCAAACAACATATAATGCAACCACGATTGAAAAGGCTTAGAGAACAAACATGTGTCCTGACGTTATTGTTATGATATACAAAGTTGGATATTACTGAAACTAGGGCTGCAGCCAGTAAAGTTTTCAAACTATTTGCTTACACTAATCAGCTACCTCTTGTACACACGATGCGCATACTATTATGTCTTCTCAACAGTGTGTTTATATTACTGCAATTAATGATCAAAAATATAAAAAAAAACTACGCACTCACTAATTTCTGAAATTTTATCGTCAAAATAATTATTTGTCGACTTTTCAATTTTGTTACTCATTATATGCAATTCTTTCCTTACAATTTACTCTGGATTCGGTTGTGTTGCTTATAAGGATCCATCAGTTTGCGTTTGGCCTGTGCAGCAAGTGTAACTTCCCTCATCAATCTCAGACAAGAAGAGGGACGAAACCTACATAAAAAAGAGTAACTCTCTCCGTCCAACTTTTCTGTTATGTGCATAGTGCATTGTTGTCGTTTAGGATATAATTTTCATATATTGCTGGGTGGTTGGAAGGAAGCTTTGCTGTTGTGACTTATCACATTAGCAAACGGAAGCAAGTTAAACTGAACTGAATGATGGGTGAACTGGACTGAAAAATGAGATAGATTTCGGAAGCATAGGTGCACGTGTACGTGCGTTGCTGACGTACGCATTGCGTTGGGGTATCCTCATCACTTGAGCTACCACGTATAGCTTTATAATAATTTATGCCAAACACTAATTTGAAATTATACTTGCCGTCGGTTGTTTGTGTAGTAAATTATCTGTACCTGCTATTGAAGGGTTTTCATCTTATTAAAAGAGGTTAAGAGAATTTCAGCTAAAATATTATATGTGCCTATCTGCTATATCAATATATTGTCAAAATCGCCTCCAAGCTCAAGAACTGTTGGCTTACTGTACTTGAGTGTGCAGTAGGTCAAATTGTTTAGTAAATCATGTGCAACAAATTAGGATTTGGACCACTTGAGGGAAGTAAAATGCGTTTGTTTGCGCGTAAAGCATGAGTAAAGTAAGCAGCATCGGTCGTGAGTCGTGAGAACGGTCTTGGTCAATTTCGTGAATGAGAGACTTTACGTCAAATTCACCCTGGTTGAATTTGTGTCCCTTTCAATTTCAATGATACGACTTGAAATGAATAAGTTGTGCAACTCAAAGCTTTTGAATTCATATCATTTTGGCATTTTAAAGAACGATTTTATTTTGATCCGTCAACAATAACTTTTTTATATATAACATTCATCAGTGTGTTTTTTTTCTATCTTATTACATATATATGATTTCATATTCTCATTACGCTAATAGTCCTAGTTCAAACAAGAAAACATACCACAAATTTTAGTCGTGTTTAGCCAATTAGAGTATTTTTTATTTACTTTCAACATAATATCGAACACTTTGTCCGATTACATTAATTGCATAGGTACAGACATAACAGTTTACTTGAGATGGGTTGTAAGTATCTGTGCCAGAGATGGTATTAAATATTAAAAGACAACGCTCATTATGTGTATTAGGATAATTGATAGTTGAGCTGAGAAATACAAAGCACAAATCAATTATTGATAGATGATCGTGTCGTGATCATGCTTGATAATATTTCCCTTGTACTACAGCACTTACTTCACCACTACTACATTTCACGGTGCTCCCTACCGATCTCACTTTATTCTGCTAATGTCCGAAAAAAGAGAAGGGGCAATACGATCGATGAATTATTAATATTCGAATGTGAACGGTTTGTGGAGCAGCTCACCCATCTTGCGTGATAGACGTGGAGTGATTACTAGAGTGCAGTATATAATATGATTCTGTACCAGGACATAATGGCTCTAATGTTTACGCTTTTTAAAACTTACAGGCTATGCGAATAGATGTTGACATATTGTACAAATTATTGTAATTACAGATACTATACACCTTACTTGCATGATTTTAATTGCGTGTCGATGAGTATCTCGATCCACGTGTAAAGCTGAGTTTAAATAAATTATTAAATATTTCAAGACAAGTTATGTGCTTGTTTTCATTTTCAAGAAAAGTAATAGAATACATATATTATTCCAAGTTTTTTAAATAGATCAGTAGTATGGAATGTGGCACGAATACTCAAACTTAAGTATTTTATATTATTAATATAATGCTAGATTATAATGTATTTAAAATGTGCTTTCAGACAATCATATTTCCTGTTTTGGTTTGTAGCATGTAGCAGCAAAGTATCACGACAAGAAGAACTCATTAGATGTCTTAAAAAATTGAAGATGAGCTAGTTCGACTATGACTGGCCGGGGAAGGGTAAATATTATGCTGAACACTCTTTTCCAACTGCTGATGTTGAGATCTGACTGCAAACCGATTCACATGAACAGGAATCGGTACAACAATTCGTCCATTTCCTCCCAGTGAACCACTGCTTCCGCCTGAGGATGAGGTGCTTGAGCCACTTGATCTGGTGACACCATTCATTCCTGAAAATAATGGTTATACATGTTGTTAGTAATTAGTCTTATAATAATCGGATTTTTGCATCTGTATAAACATATAACGAAAAACTATCCGCTATGAAAATGAAAACTTGTCTATTTGCAATTACCTCCAGCTTTAACACGCTTCCATTTCGCCCTTCTATTTTGAAACCATATTTTCACTTGTACCTCGCTTAGCTTCAAACTTCGTGCAATTTCCGATCTCTCAGTCAAACTCAAGTACTTTTTTGCATGGAATTCTCGTTCCAATTCCAATAATTGCTCACTAGTAAACGCCGTCCGTCGTCGCCTCGTTTTTCCTAAACAGGAATTCCCAGGTGTTCCACTTCCCCCACCACCCGGTGTATTTCCATTTATGTCCTTACTTGCATGCCCGTTGCCTCCTTCAGAGATGGATTGGGAATCACAAATTTCTGAGGCTTCAGTATCAGAATCTATTATAGCAAATTATGGTGCATTAGTGACTTATCTGTCATTTATTATACAATAATTAGATGATTAGTAAACTTACCTGAGAGGGGCAATGGGCTTTCTTCGGTAAAACTGTGACATTTGCCACCCGGTGACGTTCCTGGAGTATTTGGTGGTGAATCTGGTGCACAAAGATGGCTTTGACTACTACTACCCGGTGGACTGGGGATAGAAATTTGTAGCCCGTTTGCGGATGCAGGATGATTGTTATGAAAGTGATGAGCGAAGAGAGGATGTGGATGGGGATGTGATGCCGTGAGTACTGAACTGGCGGATTCAAGAGGCGAGAGATGCTGATGAAGATGATGACTGATGGCGGTTGCGTGCTTAGCAGCAGCAATGCTCTCACTGCCATTCGGTGACGAATTAGTGTCATTATCAGATGAAGAGGTTTTTGGTATTCTTGTCGTTGTGGGACCACTTGACGATGGAGATAATTCACCGGAACTTGTTCCACTTTCCGTTTGCCCCTCAAGATGATGATGGGGATGAGTTGGATGAAGAGAATGCAATGATGCTGACGCAGCACTGTGCAGAAACTGATTGGTCTTATTGAGATAGTCTTGTACACTGAACGTTTTACTAAAGAAACTTCCACCACCGTTACTGCTGCTGTTGCAACCAAGTCGACTTAAAGTCAAGTCTTCAGGAATTGTAGGTACTGGAACACTACTGCCTCCACCACTACTACTTCCACTGCTTGGAGGACCTATTGCTGCAGCTGCCGCAGCAACGGCAGCAGCCGCTGAACTGTGGTGATGTGAGTAAGGAGTTTCCGGTGTTGTGTGGTGAGCAGATAGGGGGAAATGGGGCGTTGTGAGACCGGAGTATGGGGAAAATGCGGAATGGCCACTCAAGGCTCCTATTCCATGGGACATGGGAAATAGCCATGGACTTAGATTTAGAAAAGGCGATAAACTGGAAAAGTTTCGCGGAGAAATCAATGCGTCAATGGAGAAATTGGAAAATTTTAAGTTGGTTGGTGGCTCCATTGTCGTATCCATTTCGTTATCCTTAGCTTTCCTCATTCGGTTAGGTATATTACACACTCCACAAATAGAGGCACCTTCAGCTTCAAAATAATTTTTGCACACAAGCACTTATCACTTTGTCATTCTTGTAATTTCATTCAGATAAATTGTTCTTGTCTCAAGTTAACCCGTTTTTTTTCTTGCCCGATTAATGAAGCAGACATTGAACTGTTAATCAGCAGGATATTATTGCATTATTGGTAATTTGTATCAAGTCGAGTTTTCGTTTACTATAAAGCACAGTTTAAGCTAAAAGTTTGGCGTTTCCCAACTTGTACGCTTAGAAAACACCACTGACACGATTGCCCCAAAATTCCACGAGCATATTGTGTAAACTATACGAACAGATTAATGTCCAGCATCGGTGAAGCAAAAGATCCGAATCGTGCAAGCAGTGATAGTGAACTGACGGGATGAGTTGGATAATCCACAGTAATAATATCAGATGATGAGCTCAGCCCCCGGGAGTGATTCAGCTATAGGGTGACTCCTCCAAATTCCCCTTCTCCCAATCAAACATCCATTCAACTTGTTCCTCTATTATTCCTGTCGCTTCTCTCCTTTCTTTCTGTCCCTTGCTCTTGCTTCGCTGTCTTTGTGTCTGGCCGTTTTCGGTGATATACAAGGTATGCTTAGGACGCAAAGGAAGCTTTCAGAGCTCATTTTCAGCTTGAATAAAAAAGAACATTTAATGTGCAAGGCACAAGCTGTGTGTATATTTTGAAAGTGTAAGTTGTATGTATTACACAAATTGTACCTTTTTTCTTTTTCATCATTACAGTTTTATTTGAAGTGTTGAATACAAGACTGCTCTACCGGATTACGGTCAAGTCGGCGTGTTTTAGAATTAAGCATGTTAATATTATTATGTTTGTTCTTTTGAATCGGTGTTGGGTAACACTGATACTCTTCACGTGCTGTTCTGCAGTAAATGTCTGCTATTCCAGCCGAAAAGAAATTATGTATCCAGAATTTATGGAACGAGTTTCTACTGACTTTTCGAGCTCTCTTTCAATCACATAATAATAAATACAATTACTTTACAAGTAAACTACCTATGCACATTTTTATGTCATTAATATTTTTTATAAAAATTCTGAAATGCATGTAAAAGAGTGATTTTATGTCAATGTCTTTTTTATGCATGTATTATGTGTACTCCAATATTGTATGAATTAATTAACCTGGTGTTACCCTATTCTCTGGAATTAATAGCAAATCTGAGAGTTTAAGTAAAAAATCATCTTTCCCACACCGCACGCATATATTTTGCTGTACGATCTATCCCTAAAATCTCTCACCTGTCCCTTTGTTTTCGGTTGGGTTACTTGACGTGCGTGTAAAACTGACAGGACAGGCCAAAACTATAGGAATAATGCTGACTGCTGAATATTATTATAACTTTAAAAACGAAACGGATGTCCAATTATCATATAAAAATGTCAGTTTACGTTACGCCATGAAATCATTATCATATTGAGTAAGCATGCAATGCAACTCTTTTACATTCACAACACTTTCATACAGTAGCCGACAGACCATGGGGTACTACTGAAACAGAAACAGAGTACTCAGTAATTGTATTATTGCAATGCCCCAAAACAAGCAGGGATCGGTGTGATGTGTCCAGATCCAAGCAAAATCTCTTTCTAGTATATCCATTTTGGCCAAAGATTCAGAAAATCAGAGCTTGTATACATTGAATTGACGATTCTGATTGCCCAGTTATTAAAATCAAAAGTCAGTCGCAGTATTTTCCATCATGTCAATGATCCATTTTTTCTTTCAATGTCTTTATGTGTGATTAATTTATTTAACACAGACAAACATGATAACGTGCTACATAATTTTTTTTAAAAAATAGCCTACATGTTTTCAGATTAATGCAGTTAAACCTAAAGTATTTAGACACGCAACAAACCTCGTGTTCTTTTATTTCAATGTGTAGCAATTATAGCACATGTCAAAGTTTTCTTTATTGCACTTTCTTTCACTCACTTTTATAGTATTGAAACATGGCAGCTATTGCATATGGCAGTGTCTAGCGGAAAAGATTTTAAATAATATACGTACCATTCAAGTAATGTTCCAGCAGAATGAATTTAGTTATTTCCTCATCAAAATTCCTTACTTCTTTTTATAATTCCTGGTAATCGTAAGAGCATTCTTCAGTTCTTTTTGATAGAATTTTTGAGTGCATGATAATACTGAAATTTAAACCCAGAAATGAAAGATGCGATGAGTATAAAATTATAAAAATTAACTTTTTACTGTTTTAATTAAACAAAGGTTCCAGTTTACGTTAGGGTTTGTAAACCAGCATTATGCATGGCTAACCAGCCATGGGTAGTTGGGTCTGTCGCCTTTTCAAAGTTTTTATTCGTTAATTCTGTTGGCATACAAAATATATAATTGGTTTAAAGTAATTAAAAAGTGTAAAAAGTGTAATAATCAAATGTAATACAAGAAAAGAAAAGTATTAAAAATCTAGCGTAAACTTTTTGTGGAATAATAAGGTAGTAGTTGCATGCTTTATACTTTCAAAATCAGTGGGAACAAAGACATCATGGTGGGCTTTCTTTGTAATTGATATGAAAATCATTGTTAATTCTTTACACAATCAAATAAAAAGTTCATTTGTGTGCTTAATTAATTTTTTGTTCAAGATTACTTTCTTATAATCTTTTCTTTCTGTCGCTTAATGTTTGTGCTTGTGAAAATTTCCCAATTATAATTAAAGAAACTTTACCATTATGGCCTTGTTAGTTCTAACAAATTACTTTTTCTTTTAATTTGCACAAAAACGATGTTGAAACATAATTTTTATGTATTTAGAATTCCATGTATTCCACTTGGAGTGTATCCACCACCATTTATGAGGAGTGAGATCATGCAAACATTATATATAACAAATGTACCTAAATGAAAGATTACTGTCCTCACACGAATTAAAAGAAAAGTCCTCGTTAGAAAAACAAGTTGTTGCAAAGAAAACCCAATAAACCATTGGTGCTGATTGCACCTAGGTAATGAATTAGTCATATGAATTGAAGCTTTTCTCGATCATCACCAATGGTTTATTGGGTAGTTTCTCTTGAAACCGTAGGTTACGCCCATTGCAACAACTTGTTTTTCTAACGAAGACTTTTTTTTTAATTCGTGGGAGGACAGTACAAGTTTCTCATTTAGACACATTCGTACATACCCCACAAATATTACTATAAAATAGCTTTGGAAAGAAAAATTAAAACCAAATAATATCATGATGCAGTTCTAGAAATTACGTACACTTATGCTTGTCACGTACAGTACAAAAACATTGTTTTTCTCGTATTAAAAGGGAGTCAATGCGGGAGAAAGCAGAGAGCAAACAGCAGTAAAACCCTTCTATAAAAATGACGTGGTTAAAAAGAAGAAAAGAAATAATTAAAAAGCATGCATGGTACACAACGAGTAATTAAATTATGTGATGTTAATTGATACACATTGCTTTGTTAGCAAACAGGGGGGAAGGAGTTGAAGTTGCTTGGGCTTTGGGTATTACTATCATGTTCGCTTTCCACAACTTTTAGTGTGTGTATGTGTGTGTACGTGATCATTGCCACTCCCCAGCCAGCATTCAGCAAAATTTTACCATTTGTATAAAACTCGATCATTGTTGAAATGCATTTATTTATGTCCTGTATAACAACAAAAAATCATTTTTGCCTTTCCAAGAACCCATTCTCTGGTCACTGATACCCGGTTTGCATATTCTACAATTCAACAGTCAAACAGGGATTGGGAACATTTATGTTAATTTGAGAGGATGATAAGGGAACAGTCAGGCGATTATAATTTAGCTTTGTCCTTTGGAAAAATATTTATACTCCCTGAAATTTAGAAACTAGAGCAGAGTACGTGCGTTCATCACACACCTCGGTGTAAATCTGAATCTGAGCGAGTTTTTTGAAAGTGGTACATTTAGGTTTTTACGTTCAAAGGTTTTTATGCGCCTTTTTTATAGGAAGCTCCCAACAGGTTTATTTAAATGAACCGAAACTAGATCAAGAAAAATCATGGTGAGAAAGTGAGAACTTTCCAGCATTTGCACAGTATTGGAATTGAAACCAATGCGGAATAATTATACTGTCGACCACCGTCCCAACAACGGCATTTACAATGCTATAAATCTATCTAGTATAAACAAGTTATTTGTACAGGGAATCAATTTCACTTTAATCGAATGAAAATAAAAAATAATTATCATATATGTTGTCGTTTGTGCCAAGTAAAAAGTTCGTGTGAGTTCCCCAGTCGTCCCATGCTCAATTCACGGTTTGCATTTAACTGAATCAAACCGTGTCATTTACCTTTTCTTTTGTTGTGTTCAATTCGATCTTGACACTTAAAAAATTTGTTTCGCTTGATAAAATCTTATTTAGAAAAGTTGTTTCAGTTCTATAAACGTAGCTAAAGTCCATGCAAGCAGTCAACCATATTTGCATTGAATTCTAAATCGAATAAGTTTTTGTTTGGTATGCACAGAAGCTTTCAAATAATATTCCTGTTCAAAAAAAGGTATTGACATCTGCTTTTTTATTGTTCGCTTTTGCCACTTTTGGGTGATACAGAGCCAAGTTGGCTGAACCACTATGTTGATGTGCCTTGAACTAATGGATATTGCTGCTACTGCTACCGATTATTGCGACCATTACTGAAACATCAAAGCATGCTAATTAGTTTATGCATCATTTGGCAAAAAGTTTTCTAAAGAAAATAACTCATTAGCGCTAAGATCCTTTTTGCATATTATAGGATGCAAGATTCGGAAGTACCCTTACATAGCGCGACACTCGCAGCAGGTAGATGTTAATGTACATACGTTTAAACTTCAACTAGACTCCTAATTAATTATACTTGGATATGTATAAAAATAATTGAAGTATAGTATGTTGTTTCTTGTTGATAAACAAAATGCCCAATTCATCGGGGCAGTAATAATTTTGAGATAGTTCCTCATAAGATATCAGTGATATCATATCACTATATAAGAATGGAAGGGAGTTAAAGTTTAGTACAGGATACAACAATGAAGCACGTAAATAACTCTTGTGTGCCATTAGCATTATAATATGGTAAATTGATGTTTATCCTCGAATGAAAACTGAAATTACATGGTTCTTATTCTGATTATTAACAATAATACCATTGCAATATTACAAGTGAAATGCGATGAAAAGATTTCTACATACCAACGAAGGTCTTTCATAAAAGACGCTAAGCTCAATTTATGAAAAGGCAGAGCAATAATGGCTAATGTGATTCATGTAAAAGTTTTCATATGCACACCTATTACATTAAGGATCAGTAACAACCTCCCACTTTGCCTTTTTTGTCATTATTCCTATTCAGTTGATAAATTCAATGAAAACGCGTGAATGAATGCTTTGGGACTTTTATTGAAGACTTTTTGGCTTGACACCCAACTGAAAAAAGTCTTTTCGGTTATGCATATATGCTGAGGGACCAGGAAAGAAAGCGGTGTGGATTTCTTCAGATTTTCGTCATCATGTATTTCACTGACATGTGTGTGTACATGCGTAATAAAATTATTTGGGGGATACTTACAACTGTGATGGAATATGCATGTAATATAAATGTGTACACACTTTGAAATCGTTTCATTGAATTTCTATTGTGCTGAAATCCTATTATGATTGGCAAAATTGTAATGTCCCTTTATAGTGTACTATAGTGTACCTTCATTGTAAAATATATATATTGCTTTCAATTCAATCAATCCCAATGTAAATTTGAGCAACACCTACTTCAGTTACAAAGCGATTTGTTAAAATGAATGATGATTCGTTTTTACATAAAGATGATTGGTAAAATGTCCGTATTCATATATAATTTTCAATTGTCATTGTATTGACTTGTGTTCATGTAATTTGCTTTTGTGATATTCCGGGTTCCAAACATAATAGGGGATTAAAATTTTGTTGAATGTCATTTGAATCTTGTGTATAAACTGCTTCTTGATGAATACTAGTAGTACGAAAAATACAACTCTGTAAAATATATTATGCCAAATGTACCGGGCTGTATTAAGACTATACCAGCTACAAACCATCTGAGAGTCTTTGAATTTATAATTTTTTAAAATTTTTTAATGAAAGCACGCAAAGAAATTGAAGAATTGAAAAAATAATTTTAGGTAGCTAAATGTCTTAAAATAATTATCAGCGTACATAGAATATTTCACATGCTATTATTTCATTCGTTACTCATTCGTCATCCATTTGTAGATCTTTCATAGATCATGTTTTCTTGGCTGTCAAATATGTCTTATTTCTTCACTTGCGTTAAATGTACTTGGTTTACAATGGCTGAAAACTAACTTTAAAATGCCGCTCTCAGAGGATTTTGTACAGAATCACTGACTGCGTACTTCCGCATTAACCCAAGTAAAAAGAAGTCAATTTTTGTGAAAATAATACCAAAAGATTAAAATGTCCTTTTTATTATATCTGAATCGTGCCACTTGAGAAATGAATGAATTACATGACATTTGGCCATTAGGACTCATTAGCTTACATGTACTGTGTATTCATTCATTGTATTGTGTTTTCCACTGCAAAGACTCCATTATAATCACTTACTAAAAGAACTTTTACAGAGGAGTATACAATAATGCGAAGGAATGAGAGTCAAAGAAATATTTCTTATACGGTAAAAGAAAAGTTAGACCAAGAAAAAGTTATGAATGAAAAAAGTAAAAATGTACGCGACAGGCAGGGACATATTTTGGTGTAGTTTCTGAAATAGGTTTTCATCACTACGTACGTACCTGGGGTGAGAACAATGAATCATTTACGTTCATTCATTCCCACCGCCTGTATCGCAATAAACCTGAAAAGCATTCATTCATGTAAGCGACAAGAAACAAGTTACTGGAAAAAATTAACGAACAAGCTGCCTTTTTGTAGCTGATTTATTCCTGATTCAAAGAAACTAGCCGACCAGTTAATATGTTTGCCTTTTATATATTCTACATTTTAATGAAAACTTTAAAAAGATTTTTTTTTTATTTTGCACCCAGAGCATGTCAAAAATGCACAAAAATATGTAACAAACATAGCAGTTATGCAATATCCAATTTCAAAGGCTACTTTATGTATGTGATTTTTGAATTTACAAACTACTGTCCTCACACGAATTAAAAGAAAAGTCCTCGTTAGAAAAACAAGTTGTTGCAAAGAAAACCCAATAAACCATTGGTGCTGATTGCACCTAGGTAATGAATTAGTCATATGAATTGAAGCTTTTCTCGATCATCACCAATGGTTTATTGGGTAGTTTCTCTTGAAACCGTAGGTTACGCCCATTGCAACAACTTGTTTTTCTAACGAAGACTTTTTTTTTAATTCGTGGGAGGACAGTACATGGTTGCGTAAGTGTAGTTGTGACTTTCTAACAACAAAGCGGAATTCAAATTTTTTATTTTACTGTCCTCACACGAATTAAAAGAAAAGTCCTCGTTAGAAAAACAAGTTGTTGCAAAGAAAACCCAATAAACCATTGGTGCTGATTGCACCTAGGTAATGAATTAGTCATATGAATTGAAGCTTTTCTCGATCATCTCTTTTACTTTCATATTTCTCTTTTTTCAAATCTTCCATGATATCGTCAATTCATCCATTCTTCGATCTAACTTGACATTTATACCTACATTACAATTTAAATATTTAAGCTTAACCTGCCTATCGAAATATCATTGCATTTGTGGAATGCAGTAGTATAGAATAAAATGTTAATTGTGCTTGTATTCTGGCATATGTAAAGCGATTTTTACGACTGCTGATTGGTTAAAAAATAAGAAACTTATTTTAGAATTCCTTTCGTTTTTTGTTAAAGTACCACCAAAACGCATCTGAAGGTAGAACTGATACCATAATAGGCAATTCATTTACTGGAGTATATTCATATTACTATTCATAGTACTATTCATAGTATGTTTTGTAAATTCAAACATTTATACTTATTAAGAATCGAAGATTCTTTCTAATTTCCTGTTCCGGCCGTGTGGCCGTGTGGCCGTCCGGCCGTCCGGCCGTCCGGCCGTCCGGACGTCCGGCCGTCCGTGTTAGCCAATTTTTCTCCGAAATGGCTAATCCAATTCCAACCAAATTTGGTATACAGACTCAGGTGGACCTCCGACAGAACCCTTATGAATTTCAGGTCAATAGGTCAACTCCAAAGGTCAGAGGTCACCAACGGTCAAACATTTTTACATAGGACCTATATCATGCGGCACATGATTTTAGGTCCATTTTTAACCAGGATTACGAATCCACAGTCCGTTTGTTAAAATTCTGATTGTAAGGTCCTGAAATCAGGGCCTGAATTTTTGAATCTGCAAATTTAATGCATCCATGCTGTGCGGCACATGAATATAGGTCCATTTTTGACCAGGATTACGAATCCACGATTTGTTTGTTAAAATTTAACTATTTAGGTCCTGAAATCAGGGCCTGAATTTTTGAATCTGCAAATTTAATGCATCCATGCTGTGCGGCACATGAATATAGGTCCATTTTTGACCAGGATTACGAATCCACGATTTGTTTGTTAAAATTTAACTATTTAGGTCCTGAAATCAGGGCCTTAATTTTCGAAGCCGCTAATTTAATGGATATATCATGTGTGACACATGATTATAGGTCCATTTTTGACCAGAATTACGAATCCAAGGTTGGTTTGTTAAAATTTAACTATTTAGGCCCTGAAATCAGGGCCTTAATTTTCGAATCCGCTAATTTAATAGATATATCATGTGTGACACATGATTTTGGATCCGTTTTTGACCAGGATTACAAATTTGATGTCCATTAGTTAAAATTTAACTATTTAGGTCCTGATTTGGGCCCTTAATCGTTAAATTTTTCAAATTAATGGATATATCATGTGTGACACATGATTTTAGGTCCGTTTTTGACCAGGATTACAAATTTGATGTCCATTAGTTAAAATTTAACTATTTAGGTCCTGATTTGGGCCCTTAATTGTTAAATTTTCCGAATTAATGAATATATCATGTGTGACACATGATTTTAGGTCCGTTTTTGACCAGGATTACAAATTTGATGTCCATTAGTTAAAATTTAAATATTTAGGTCCTGGTTTGGGCCCTTAATTGTTAAATTTTCCAAATTAGTGGATATATCATGTGTTACACATGATTTTAGTTCCATTTTTGACCAGGATTACAAATATTATGTCCATTAGTTAAAATCCGTTTATTTACGGGCCGAAGGCCCCGCCCCGGGGTTCTAATCTTCGATTCTTAATTACGGCATTTGCTATTGCTTTATTGACTTATATATCATTGTAGCACAACAGTATTCTACATTAATTACTCAATGCTAAAATATATACTCTTAGGAATATTCAGATACCATTTTTAGAACTATTGAAACAACTAAGTACCAAATTGAAAAGTATCTTTTAACTACGTCTTTGTAATATTGCCTGTAAATTTATTCAAGTTAATTCGTCTAAGCTTGCAATTAAAACGAGATTTGTAATTCATTTCTGTGTATATATGTAATATGCATTTTGTAAAGTAGATGTCTTTTTATCAGCACTTGTGTTTGAATTGTCTGTGCTTACAAAATTGCTATGTGATGCTTTCTTTCAGCAGAGACCATTTTTCGGTGACGGGGATGGGTACACCCGAGAAATATGAGATTCCGACAAAAACAGATACACAGCTAAGAGTTCATAATGGCTATGCGATCTCAGCCGACACGGCAATTAATTTAGTGAATTATGTACCACGAAAATACCCCTCAAACAAGTAATAATTCCATGGATGGAATGTTACAGCTTTGTGTGTAAAAGTACAGGAATACACTGACATATAAGCTACTCATGGTCAAAATGTTCCCTGAAAATAGCAGTGAGTAGCGGCGATCAGAACACAACTTTTATCTAGAGTGAGCTTTGTGTTGGGTTTTCGGAGTCAGAATGGAGAAGCGGATGATGTGTAGCAGATGAGTGAGGGTGATTTGGTGACGGCATCGGAAATTCATGGATACGATATCCTATGACGGAAAAGTAAGGTTAGTAAAGTGACAAACAGTTGAAAAAGAGAAAATGATTTTTGGATGTCTGGTGCTACGCGGTTGTGGTTCAATGAGACGAGACCGACGGTCGGGAGGAAGATAATAATGTCATAAGGCTATTCTGCGGTTGTATAAATAAAAGCAAAACGACCTCAGTATACAAAGATGAAGTGAGGAATAAAAGATCTTTCTGTTATCCCCATAAAATTACTGGTGTACATTGTTAAGCACCGCACTTTGTTCATCATTATCATGTTGTTGTGTAACCAGCATTCTTGGCAGTCACTAGAACATTTTATTCCTTTTAAACTATGAAAAGAGCTTACAGGAAAATGACTCAGTTTTTAGCACAATAATAATGTCCGCTGCTGGTTGCACTTGGTGAGCTCAAATTGCCCAAAATACGTGTTTAAAAGATCATGTTCCATTATTCTGATTGTTATTACTGAGCACTATGCACTGTTGTATCTTTATGTATTTGTTTTTGCAATGTCATGTGGTTTAAAAGAAGATCCTAGTTAGAAATTAATTCAATTTACGCTGCTTTTCCAGATTGTTAATTCTTAGCGAAGTGGAGCAAAGTGGGCACATTATCTCTGTCAGCATTGCATTAAATTGTCATCATGAAACTTTAAAAAGTTCTCTCTTGTAGACCTAAGGGTTGCTTTTGTGAATTTTAACTTCATGAGTCAAGGATCATTAATGTGCAGTAATTGCTTACAGATTGAAAAAATGCAAGGCTAAACACTTCATGCAACTTAACTTATGCTCAAGTATTTCGTTAATTACTCCAAAATGTTCTAGGCACTATTTTGGTTGTCAGTTATTATTTTATTCATTTTGGTACATATTATATATACTAATAAATACATTTTACATTGCAGGAGAACATGTCTTCACAATAATGAAAGTAAGTAGGGAGTTTTGAGGAGCATTTTTATATATACTGTCCTCCCACGAATTAAAAAAAAAGTCTTCGTTAGAAAAACAAGTTGTTGCAATGGGCGTAACCTACGGTTTCAAGAGAAACTACCCAATAAACCATTGGTGATGATCGAGAAAAGCTTCAATTCATATGACTAATTCATTACCTAGGTGCAATCAGCACCAATGGTTTATTGGGTTTTCTTTGCAACAACTTGTTTTTCTAACGAGGACTTTTCTTTTAATTCGTGTGAGGACAGTATTTGTTTTAAGTCTGACAGTCGCATTCTATACCTTTTACAGACACTTTCTTTGAATGAAAATTAAGCGCCGATCATGCCTGCTTGGCCTGCTATCAAAAAGACATCGACCTGAAATTCCTAAGTTCATTTAATGCACCATTTACTCTTAGATATGACAGATGCCTTATTGGAAGTGTGTAGGCAGCCTACTAGTATGGTAGAAAGTAGTAAACATTATTTGTACTTTGTGTCAGTGCCTTTTCTGATGGAAAGAAAGGCAACAACAGATGGGCAAGAATATCATTTAAATTATAATTGGACAGCAAAGCCAGAACTCGAACCAGCCTCTGGACCGGATTATGGATTAGTAATTTTGGATGCCAAATTGCTATAAAGTCAAACGAAATCCTTAGTTTGAAACAACGGTAAGTCACAACAATTTTGCACGTAAATTTAGCGTGTTTCAGTTGCAATCGCAAAAGTTGTATTCAAACCAACAACTGTTTCTATTTGCTAGAGGATAAAATGCTGAAGCCAAGCAAGCAATTCTTCATAATGAGATTTTCATGTAACGTTTAGTAATTTGATGGCACATTTATTTTCATGATGACGAGGAAGACCATCGATGTATTGCTTCTCGTCGTCATCAAATATAATCATAGGCAATTATACGTAAAACTATATACATGTACTTGTCAAATGCATATGTGCATTGTGCATAATGCAGGAACTAAAAACAAGACCATTTAATTTAGCAGCATCTACTACCAGATCGTAACAACATTACTAATTTTGGAATTGCCACCGGGTGATTCAAGAATAGTTTAGTTTTCCCTATGTTGAATAGAGAAATATCCATTTCATCTCTAAACGGGATTTTTACGCATGCATACCTCAGTGAACTTTCTACCCCTACATATCACTAATTTCGACCATATTTTAGTTTCACTAAAAAGGTTCTGCCAACCATATGGATGACTCATCATTTAATCATTAGCCCAATTTACACCCGGGTACAACGATGTACCTTTCAAGTTATAATTTATTTATACAAAGTGTTACGTAAACCGAAATGTATCTATCATATTCGTTTAGTCTCCTCTGAAAAAAGCGTCTTGTCATTGACACGCTTCTTTGCATTCAATCAAGCCATTTTGAAACTCTAACGATGCGTTTAGCAGCTAAATGAAGACATTTTTTCCGTAACGAGAGGCAAGGGGAAATTACGTTTGATTAGTTTGGTATTTTCGGGCCTTCCTTTGTACATTTATTTTATCCAGGCCGACGCTTTACCTAGAAGTGGGAAGATTTTATAACTTGTTAGCCACGGCTCTTAAGCTAAAGAAGTGAACACTCGCTATTTAAAAATGTAAGTGTTTATATTCCCTTCAGATACGACAGGAGATGTGCTTCTTGTCATTAATATGATCGTAAATAAGTAGTCGGCACTTGTGAAGCTGGTTATGTTTTCCCTAGTTTCTTTCTGGAAGAACTACTGTGAAACACGTGAGAAGAATAGAAGACAAAACATTTTGTCTCAAAAAGTTTCACTAACTGATTGTTCTTGGTTGTATTTACTCCTTGTAATATCAGTTCATCTTTATATCAGTTTCTTTATTTATGCTTTGCGCATTATATATTTCTTTATCAATTATGTGTCTTATTACTACAAGTCAGAACATGCAGCAGAAACACAACCTGAGAGGAAATGTAGGGTAAAAGTAAAAATGTTTCGCTTTGTAATACTCCACGGAGCTCCTCTGAGCTGCCTTAGGTGAATAAAAGGTAAACCTATATGATGATGATGATACGATGATGAAATGAGGGGGTGCAACCTTTGGATAACAACTACTTAAGGTAACACCACAATCACAGAAGTAAACAAGCTATTGTTTATCGCCTCATTTACTGAAATAATTCTAGGTATAAATGCCCTTTTGCATGGTTGCTATATTTTAATTGTGTCAGCTTGAAACGTTATAAACCACTGTCGGAACCGGAGATTTCTTAACAAGCTGGTGAATTCAACCCAAAAATAAACAATGAAAGACACGTGCAATTACACAAACAAAGAAACACTAGTGTAGATGATGCATTTCTCTCTCTAAAAAATCATTTTCGGTTAACAACTGAAATAAAATGCTGTGCTGACAGGTTAATAATATAGAGGTATGTGAAAATCGTAATGAGAGGTGTCAGGCGGTGTTTTGGGGCTTGGAAAGTAAAGTGTTAAACTTGAAGTAAAACTTTTATTAGTGATCCAGTTGCTACTCTGCTGACACACAAATAAGATTTATAAAAATCTAATTCATAATATATTCTACAATATGAACATAAACCGATTCTGTACATGCTTTTACTTGGATGTAGTTTTTTACATACATATAAAAGTAAAGCACAATACACAAAGCATCGACAAAAGTTTGCACATTCAGTTGAGTAAAATGAATGATAGTGAAAGAAAGTACGAACCATGAAAAACTAATACTTCTTATGTCCACTAACAATGGAATGGATTTTGATGGGTCCACTCCCATATTTTATGTACATAGCAGAAATATAATTAATCATGTAACAGTAATTTTCCAAATTACGTGCTCTCATTTCCGTCTGAACCAGGAATGGTTCCCTATACGTGATTCATATCTATATTACACCATGAATTTATTACTTGCAAGTTAAACAATCATTCACATGACCGAACTTGGAATTCATCAAATCATGTATTGAAATCATAATATATCGGTACTGTCACTGTCTCGTTAACTTATCGTTTTCTCTGAAAACTTTGCCATATAGTACATAATGGATCAATTAGCTACAACTACTACTGAACAGAGGTTGCAGATAAGCGCATTGATGTGCATAAAATTTGCTTTCGGTTAAATATTGGTGCTGCTGTTCATGGCTACAGATTATAAACACAATATGTACTATACGTATTGTATGTTCGCTCCATTCCGTTTAGTATGAAATATAATAATACATTATAATGATTAATGATTCAAGTAAATGCATCCAACCTGTTCTTATAAAATGCTCTTAAACTTTGTCAGACGAGTTAGCCAGTTCTTTATATAATAGCTTGTACACAGGACCAATTTTCTCCATATCACAATTAAGCTTGAATAGTATGTAGCATAATGAACACAAAAAGTTCTTCCTTCGTCAGCAAAGCTGTCTTGCATTGCCCCATTGAACCAAGTCGTATCACAATGCACCGCTGAAGAGTAGAAAGAAAGTTTGGAAAGTGAGGATTATATACATTTTCCACACTCAACTACCCTCCCTTTTGAATCTTTATCAAGTTCTAAGTGAAGTGTTTAAAATATTGTGATTGTACTTGATTCTTATTGGCAATTCTGTAATGATCTGAGAATATTGGGTGTTATTACTAACGCAAACAGGATTTTCTCTCGAAATCTCTCCTTTTCACAAGCCACAAATTCCTACAATTAGTGGAAGATTAGCGCAAAAGTGACTGCGACATCCCTCGAGATACCAGTAATCTCTGCAGAGATGTTATAATATACTACATATATCCTGATCTCTCTAGAAAATCATCAATTGCTTGGCATCTTGGTAGTGGTGGCATTATACACATGTACTTTACACATGGGCGTAACGCCTCTTAAGAAAACGACATTTTTTCTCTCTCGGCAACCTAATGCGTTGGCTAATTATTATTGTCGCAGTTGCGATTTACTCCTTCAGTTTGGCGTAAAATGGCACTTACGAGCTCATGAATTAGTGGTACAAGACAAGGGCTGATGAGTTGAGATGACAGTTTTACGGACGATTAAAGAGACACGCGAGCATAGCACTCCTACTACTGCCATATAGATCGTAATATCAACGCTATAATACATTTTGGTTGGAATGGATATTATCGATATCGTTATCCTGCGATTTTTTGGAGGAGTTTCAAGCAGTCATGTCGCTTTTGCCCCATTTCCTCTGCTCTATCTTTTCCTTCCTTTTTGTTTGCTCCGTTTCTGCTCTCTTGACTTCATCACCATCATCACGCTGGATTTTATTGTAACAACGCACCACATGCAAACACTACTAGTATCGACCGAAAAATTTAATTGCAAAAAAAAACTACCAAACTGTTATTTCTTTCCACTCGTAGCAAGCAAGAGCGTTTTCTTAAATTCGTATGAATATGCATTTTGTTCGAATTAAGTTGGATTTCCAAAATTTTATGCAAAATGCTCATAGCAAGGAAAAGTATTGGTGCGCTTTTTAAGGTAAGCGATGGTTAATTTGTTTTAATTTGATGGATGGAACTTTTAAATACTTGGCTATTTTGTATTCATATTATTTATGCAAAGAGTTTGCTACATATACTTTTTTCTACTTTAAAAGCGTTTAATTCATTATAAAGATAATATTATGCACTTTGTTCAAAAGTGATTTAACTAAAATCTAAATAAAGATTTAAAATTAAGCTATCATAGCTATACTAAAATCTCATTTCTCTTTCAGTAAATTGTGTGCACACAAGATCGAAAGAGTATATACTTGGTGGCTTTTTTCCTTGAATGTTTGACAAGCGGAAAGGCGAGAAGAAATTCACACTTGCGGAACCGCAGAAGTGATTTCATCGCTTTCTGCTGTCGTTTTATGACCTAGTGGTGCGGAATACACAAATTCCCCCTTTTCTCTCTTCCCCTTTCTCTGTAAATACAATCTCCAAGACTTGTGGAAGTGTATAAAGGGATTTTTATCGCTTGCATTATATAACGAAAGTATCATGGATGTTAGAAGAACGTTACAAAAACTTTATATAATGCTCCTTAGTAAGTGAGGATTGCTTTCGCTTTGCCTTTGCCACGATTTTCTTTCTTCCCAAACAAACTCTCGAAGATGGCACTCAATAAAGGCAGCCCTCATTCCTAATTCTTTCTCCTTTTACCCAACTTAGCCAACCTGAACGAATGAGTATCTATCAAACCGTATTTATAGACAGAGAAATTGTTCCTCATGCTGGGCGATTCCAAGTAATGTCGGCAGCATCGAGAACGCAATATATCAGACCTGATAAATTACTCGTTGTCAAATGATGAACTGTAATAAAGTCGTACCATGTGATCATGCTCATTGATTTCTAAATAGCACTTATGTGAACACATGTTTAAATTAGGTAAATTATAGCCAACCATTTATGCTTGTAACATGTGATCTTTCATGTATTTCCTGTAACAGAAATTCATTTTCACGAATGCTTGTTGATTATAAGGAATCCTGCTTCATCATTTTGACAAGCTTCTAGAGCAGCGTACCTTTTCCTGGCTTTCCACACAATAAGCATTTAAGATATACTCCTTAATTTTAAATGTTGAAAGGCTGTATTTTACCAAGCTTTAAAATTAACTGGTTCCACATGAAAACAATGCAGAAATGCGTGAAATTTTCGATTGGCAATGCTATATACGTTGGGCTTAA
>CM056172.1:13039214-13332596 GCA_029691765.1 Entomobrya proxima
TATAGCCTTAGTTTACTTTTACTTGTATTCGGAAAAGCATGTGTGAAAGAATGCTTTGGAAGAACGCAAAGTATCACATAGTAAAATGACAAATGTGATTCCAATACTTAATAATTTAAGGGAACCATTAAGGAAATTATAAAGATGTTTGATAGTTTCGAATATTCAGAAAATTAGCCGCTACCCCAACCCCACAGCTAATTTTTCAAACATTTTGAACATTACTTTCATTCAATGCACTTTCAGTTCTTTTGTAACATGCAACTGTGTAATAAATTTGCAATATAAAACAGTAGCAGGCCATTCACAACGTAGGTGTAGCTGAAAATGTATAATGCAGACAAATGAATACAGTCGACCCTAACTATAGTGGCGCTGGTTGTACTGGCAGCCTGTTAATAGTGGCCGTGAGACATGTCGCCCGGATGTATTTAATGCAAAGTATATGCACAAGGGTAGCCTTATAGTGTCTGGCTTTATAGTGGCTACAGCGCTATACTGGCCTGATTTTTAGGGCCCTGAAAGGTTGAAACATGCTTAATAGTGGCCAATGCACAGAAATTTTACAAGTGTGTATGAAAACTGAGCGCCACTCGCGGTATAATGCATAGCGGTAAGTACAAGGTAATTTTGGTGGGTCACATTTTACATGATGCAATGGAATGTGCAATGCATCAGCTTGTCTTTTCAGAGAAAATGTGCTTACAAGACTGGTGCTAGTTGCGGGTTTTTGTAAAGTTTGCTGATTACTAATCAGTGATTAGTCAAAATGGGGTCATTAAAGGGTCAAAAGCGAGCTTCGATTTCCATTGCTGAAAAGCTGTCGGTTATCGCAAAGATTGAAGCCGGAAGCTCTCAAGCGGATGTGTCCAGGGAAATGAAAATTAACAAGTCGACCGTTACGGCAATATGGAAGGATAAAGACAAACTAAAAAACCTTGCGGGTTCTGTGAATTCAAGTTTCAAGAAACTTAGAAAATCAGAATTCGACTCCATTGACTCTGCGTTGCTCCAGTGGTTTAACCTTCAACGAGGACGAAACCTGCCGATAAATGGACCACTTCTAATGGAGAAGGCTGTGTTGATAGCCCAGCACCAGGGAGTGGAGAATTTTAGTGGTTCGAAAGGTTGGTTGGAAAGCTGGAAACGTAGACATGGAATAGTTTTTAAAGTTTGCGCAGGGGAAGAAGCCGCTGTAGATGTCACAGCTATTGACGACTGGATTAAAAATGTTTGGCCCGGACTATCTGCAGGATTTAAGCTCTCCGAAATTTACAACGCTGATGAGACAGGCTTATTCTTTCGTCTTTTGCCTCAGAAAACTTTGGAGTACAAGAAGAAGCAGTGTCATGGTGGCAAGAACCCGAAGGAAAGATTGACAGTTTTACTGTGTGCTAATGCTGACGGATCACACAAGTTACAACCAGTGGTGATTGGGAAAAGTGCCCGTCCACGCTGTTTCAAAAATATCAGGGATTTAACTCAACTTCCGGTACGCTATGAGTCCAATACAAAGGCTTGGATGACAGCTGAGGTAATTCCCGTCTTGCTTCAACCATCTGGTATCCCATGTTTGACATTGTGAATGAAATATTTTTAAATTACATGTGTACAGATTTTCACAGCGTGGTTAAAGCGTGTTGATTTGCAAATGGGGATGTTAGGGAAAAAAATCCTCCTTGTTCTGGACAACTGCTCTGCTCATGTAGCCGCCAAATGTGTGCTGAAAAACATCACAACCGTTTTTCTTCCACCGAACGCTACCTCCAAAATTCAACCAATGGATCGCGGTATCATCAATTCCTGGAAGGTGAAGTACAGGAGTCAGATTCTGAAAAAAATCATTGCTTTGATGGATGCCAAAGAAGACACAAAAATTGATGTCTTGCAAGCTATTTATGGCGCCACGTCGGCCTGGAACTCGGTTTCTGTCAGCTGCATCGTAAACTGCTTTCGAAGCTCTCGTCTAATAGGAACTACGCAGGAGTCGGAAGCTGAACTTGAAGTGGTGGACGATGACGATGAACCTGTACCCCATTTACTGGCACCCGGAATTTCGTTTCAAGATTATGCCAGAGTAGACGAAAACGTCATGATTTGTGATGAACCGTCACTGGAAGAAATCGCCGAGTTAAGCTTGCCAGCACCGGAAAACCAGGATCAGGATCATGCAGAGGATGATTCAGAAGATGACGAAGCGGCTGAGCCATGTTTACTTTCAAATGCTGGAGCAGTTCGCATGATTGATCAGCTTAAGCAGTATGTTACTTGCTCTTCCGGTGATCTAGGCTTGCTTTCAAATCTTGTAGCTTTAGAAAGATTTGTTGTCGACCGAGCCAATTTAGCTATGAAACAATCTGCTATATCGGATTACTTTCCGGTTATTAACAAATAAAACTGTTGATTTTTGTCATGAATAAAAGTCTACTTTGAGTTATGATTCTAACTAATAGGTCACGTCTCAGTTATTTTAATTTACACCGTCATATGTCACTAAATTTTATACTAGTCATGGTCACTATACTTTATAATGGTCACTGTCATTATACTTTATACTGGCCACGTTGACTATAAGCTATACTGGCCTACGCCACTACACGCAGTAGTGTCCATTCGCTATACTGGCCATATTTCACGTCGCCCGAGACCAGCCACTATAGTGAGGGTGGACATAAAACGGACGTGGACGGCAGATGTTTATTTATTGTCCTTTATTTACGATTAAAGCACCTCTGGATTGTTTTTTACAAATCCCAGCAATTACCGGGAACGCTTACTCGTTACCTTCAATTATCATTTATTCCCTCTCAAGAGTCGAGACCGCCCCATCATTATAATTTACTAGATCATTATTCGGCTTAGGTAGAAGGGACGAAATTCCAGGTCTACAGTCTACACATGCATTGTTCTTTGTTATCATTTGATATATATGCATGCCCTGATCTTCACACACTGACTTCAAACCAGGTAAATCTTGAGTAAATATGACTTTAAGCCAACATATTTTTCATTGTGGTACAGAGTATGAAAAGGAGACATGAGAATGAAAACGGGCACACTGCAAGGGGAATTGAAAACTCCTCTTGCTCAATTCTATCCCACTTTCTGCATTCAACAATTTTTGTTTCCATAAAATTGGATCCTTAATGAGCAGCAGGAAATGCGTGGCTACTGCTCGCTGTTTTCTACGCCTTAGAGCTCAAACCCAAAACCTTATATTGTAAATAGAGATTTAGTGTTCAGGTATCTAAAAATTGTGGCTTTTACTTATACATTGCATGTTTGACTATTTTCTCTGTCGGTTAATGCTTATAAATTTTCTGACTATATTGCTGGTTAAAAATTCACGAAAATGATTAGTGATTTATACACGGAAACATTTAATACAGGTAGTTGATTTAAATGTGTGTCCGAAAACACAAAATGCAGGTATATACTAAGATTTTTATCAATGGCAATGGTAAGTGTATGTTTAGGGCAAAATTGAATCAGATTTTTGTTCCATCTGCAGTGTGCATAATATTACATTACCGTATCATTTTCCATTCTAAACTTGACGTATCCTCACTGAGTATTTGGGTATATTATGTATTTTCACCCCTGTTCAGCTTGACCATCCAAGAGAAATCAGGAGTTTCATTTTTCTCAACCCCATTCAATATGATATGTACAGATGCATGCATAATAATATGTATAAATTGCATGAAGCGACTTCCTATTATCAAAGTACTTTTGTTCTAATTAGCAAAAAATAAAGATTGCTTGTACACGTATTAAAAAATCATGCAAAGGTTTTTGCACGAGAAAATGCATGCTATACGAAAGATAAATTGTGTTGCATTGCCGAAGAATTCATGCACGCATTTGATATGTACTAACCAATTATCCACACCCCACTCCGCTGCTCAGGTATCCAGTTCAGTTAGTCAGATTCTACTCACGAAGTCATTAAAATAACACATCCGGATAATCAAGGACCACAGGGCGTGAAAATGCAATTTATACTTTTGGTTTATGATACAAACTACAAAATTATCTTAATTCGTGGCAATTTTGCCAATTTTGGCATGTGCTGGACCATTACTAATATGACACTTAATCTAAAATGTCATAATATGTAAAAACTAATAATAAATTGCTTGATATTCTATTCTACGCTTAAGAGAAATTCGTTTATTTTAAAAATTATATTTCATATTCAACCAACCTTATAAATCCAGAAAGTGACAAAGAGATTACCATTTCAAAATGCACTTTACCCCAAAATAATGAATATAGCGTCATTTACCAAAACTGACAATTTGGTAAAATTGTGACTAGTGACATCGAGACTAGTGCATTACGTATTCGTCGACGTGCTGCTACTATTTATGAAACTGGAAACGCAAGTATAATCGTCGGTAATTTTAGCAGAGCCATGAGACAGAGACGTGGATGAACCATGAGATACGTAATATAAAATGCGCAGTTTAGAATAGAATAATTGTAAGATGCGTCAGTTTGTGTACCACTTTGCAATTATCATAATAATAATCTATTAGTTCCCTTATTCAGTTGTAGCTGCGGAATAAAGTTTGGAAAAAAAACTTTCAGTAAAAATGCTTTGAGTCGAATCGGAAAACGATATTCGTTACACGACATTTCCATTTGTGACAATGCTCTTTTGTAATTCAAATGAGATTCTCATAACTTTGTCCAAACAAAATAAAAGGATCGCTCAGATTGTCACTCATTTCCTAAACTATTCCACTTTTCTGGATGTGAACTACAAATGGTTGATGGTGGTAATCATTATTACTTATAGTTGAGTTATTACTACCACCGCATGATATGATTATATTTATTAGTTGCACAGAGAGAAAGCGTAAATCATGGAGATGTGAATGTGTGGAACCATTTCTACAGAAGATACAAATTTATCTAATATTCCATAATATTCCGCTGAATGAGTTTCTTCTTGTGACTGTTTTTGTTGTGGGCTGGATTTTGGCTAGAGCAATAATGTTAGATTGTTAACTTCCCCTTGTTTGTCCTTTGTCTCCCAAACGTTAGCGTTGTCGAGGAATGGTAGAAATTTGGCACAAAGTGCCATGAGACCTTTTCCACTTAACGTGCTTGACACGCAACTTTATATTTTGATTGACAGGGTGAAAATCTTTTTCTCACTTGAAGTGGCACAACACGATGCGTTGCTCAGTCATGGTAGCTTTTATGCGCACTTTGTGTTCATCGCCTCTAAAATGATACTGCATACCACATGTATGATCCAACTGCACTGTCACCGAAAGCACCCATATCAGGTTATGCAGATGTGTTTCGCCATAATATTAATAGTTTATCTACTGAAACTGACTGATGGACAATCCCTTTCTGAATGCTTTTCTTTTAACGAATGTAAAGTGACATGATATGACAGCATGATATTTGCTTGTTTCAACCCAGGTTTGTGCCAAAACAAACGTTATATAATATATTATTCTTTATTCTAAAAGAGTAAATTTCCATACTATAAAGAATGTTTACTGAGGTTTGGCATGAAGCAAAGTTGCATGCTACATAATATGCATTTATACTTGTTCTGGAGAATTGCTTATATGCTGACGAAAATCGCTCATATTAGATAAACGATTTCATGGTAGTTGACAATTGTAGAAATTATATGGAAATTAGATTATCATAACGCGTGACAACTTTTGACATCTCCTGATGACTCAGCTCGGCATAGTATAAAAGACCTTTGGTATATAAAAACAATTTTTGAATTCAGTATACCGATTCGATCTGTTTGTGTCTAACAACCCTAGTGTGTGCATTTCTATTCGCATAAGACATCTTACTAAAACTTACTTTAAAGAAGATTGTGACTTTATAAATAAAAAGATCAAAACAGCATAACTGCTATCAAAGAAATATTTACAGCTTATACTTCATCACCCAAGATTGTCCTAATTACCATTCACCAAGAGTATATGTCATATTTTACCATTTTGAAGAACGTATCTTTCATCCATGATACTTTAGGCTGTACCTTAAGCTTGAAACATTTTAAAGAAACAGCTTAGCGTGTGATAGTAATAGAAATGACGTATTCTGACAATGAATCTCACAAAGCAGAAAACGCAAATACCCTGTAATTGTAATGTTTCTGCTTGTTTTTCATAAACGCATACATGTACTATAATATGAAATCCAGATTTTGCTGTTCCATTTCATGTCCAGAAAACTGCCATTTCCAGTGTTGAGCTTGAGCTTTTTTGTTTCATATGCAGTAGCACAAATGTTTCCATCGTAGGATTCAATGAAATTGAGACATTAGGGAGGATTCTTTGCTGCATATCACTGCTTTAAAAATTATTGGAGATTGACAGTTATTGGTAATGGGTGGAAACATTGTCAATGATAGTTTTGTGCCCATCACGTTGTATCCATGCTTGCCTTTTGCAGAATATGTGGTAGTCGATAGTTGAATAATATGACAATAAACTACGATGCATTTTATTATGCACAAGGCGGTAATACAATATGGTTTGCCCCATTAGTTGTGGCACAATCTAATGCAACGAAGCAAAGAGTTACTTGTTTAGAGACATGTACATTAAAACGGGGTGATATTTGATATACGGAAATGTATTTTCGATTACAAATTTTTGACTTTTGCAGATAAAAAAGGTTTTTGTTACATTTATAGCTAGTGCTACCCAATTACTGATCATTTTGTAGACCTTCCTTTTGTGATGTGTACATAATTTATTATGTAGTAATGGGGTGGCATACCGCACTGATCATATATACAGTAGTTTTTACTAATAAAAAAGCACTGTCGCAATTCCATTAATTCTATCCAGCACACTTTCATTTTTTACCAAACTTTTCTCATAATTGCGCAATTTGTGCACACATCTCTGCAGTAAAAGCAAGTACCATGCTAGTTTTTTTTTGTCATATCACCGTTTTCAGTTTTATATGTAGTGTCCACCCCCAAGAAAACGCAAGATATATGAGGCAATGAAAGCCCAATGATGTGGAATAATGACTCAAATAAAGACACGCCTTTTATTCATGAGAATATGAAAATAAATGAATAAAAGGAATCACTTTTACCACGACCCAACGTGGAAGGCGGAGACAACATCGGAGTTGGTTGGTGAAATTTTTTGGTTTTATTGAAAAAATTTAGATTCATTGGCAAAGTATCAGAGTTTATTGCCACAAAATCATCACGTTAAGGATCATTCATCGTTTCCCTCAGTTGTCAGTACATTCTGAAAAAGAGAAAAAGGCATATTATGTATTATTAGGAAGGTGAGGTTTTCACAGATTCATATTATATCATTAATTTTAATTTATTATTATCAAATACATAATATAGCCGATTGATGCTCAGGCAGCTGGAAACAAAGTACACGAATATTTCTTGCAATCTTCCCATGGACTTATCCCATTTTCATTGATGTCATCTGCTGGGTGTACCCGAGCCCATTCTACTTTGGTAGCATTGAAATGACTACGGGTATCAAAACATATACATTTACCACTTTTCAACAATTTTAAAACTTTTGCTATAAAACGAAAAGTGATTGTATTTCACCTAGTGAGCCAACTGGATATAGGATTGTCTCTGTACATTTTTGTTAAATGACAAGACACACGTTCCACGCAAGATTCGAGGATTTCTGTGGTTGATTTGGATGTTTTCATAAAAATTGTTCTGGGGAATGATAAGAATTTCAGTATATTTGCTGTAAGATTTTCCTGTGATCTTTTTTCACCCGCGCCTTCAACTACAGGCAGAATCGGATCATGTCCCATAACGTCAACGTTGGGCTTTGATGGAGGGTTAAAGAAGAACAGTGGGGCAAGGAGACCCACCATTCCAAACAAAGAGATGGGTAGCCAAAACAAGGGAATCATAATTGGGCCCAAAATGAAATACATCAGAATAATTCCGAGCCATTCTCGTAGGTCGTTAAAACCAATTATCTTAATTAATTGAGAGGCTAGATCAATAACGGCAGTCTCTGCCAAAGTTTGAGCTTCTGCTCCATCTGTTGCTTCCAAAAGTTTCACAATGCTGGAAACATTCAAGTGATGAACTAAGTGTGATGATGGAAGCCCAGGAATCCTAAACTTGGTCGCTTCGGTTTCTTAAAAAATGCCATCACAAGAATGTTAACACAATATACTAAGTGCTATTTGTTTCATGCTTATTATCATATGCTATTTGCGTAAATTTTTACCGTTGGGGCTATCTTCATCTGTTCGAGATGTAAAGCCTTGTAAGAATCGAATAACTTGCTGTATTCCCGAATCAAAACTCGTTTGAATAATGTCTGCACTGGGTTCATGTGGATGTGTATCCTGGCTATCTACCCGAACAAGGTCGTTTTTTGAATGAGACATTACATCAGATAAAGGTCTTGTTGGTCTGCGCTCTTTCACTTTGGGATAATTTATGACTTCAGGGGTTGTTACATGGGATTTGGACTTTGTGCGAATTTTGACACTTTTGGCACTGATTTCTTTTGGAACGAAAAAGACAATCAGAAAAACACCGACAATTAGTCTGTAGTGGAATTTACAATTACTCATGATTTTGACGTGAAATTAAATTGTCCGACTAATACTGTAATATTCCTTTCAAATTACTTTCAAAAGAGAGACAGTTTTTCAACACCTTCATTTGCTATGTAGTTACTGAAATGAGATGATCGAAAAAACATGAAGTAGATTTTGAAACATTCATTTTTGTATGCATATGTGACGTGATGTGCTAATATATCACGGTCAAACCGGCATTACCGTTACTTAATTTTAAAGTAAGTCAGTAAGCCACATGATTAGTGCGTCAGATCTGTATTTTAATTTTGCTATAATTGTGCTAATCATGAAAAACAACCAAAACACTGAATGACTTAAGGCGTAATGAGCTGTCTACAGAAACATATTATTTTGAATTTTTTGCATGATGGGGAAATCAAAAATGATCGGTTGGTCAGTGGCAGCGCAATTTAGGTGTTGGCTAAACATTTGTCACTTTTCGAAAATGATAAATAAAATTTTTATATGAAATCATTAACATTATTTTATTTTAATTTTTAAAGAAATAAATAAAACAATAAATTGAAATGTAATATAATATATTCAATACAGTAAAAGCAATAATATAACTTTGGCGTGATTTATAACACTCATTTCTTTCATGGTTTGTCATGTATAAAAATACACTGTAGCAGTTTGTTGATTAAAATCGAAGTCTATGTCACAAGTGAATTCGATGTTTGTATTGTGTAGTTGCAACTTGTAGAATTAACTATGGATGTAGTTATAATAAAGCTATAAAAATAAATTAGATCTGTAAACAAAGGTAAATGGAAGTTTGAATCGTATAAATGTGAAAGTCAAGCTGTCTGTACTTTCTAGTTTCTAGCTTATTTTGCTATACTATGTTGAAGAACGCTTCTTAGTGTTGGTTGACTGTCTGACCTACATCTGTCCTAGTCAAGAAAAGGTTTAGGAATATGTAATAACAATTTTTTCGATTTTATGTCATCTTGTCTAACATTCGTCTATCTAAATATGTATAATATTTTCCATAATATAGAAATCTGGTATCGATTTGTCCATTTCGTCTGCAATTTCGTGTAGAACTGTCAGTGATATTATTCATAGTAAGTCGTAGTCCAATATTTTCTGATCTGTTAGTCCAGTGCAGTAATGTAATCTTGTGCTATCCCCAGTTTATAATATTAGTCCAATTAGTTCAATCTCCTCCTTTCCACTACGTCATTGAGTTCACAAATCCACAGTCCATGGTTATTAGTGTTTAAAAAACTCAGTAAAAATGTCTCTTGATGTCGTACTGTCATAATGTCAATTTTGGCTTTATTGTTCCAATGTCAATTGTCAAAAAGTCGACAGTAACGCTCATGTACGTCCAAGATATCTAGCCGTCGCTGTTGCGTAAGAGTCATACATTTTCTTCATTTTTGTCATTGGTTCGCATTTAAACGTTTGACAATCTCCTCCAGCCCTTCCAGACTTGACTGATCTGGCAACTCGATTTGCCCAAGTGTTTGATAGTTTGTCCATTTTTCTATATCAATTTAAAAACAAAAAAATTTACAGTAAGTACATCGATTCTCCGGATATGAAAAGTTAGCAACTTTAAGCTAGCATACTCTAAAATCCAGCTTTCGTAAGGTAACTTCCTAGATTTTCTTGCCAGCTCGCATGAAAATCTCTCCACGCATTCTTCACTCTGCATAACCTGCTTTGCTTTCCTTGCTGCTTCCATTACTCCAGATTTTAGCTTGCGTCCCAAGAAAGGATCGGTTGGTGGAAGGGTTAGCTGTAAAACCGGAAATCCTAAAATGGCAATTATAAGTATTGCTGCAGGGAACACAATGGCTAAAATGATCAGTGGTGCAAGCACGGCAAGCACCAAAAAACTTCCAAAGACTCCCAAACTTCCTAAACCTATGGATTGAGCAATGTTTGATGCTGTGCCAGTTATCCCACTTGTGATTCCACCCACACTTGGAAAGTTGTCAAAGACGGAGCCTTCACCTAGAATTAATTATACAATATATGCATTAAGAAAGCATGATAATGAGAAAAGCTAAAAAATTGATAATTGCGGAATTGTTACCAGTATCATCTCCACCAACATCTATAGCCCCATCACCATCCAGAGGAGGAAACCCATTTATATTTGGGTTAAAAAATTCCTGTCGCTGTTCTGCTATTCCGGACCCTGCAACGGGGTAAATGTGGTATGCATTTCCTTCCGGATAGTGCTGAAGATACTGGTATTGTTGTCCTGTTGTTGGTGAAACGGACATAAGAGTGGGTTTCGGTTGCGGTTGCTGCAGTGCATTATAATTTTGCCTGTTATTGGCTTCATTTGCTGTTGGGTCCTGATTTGAAGTTCTTAGGACGTTTGTAGTTGGTATAAAGGAGGATTGCCCATTTTGAACTTGATTGTGCACTTGTTCAGTGCTGACTCCAGAGACTAACCCTTGGGAAATGCTGGAAGAAGAGGGTGCATACCAATTGGATCCCACGTTTGGATCTAACTTTGAACCTAATACAATGTTTGAAAAACATGCTACCTGCAGAATAGTAGCTAGTAAAATTGTCAGAGACATTTTTGTTCCCTACATTTAAAACTTAATAAAATATACTTAATTACACCTAAACAATTTGTGTGTTCAAAATTTCAATCTAGCCGTTACTAAACATTTTACTGACTAATACCACACGCCACTTTGAAAGGTTGGGATTGGGATGACGTCTTGTTAACGAATGCAAATTTTATGCGAATGCTAACAGGGTTTTTATATGAGTTTAAATGACCTCTTTGAAAATGCCATTGCCATATCCATCGATGAGGTTCAAGAGTGCCAGACGTAAGCTTTCGACATTCTTGTTTTGGATTCTGCTTGCGTTGGGTTTTGGTCATGTCCTGAAGAAACTCACAAGAAAGAAAGAAGGCGAAGTAAGTGTTAATTAATGTTTTGCCTACACTTGTTTCTGACGAAAGACGCTAGTATGTCGTTTCAATGCATTTCAATAGGAAGTACGATACAAATGGCTATAAGTATTTTTAAACACAATTTTAATAGTTTATTGGCACATTTTATTTACTTTTTTCATTAGATCAACTATTTACAGTAAAACGGATTTCGGTTTCATTTTTCATTCACGACAATCAAGGAATGTATTCGGGTTAGTGGGACAATAAATGTCGTTTTGATGCACTTCTTTTGATGCTGTATTAATTCTTCAAATAGAAATCAAAATGTTGCCGGAAGTTTTATTCTAAATTAAAGGCTATTTAAACCATTTATTTATGTGCATTAAAGCTTAATTAATTGTCTCAACATCAATGGTCAACTAAAATTAGAAATTAAAATGTTTGTATTTCAAAATTGAACTTTTTAGTTTATAAAAACGTATGCATTTTAAATCAAATTCTGAAGTAGCATACAAAAAAGTACAAAGTAAATCCAATGTGTTTCTACGCTTGATTTCAGCATTCATACGTCATGCCGTACACACCAATATGAATCATGAAAATCAACCCTAACTCGGAATATTACATCAATATATTCTCCAAGGGTAACTTCAACCATACTTCAACTCTAAAATGACTCATAAAGGAAACAGAAGCTTTCGTACATAGGGTTGATTGATCATTACTATAACTGCATCAATGCATGTAAAACAAGTTGAGAGTTGGCATCTTACATTTTTACATTATATTATCTGCACTAACTATTGTTAAGTTTTGGACTTTCTTTTGCATCTTTGCCCATGTGCTTCTAAATATTCTTAATTTGAATTGACACAGTGTGCAAACATGAGTTTACGAGCTCGTTCGTCACAGTCCAGCACAGCTATTGGTAATGATGGTCATCCGTATAACGGCGGCTTCAAAACATACTCTTATAGATACGAAGCTGACAGAGAAGATGAAGCTGGCGAATATTCATTGTTTGATGACGACGAATACTCTAGGCCCGGATATGTAGAAAAGGAGCTCGCTTTGAAGAAAATTAATGAAGAACTGGAAAAGAAATCAAGTGAAATATTTAAGAAAATTGAAAAATATCGTTCAAGTAATGAGGTCAGTCATGCGTTATGAGTTACGTCAGTATAAATGAATATTTCTTTATTACCATGCTTCAAATAATAGAACTTTTTGTGTTTTTAATACTTTAAATTGCAGTATGATTTGTCTACACCAGTTTTAATAAATGAAGGCGGTCAAGGGGATGCTCCATCTTATTATGACAGTGGCACTGACATGCGGTTTGTCAGTTGTGAAACTTTGGATAGACCTCACTCTGCATTTCATGTTCCTGAGCCTCAACCTCCTTCACCACTTCGATTTAGCGGTAGCTACTTCAATTTATCCAGGTATAATTAAACAGAAAATTCAGGCAAAGCCATTATATAGCATGCTCGTTTCATGTGACCGTTTTTAACAAAACCTTAAATTATTAGGGCATCTTCTTCGGACACGGAGACTTGCAACAACGGATCATCAAGCCATAGTAGCAGTTCTACAAACGCCAGGCGTCCAGCAACTGCGGCGGTGGTTACGTTTCCTACTAATTATTCAATATCTCCAACGGAAGCATCTTTAAGACGAGCCGAAACTGCCAGACCAATAACCGAAGGAATCGAAGAAAAGCACCAAATTCGACTACAAAAAGCCACCGAGTCAGTTTTAAAATGCGTACAGTCCAAGCTTGTAAACTACGAGAATAGACTTGCGGACATGCATTTACAGTACCGACAAAAGATTCAAGAGAATACAATGCTGGAAGCAAAAGTAAAAGCACTGGATGAGGACAGGAAAAGGTTGCTAAAAAGTCTGCAGCATTTGCAGAGCACCACAGACAAATTTTCAAAGTCTGCAGAAAATAGTAAAATAAATTTGCATCTGAAAGCTCAAGCATTTGCTTCGTTAAAAAAGGTAAAAGATTAAGCAGAAAAATCGTAAATAACTAAAACCCAATTTGTGGCTGCGAGTGTAGTAAAAGTATTAAAAGTATATGCATTTTTATATACCTACTTTTATTATATCAGGAAATGGATACATTGAAACGGGATTTAAAGCAAAAGAATGGAATGATTCAATCTCTTCAAACAAGATTGGATCGTTGCACGGAAGAAAATAGGCGAATAAAATCGCAACATCAATCCACCCAAATGAACATCAAGGTATTTTATGAATGAATTATTGACGGCAATAATTTCTAAAAATTTAAAACACTTCTTGACATATTTAATTCACAGCAACAGCAAAATGAAGATCGAACAGCAATGGAAGATTTGAAACAACGGGTAGGCCAATTGGAGCAACAAAAAGCAGCTTTCCAATCAACAGTGGAAAAACAAGCCCAGCTAATTAAAACACTACGGAACCAAAAGGTTAGCCTGTCGGGTATCATAAAAAAGAACAAAATCAAAGTCAATTGGTCTGAATTTAGTGATAACGCTGAAGAAGCTAATAATCCTGAAGTCAATAATTCTCAAAGTATTCCTTCCTAAACCATTTCCTACCTTTAACTATCCATTTTCCTTTTCCTCCACCTCTAGAATTTTACAACGTCAGAAAGAACATTTTACTGACAACGCACATAATGGAAAGTTGTCTTTGTTAGTATCCGTGAGTGCTTCTAACGCATTCATTATTTTATGTTGCTCCTCGGATAAATTGGTGATTTATAAATTATAGAATTGACAATGCTGTTCTGTATTAAGACCTATGCCGCACTGCTATTAATTTAATTTACAAATAGCTGTATCAACTTTTGTTCTGAAATTCATCTGCATCTGATATCTGCTCCTAAGAGGATTATGCTGGAGTTTGTAAAGTGTTTGAGAAATTGTAATTAATTGACTTACGAATTAACGTGACAAATAAAATGATCTCACGCATTACTTAATGGATTACTAGCAATCATCATACTTTACTTGCTTTACTTACTTTCAGTTTCATAATAACATAACATTTAAACCACAAGAATTGTTTCATGCTTCTCCACAAAAAATCAGACTGGAAATTTTGAGAAAAATTGATAAATTTTTCATTGCATTCTTCACATTCAGACATTATATTTATGCAACATATTCGTAAACATTTTGTTCTCCATCCCTTCTCTTTAAGTATTCACGCTCGATCAAGCTGTCAATACACCTCTGAAATTTAAATCAAAATCTGTTCATTAAATATCTTATTACTGACATGTTTAAATCATTAGGAATAGTTTGTTATAACCTTAATTAGAGGAACCGTAGGTGTGAATCGGTTTGCCACTTGGGTAATAACCTCACTAAGTAATAGCTGATGGTCCAATACTTTTCTTGCCTTCATGATTCGCACAATTGCTGCCTCCACCTCATGCTGTCGACCCTGCTCTATTGAACTTTGAGCCCTTTCATCTTCCAGTTTAGTATCAGTTTTCAATGCGACCATCAAATTTATTTTGAACTTTTTGCTCTTGAAATCCTTGTTTAGATAAATCTCTGAACTAAAGGATAACTTGTCCTCGGCATCAGTGCACTTGAGAACATTTGCACGCATAAAGATTTGGACGAGCTGTTCGAAATTCAGTGATTTCCACACATCATTACATTTACGAATTTCAAGATCTAGGTGCTTTTCTTTTCCGAACATACCTGAGTGATTACATCTTCCCTTAGTTGCGTAGCCTCTGCCAATTCGTGAAGCTTATACGAATCCTTGTCATTATACTGAAGCAACACCCCAATGCTGTACGTGGACATGACAAAGGTGTACTTGCTCTGAAAACAATTACTGACCACCTCTCCCCTCGATTTGCTATACAACCAGTTCATTTTTCGACCAGTATGCATTTCTGAGTAGTACTGAGTGAAAATGTTAACACAAGGCTCTAACTGCAAGACGACAGTCCAAAATGAAAGTCAATGCAAAACTGAAAACTGCACTATTCTTTGATGTAAAAATAAAGTACTTGAAAAACTTTACCACTTGAGGCAAAAGAAAGGTATCATTCACATCCTGTGAAAATGGCCAAGATCCCGAACTCAAAATCAACATATAAAAATCCACCTTCATTGGCTCGGCAATCTGCTGTCGGTTCAACCATTGTTTGAAATCTTCGTTCATATCTTTTGCTAATGCAACATCCTGATACATTCTCTGGAGTTTAGTGGTGTACTCAAAACCACATGCAACTTTCAACTTGGTAATCATGGAAGATTCGGCATCATCACTGGCTGATAAATTGCCCACCAACCGGTTCGCGAGATATTGACTATAGCGCTTTTGGAACACGTCTTTATCATCAATAAACTTGAAAATGATCATCTATGAAAAACATTGCGTGGATAAATGTGGAAAAAATTAAAATGTCTATTATGTAATAATTTTTAACTCTATATAACAAAATATGAATTACAGCTTGATTAAGTATATCGTCCAGTTCATGGTCATCGTAATTTTGACCAGACTTTCTAAGTAACATGTCACAGTACCGTGCAAGCATGTCCGGGGTTTTGTGAGAAAATCTCGGCTCCCTTTTCCAGACAAGTGAATCAACACAAGTAATTCAATAAACACTCTAATTGCAAACTTGTTGACAACAAAAAGTACCTCTAACCTTGTCAAATCATTTTTATTTATGAATACTCCGCATGCCCGATCCAGTGCTGCCACAAAGCCAGGATCCTGTCTGAATGCTGTATTGACAAGTCCGTGGAACTTTTGGTATACATCCAAAATAGTTTTTATGTATTCCTTCGGATCCTGTTCAATTTATTCAATCGAATAATCAATTATACCTAGGCATTCATTCATGTTCTAATTATCATAATAGTTAATTCGTACATTATTGCACTGCTCCTTGTTTTGGCTGATGGCAGCGGCTCCTTCATTAGCAATATGAACCTGAAGAATGTCCCGCATATTGCCAAACGAATCTCCAAGCTTGGAAACTAGTTCGTACTACAGAAAGCACTAATTACCAGTACATCATTTTCAAAACTAACAATATTTATTTCTTAGTGTGGAACCACTAAAAAGCTTACCATACGCGCCATGTCATCAACTTCTTGAGCTTTTAATAAAACTGGAAATTCCTCATGCAATACGGACAATTGCCTCTCAATGAGTACCTATAAATGAAAACAACCAATTTGATTCTACCAACAATGTCTTTTTTTTAAATAGCACTTAAAAACTTACTATAACTTCATAAATTACTTACGTTTTCACAACACTTCATGAGTCTGTCCATGGTGGAATTGTGAAGATAGAGGGTAACTCTTCGTCTCTCCTCATTAAGCCTTTGTTCAGCCTACCATTTTTTAGTAAAATGAAAAAATATACAGATGCATGCAGGCAAAAGAAAGGACAATGTATAAGGAATAAATTTACCTTCTTCATGTACTCGGAAACTGACTTTCCCGATTGCAAAAACGAGACGGACTCATGGGCATAAAAGCTCTCAGTTTCACTAATGAAAGCATCCTCAAAACGCCTCTGATATATGCCGAGATCATCGCTATGATTTTGATTCTGAGGCATATCCTATTATTTGAATTTTTAATTTTAATTCCGGGATAATTGAAGGATAAGAGAAAGTTGCATTATATTTTAGGTTGAAGAAGAACAGCATACCTGTCCATTTCTGTCTTTTCCAAGCTCCACAAGAGAGTCTGTCATGCCTTTTATGGCACTCGTATTAACTGTAGCCCCGCTTCGCTCAAGATTGATTAGCTGCAAAACAGTTGAAATCGCCTGCAAAAGCGGAGTTTAGATGAAGGAATTGAATATGCAATTAATAAAATTGAGAATCAGAACCATTGTGTGCTAACAAGTAATATCTGATAACTATCAGCTACAATATAGTAACTACAATTATACTTACTGGACCATGAAGAGGTTCGAAAAATGTTTCTTTCCAAATATCCAAAGCTAGATGATAGATTTGATAGATATGCTCATGCCCTTCGTCATATTCTCGTCGAATCCAATGTCTAGTTTCATTTTTATGCACGTTATAACTTTATGGGTAAACAATATCAATTTAAACAGTCTCGAAATTATCTTCAAAATAAATACCTGTTTAAATATGAACAGAAACCATTCATGACTTTCGAACTGAAGGTAAACCGTTCCCACTCTCTTAGGTAAAAGGCCACTAGGTCTTCACCCATTTTGTCCTTAGCATTCTATTCTCAAGCATACATTGCATAATATATATGAATCGGTAAGTAACTCAAATTACTCAGGTATTTTGGGGTTTTTCTAAAGCGAACCTTTGCCAGTTCCGCCAAATAGTTTTTTATTAGATCACGGATACGATGGTACAAATCATGTCCAACGAAACCAGAGGAAAAACCTGAACCTGAAGGGCTTGCTGCAGGACCGTTATTTCGAGGACGCTGAAGCCGTGTAGTCCTTCGAGCACCTCCACCAGAAGCGTCGTTTCCATTGGGATTTCGGGTACAATAGTTGTACACATGTCTGTGAATATGACAGGAAAAGCAAGTTGATCATGTCAACTTCTTTATGGCCAGTTTCCCAGGTATGAAAAGTTTGCAAGAAAACGTACGTATAGAGCTGCATAAAGCGCTCGGAGGTCATTTCCCTGTGAGCATACACATCTGAAATCCCACGGCTTAGCTGCAAAGACGAATATGATTCTGCTCAGTAAATCTTTGAAAGAAAAGTAAAAATTTTAACACTTGTGAAAAACATTACTTCTCGCCAGATTGATTCGACATCATGAACTTCACCAGCATTGACCGCCATTTTAACATTAGAACCGGCTTTATGTTCATGTACGATTTTCTTGCGTTTCTTTCTGAGTTCTAGCTTCAAGAAATTATTATGACATTCAAAAAAAGTTAAATTCGATACGAGCAAAATATTGGTTTGGGACAAGATAACAAAAAAATTATTTTTATTCTTGAAACATAACTTTCATCTCTCACGGTAACGACCAGCAGGTCCTTATGAGTTTCACGTTTCGCCATCTTATTTACAATTTATAGAACTTTTAATGATTCGCTTGCTTAGCTGCATATTACATTTCTGGCGTCACCATTTAATCTACTCATTCGACATTTAGTGAACGGCCATATTTTGTATCAACTAAATTTGTTTAGAAAAAAATCAGTCAAGATTTATTCATTCATACATAATACAATCAATATTTGATGCCAGTGACGTTGTACAAACATTTCAACTACCCTTGAATTGTATCGAAATCAAATTTTTGCTTCATGTACTTCTTTGATAACACTTTGATTTCATTTAATATATATAATTTCTGGTTCATGTAAATAAATACAGCTACTTACTACTAATGATTATAGGTGTAAGGATATTAATATTAATTTTAAACTGTCACAGTCACAGTTGATGTTGCAATGTTTGGAAATGCTAATAATTATTTTATACACGATCGCGACAAAACGATATAAATTAAGATGAGTTACGTTTAATTGCCAATGTATAATAGTAAAAGTAGATATTTAATATAATCAATAATATTTAGTGATCTAATTAGTATTTAAAATAACAGTAGATTTCACCATGTAAGAAGTTTGAATGACTACATGAGATTTCGCAGTCGCAGAGCTATTCCAAAACAAGAGGTTTATCTTCTTCGGAAGAAACGCGCATTGTTGTAAGATGATGGATGACGCTTCACAAATTCACATCATTTAAAAATATTAACTCACTGAAGTTGCGGGTACATTTTTAGGGATGTACACCATTTTTACCTACATAGTTTGTAAAAGTGAAGCTATTTTGATACTTAGGCCAGGTAAGAATATGTATCCTTCTGTCCTTCCGTACGTTCAAGGTAATCTTTCTCAATAAGAATGTCAATACATTTCTGTAAAAGGATAAAAATATGGTTGATAACTCAATCAAACAAACTCATATCTACGTAACAGAACTGACTAATAAGTAGTGAATTATATGTTACCTTAATCATCTGCACACGAGGGTTAAATCGGGATGCCAACTGATTCAGAACTTCCGCAACCAACTGCTGATGCTTACACACTTTTCTCATCTTCATTATTCTGACGATGGCCGCCTGAATAAGAATTTTTCGGTCCTCCTCAATAACTTGGTGAGTTTGCTCCTGCTCCTGCTTGACTTCGGCCTTCAAGGGAACATTGATATTCACACGTAATTTCTTGTTTTTGTAGTCCTTGAAAAACGTTACAACCGTATCTGGCGTGAGATCTTCTTCATTTTCACCATTTGGAGGTACCAAAAGTCTCGCTTTGAAAAGAATTTGTAGCACCTATAGGTTATAGGAGATAACAGACCACAAAAATAAACATTACAATTTGGACATAAAATTGTAACGAGATAATATTTGAACACCTTGTATTCATAAAATATATTGTACTAAGTACCTGCACTAAAATATCCGATTTGAGTTTGGTAGCCTCAGTTAAATCTGCAACCTTATATGAATCACTGGAATTAAACATCAATAGGACAGCCATTTGAAAAGTAGATGCTTGGAAGATGTAGCGGTTCTTGAAACAATTGGTCACTATATCGCCCTTGGAACGGTTATACAGCCAGCTAAGCTTCCTACCACTATGCTTTGTATTGTAGAACTCGTTAAATTTGTTGACACTGTGCTCCAGCTAGATTACAAATAATTACAATGATTATAAAAGTGATAAAGTCATACTATAATATAAAAGCGAAAGGAAAATTTGACAATTATAAGCACCTCTGATGGAAGGGCAAACTCGACACATTGGGTAAAAGGCCATGAGCCAGATGAAAGTACTTGAATCTGGAAGTCCAACGGAAGAGTATCTGACTTCTCTCGTAAATAGTTCTTAAACTCGTCATTTAAGTCTTTAGAAAGTCCTATATCCTGTACACGAGAAAAAAATAGAACAATAAATGATTATTCTAGAATTTCTAGAACAATATTTATATAAAAATGAGGATATACAAGAATTCAAAATACGTACCTGGTACATTCGTTGCAGTTTGGAGGTGTACTCAAAACCACAAGCGTGTTTCAGTTTTCCAATCATTGATGATTCGGCTTCGTCACTAGCTGACATGTGAGATACCAATCTATTTGCCAACATTTTGCTGTAGAACTTTTGGAACACGTCCTTATCCTCCAAGTACTTAAACACTATCATCTACAAACACAAAAAACGAGTTTAAAGTTTATGAACACTTTTGATAAAAAATTCTATAAGTACGTACCACTTGGTTAAGGGTGTCTTCCAGTTCCTGATCCTCTGGATTCTTGTTTGACTTTTTCAACAATAAATCACAGTAACGAGCGAGAAGTTCTGGTGATTTCTGGGTCGACTGGGCGGCTCTGATTAAAATAACCACAACTTTAGGATTAGTGCCTGTGACTATGTATATATGTTGACAATTGCCTCTATTTGATTGAGTGATAAAGAATGATTTCATACTTGGTAACAGCATTGTTGTTGATGAACTTTCCACAAGCTTTATCCAAGGCTGCAACAAATCCTGAGTCATTTTTGAATGCGGTAAGAACGAGCTTGTTGTATTTCTTGTGGACGTCTAATATTGTAGTAACATACATTTTTGGATCCTACAAAAATTATAGTTCATTAAGTCCTGGGCAAACATACATATCACTTGCAAGCATTACCAATATTTGCAAAGATTCTTACATTTCCTCCACTTTCCCCAAGTTCCTCAAGAGCTGCCAAACCTTGTGCACAAATATGACTTTCCAAATGATCCCGCATTTCTCCCAGTGCGTCATCTAAACGAGCAACTAACATGTACATTCTTCCTAGATCATCTTTCTTTTCAGCGTGAAGAAGACTCTTGAACTCATTGTGAAGAGTGTCCAATTGCTTTTGAATAAGGACCTGCAAATAAAGTCAAGTTATAAATGTGTAACTAGTGAAATCGAACTTTAAAAATTCCTAACGTTAGGAATATAGTACTTACAGTCTCACAAGTTTTCATTAACCGTCCCAGAGTGCTATCGTGCAAATACAGCTCCACTCTTTTGTGTTCCTCCGTAAGACGCTGCTCCGCCTATGAAAATCAAGAATACATCCGTTTAAATAAATAAAGTGCTCAATAAATTAAACTAATAGTTTAACATTAAGAAAAAAAATGTTGCATATGTTTTCGGCACATATTCGTCCATTGTGGACAAACATGCTTCCTACACTGCAATTACTATACCCCTTAACAGTATTCATCGTAATGAACTTACTGGCACCGGTTAGTGCGATGGACTCGCTCTACCAGCGTGGCGAAAGGGGATAAAAAGCATTGATGCTACGCGGATTCGAAGTCGGAACTTCAACCCTGCCAATCGGACACTCTGAACAAATGATCTCTGAAGCCCGATTCTTTGGTGCATGGAAACATACACAAGGGTATTCTAGTTCATAGTAGTGGAAGTGGACCTACCTTCTTCATGTACTCAGTGACTGGATTTTGATGCAAAAATTCCATTGATTCATTTGCGTAAAAGTTTTCAGTATCTTCCAAAAACTGGGTTTCGAAATGCCTCTGGTAAGTACCCAATTGAGGTCCCTGGCGTTGGTTCAGTCCAGCGTTGGCGTTAGGTGCGGACGTACAATTTTGTTCATCGTCTTCAAGACCTAAACTCAAAATACGTCATGTATGTATTATAAAAATAAAATGCAACATTTTTGAAACTGAAGTTAAAAAGTTTTAGGTCTTACCTAGCTCAACATAAGAGCCAATCACACCACTGACTAAACTGGTGTTGATCATTTCCCCATTTCTTTCTTGCTTAATTAGCTTCAAAACTGCATTAGTGACCTGTTGAATACAAAAACGACTCTCGATTACAAAAGTTCACTAGTCGGTATTAAATACAAACAGGACATTATTTTCTAGATGATCAATTTCTTCTTCCTCAAAAAACCCACCTGAGTATGCAACTTCTCGAAGAGAGTTTCCTTCCATATTACTAGTGCAAGTTGGTAAATCTCGTAGACATTCTTACGGCCTTCGTCACATTCGCGTCTTACCCAGTGTCTGAAATACAATAATTGCAAACTTAAGACGATTAAGTACAATAAACTTTGTGATCATAATACAATACATAGGTAAGTGATTTCGTTTAAGTATTCCAGAATCGGGTGTTATTAATTTAGGTACCACAATTACGCTGTACTTTACCTGTTCAAGTATGCGCAAACACCATTCAAGACCTTTGAACTGAATCTGTACTCTTCCCACTGCTTCGTGTAAAAGGCAAGCACGGATTCTCCCATTAACGTTTCTCCTTGCTACAAAAATACAAGCAATCAAATCATTTAAATATCATAAAATTTGTAATGTGTCAGTTTATACAACTACATTAAAACGTAGTACGTTTGACGTACTTTAATCAGCTTGGACAAATAGTCGTGAAGAAAATCCTTTAACCGCTTATACAACTCTTGACCTACAAACTGCGCACCACTGTTGTGATTATTGGTAGGGCCTCCAGACTGTCTGTTCCGACTACTCGCACGGGACGAGACATTGCTTGTGACTGCTGATGACCTAGCAGGCAAAGTGGGAACTCCTTGGTTTTGCTGATGTACACTGGTGCAGTAATTATAAACATGCCTGGAAATTGAAAGCACGTAAGTTATTAAATCCATAAAACATTTGGTATGGAGTTACAGAAACCTAACAGTATATTTTTTCAACATACGTGTATAGCTCCATATAACGGGGCTTGGACATGCCCCTCCTCTCGTAAACATGTTCAATTCCCTGTTTCAGGTCATCCCAGATTTGATCCAAGTCATAGTTTCTGTTCCCGTGATTGGGAGGCCTGGGGAGGGCCATCTTCCCGTCTCTTACCAGCTTCCTGCCGACTAATAATCTGAAAAAGGCAAACAACCAATTAACTAACTTTTCTTCGAATAATACCACTACCTAAAAATGTGATCCTATTCAAGCTCCTTTTTCACACATACTGATAACACATGCCTTAATTTAAATAAAAAACCTCCACACAAGTAACACTTCCTACCAGATCATCTAAAATTAACATAAAGCGATAAAATGACGATAACCAAATCCATACTACTATCAGAAAGATACCATAGTCAGCTGGTTTAACTCAAAATACTAACTGCTGTTTCGTCATTTCCATTCACACTTGGTGTCACACAATTTCTAGCTGAATCTTTAAAAAATGATAGTTCTACTTCCTCAACTAAAAATTAAACATTTTACAAATTAAACCATATTTCAATAAATATTCTGACCTCTGATTCCTGCCCTCGTTCCTTAACTTCCCCGGTGGCGATTACAATTTTGAAAGCTTAAAGTTCAGTCAGTTCAGTGACTTGACACTTTTCTCGTCTTTCAACCCAAAACCGATACTTTTTAGTCACTTTTAAAGTGACACAAACTGTCCTTCCACACCACTTTACCAAACAAAAAACTACAACAGACTCGGACAAAAATAGCCCTTCTTTTGAATGGTGTTAAATCTAAACTACAAAATAAAATGAATTGCTAAACTGCTTAACAGTTTAATTAGTTAATTAGTGCAAGAAATGGAGAACTGGTTGTTTTTCTGCCACTTCTTTTCTCGCGATTAGTCTTACATCCCAATCTGCTAGTGCAGCAGACACACAGAATAAAAAAAGCACAAAAAATTACAAAATAGGATATGTCGAGATCCTCAGAGAGAGAGAATGGAATGGATACGAAAATTTTTACACATGAAACAGGATACGCAGAGCAGCACAGCACAGCAACTTTTTAGCAAGAAAGAAAGAAAAAGATTCTCAAGTCGAGAGCGAGAGCCGTGCTGGTGCTGCTGAACATGAACTGAAGAAGTGAACTGCTGAAGCAATACACACACAAAAAGAACAACCAAATTACGTACGTACTTTAAGCAACTAAACTACCAACTGAACTAACTTGGCAGTACCAAAAAGTGTAGTAAAGTAGCCAAGTAGCAAGGTGAATGCGAATGAATTGGTTGGTTTTTGTGGAAAAAGAAAATCAATGAGATAGCTCGAAAGCATTAGAAGGTGCGATGCTTGGCGCTGGCTCTACGTTTTTACGATCGTACTCGCTCGTCCGTTCGTTCCTTGTCTGCTTTCAATAGTACAAATTGTCGGAGGTTAGCATGTAGTTTAGGGTTACGGTTTCAATAAGGTAACCATGGCTACTTAATCTCGTGTGAAGGTTAGGTTAGTATTTGATTAAGGTTTTTATAACCAAATAGGTTTTTATTGCCAGAGCTACAATTTTTGTAAAAATGCTACAACGTGGATTTTTATCAAGTTTTTCTAGCCGTCATATTAACTTACTATTAACGAAGGAATATGAAGAGGTTTAAAGAATTGGTTGAAAGAAGTTCTAACGATAATTTAGTATTTTCGATATATGGCATTATGGCCATGTAAAGATTTAAAATATATCATGTTAAGGTGCCAGTCGCTTTAATCTATTCTGTCTTCCTGGTTGTATACGAAAAGCAAAAACTGTGCCATTTTGGATTCCTGAAACTACAGGCTAGCGCAAATTGTATAAATTGCACAATGCATTGAACGCATTTAGATTTGTGTGCGTTTTTATTGTTACGCTTTATACATTACTTATTACTTTACTAACTTTACATAGAATGATTCTAGCTATTGCTCGTTAATATTTGGCAAAATTCTACAAGGTTTATGGGAAACTGATTTTGCAATTTTTTGGTGTATGCACTAATGCAGCGCAGAGTTATACAGCTTATGCTTAAATTTTTATAACTGGCTTTGAATGTAACTAACTGTCTGTTAACCTCATAGAAATAACTAAATATTATTATGCTTTGTGTAAATTAGTAGCATCGTGCAATGGTTTAACCATAATATATGTATGATCAAACGTTCAGTTTTTAGAGCGAATAATAAATGCTTTAATTAAACATTGGCACCAACTGGCTTCTCCTCAGGATATTTTTGTCAGTATAGTTTTAGTTTTAATAATATCAAGTTGGCTACTGTACTGTAATATTATGAGATTCGTATTTTTGCATAAATGAGAACAAGATAACAACGGGATCATCACTTGGAGAATTTGAAGATATTTTTTGGAATTGTTTGTAGAAAATCAATACGCTGATCTTGGGAAGGCTGCGTAGCGATTAGCCAAGTCTGTCAGAAATCAATACAGCAGTCAGTGTGAATGTCAATCTTTTCTTTTCAATAATATCCAGGCAGGACTGGTCTTGGGTCGAAGGTTATAATTTTCCGCATTCTTATCTCAATTTTTAAGAAAGGGAATGTTTTTTGTCCCTCCACCCTCGCTTGCCTGCAAACAATGCCAGTGTCAAGCAGTCGGTATTCTCCAATCTCAAGTTTCCCCATACAAGCCAAAAATATATCATCATGGGGCACGTCGTTACTCCTCTTAGCGTACCTATCAAATGTTTCATAAAAGTAAAATTAAATGCACATCGCATTTACAAAAAATCTTTTAAAACTAAAACAAATATAATATAGTCTGAATGAAATGAATTTGAATTTTTCGATACCAAAACAAAATTTAATGTAAATACTAGAGTCCATGTCGTAGACACGAAGGATTTAGCATTTCAGCAGATAATTGTCACAATAATTTCTGCTTTTCATATATATTTGAAACGGTTCATTTTGCATTGGCATTGACATTGCAATATTCCATAACACTGAATCCCAATACCAGCTTGTTCCTGTTGTTTGCGAAAAACGATGATTATGTTGTGCTATGTGCTACGCGTAACGCGAAGCTACCCGCCCACAACAACATTGGTCTATACCACTGCCACCATTATGTAAATGCATGCACGTACTTGGCTCCTTCATTGGCACTTGGCACGTACATGCTCGAACCGAAAAACATTATATTCCAACTCCAGTAGTCATCCAAGGTTTTTCTTGGAATCTTACGAAGGTTAAATTTGAATGTGCATCCGAATTGCTTACGTGAGTTTTCTTATGTGCAAAATCCTACTTGAGCATTTGTGGCCGTTGCGAATTGTTAAAAGTAACATTAATGTAAGTCAGCAGCAGGTAGACAGACAAGCAAACAGCATCCATGTGCATGTTTTTACCCCGTTAAATATTCTTCGCGTTTTTTAATATAGAAATTGAATGAAAGAAGCTTGCAAATTTGCAAATACATATAGGAACCCGAAGAAGAAATAACTTTTAATATGATATTATATATTTAGAATGTTAAGGAACTTTTTAATACATGGAATGATATGATTGGCATCAAAACCGATTTATGCAAAACAAAAGTACTAATTCCCAGCTCCAAGTCAAGTGCACATTCTCAATGTCTGCTATTTATGATGACTAATAGGCTTTGGCTATATAGACTACCTCTTAGTTTAGAATTTGGGCAAGAGCCGTTTGAAATTAAAATATGATTCAAGTACTCCTGAATTCTATTCAGAGCTCATCATCTTCATCGTCTCTCAACAACACCATCAGGACTTGATTTTTTGTTGAAAAAAGATCTGGCATTAAAAATACTAGAGTGGCTTTTTGCCTTTTTCCTTATTATGATTGTCCTGTTAGCCTGTTATTGAATTGCCCGTAAGCCTAAGTATTTATAAGTTAGAGAATCTATATGATCCATATAGACTCAGAAGCGAAAAGTTTTTTTATGACAATGATAAGTTGATATAAGCTTAATACTTGTACACATTCTTATAAATCTGAACGACTAGTAACTATCTACTTTTACAACAAACAAGTCGCATCGCAATATTAGTATATTGCATTGCTGCATGTTATTATCACTCCTCCTAAATAATAATTGTGTTGTAAGCATATACATGGGTCCAAACATTCAAAAAATAAAAAAACTAAAAAAAACTAGTCAATAGAGGGTAAGAAAAAGATAGAAGAGCAATGCAATCGCAATGCGAGTGTGGTGTGCATGCAATGTAAAGGTAAGTTCAAACTAAAAAGCATAAAAATTGAATACATTGTACATAGTAGTTTGGCTTGCTACATATTACGCAGCGCGCAAACGAATAGTATTTCGACTAGTAGCGATTTTTGTTTGTCTGTCTGTCCATGAAGTATGCAATAAATATTTTATGATATTGTGTTCACTACATGGCCATTTAACTTGCAATGCAATGGCCAGATCCCTAGTCCCTAATTTAAAAGGAATCAGCATGTATTATGTATTAATCCTGAGCCCCTGGGAAGGTTAGTGCAGATAGCAAAAATCACTAGAAATTTCAAAGCATTTGAAATGTTTTAAACGAAAACTATGCATCCGTTCTTATAGTATCTATTCTGTTCGGCAACTTTGTAAATAATGTTGCAAACGAAAATTTCATTGATGTGCAAGTAGTACATAGTAGGGCCAAGAAGTAGCGTGATAGTGATAAATATATGCATGCAATGTGAGTAAAGTAAAAAATATTATAAATATGTATCTTGTATATGAATGTATAGGGTTTTCAATGTTTATGTGTACAATGAAGTGGTGTAGTGTAGTAATGTGTCTGACAATAGGTATATCAGTTTTTGGAGGCAGAGTATTAGCTTGTACGTACTACGTGCAAAAATCACAATTTTTTTCTTGGGTAGTGACACCAAAGCAAAGAGCTTTAAAGCACAATTTTGTGATTAAATTGGTTAAATAATTTAAACTGTCGCGATAAACTACTTGTAAAGGTGTAATTGGACAGTTTAGTTGTGGTAGTGGTGTTATCCGGAATTAACAACGTGTTTGCTTTGGGACTCAAATGCATTTAGTGTTTTCCACTACTTGCGAGTGCACCAAAATAGCATCTCATAGTTTTACAGGTTGGAGGGAGGGTGGTGTTGTTGGCGGGTTGGCTATAGTACGTGAACCGCGGTTGATGGGCCTTTGAAAATTGTTTTCCCCTTGGAACTACATGAGGAACAATTAATGTTCAGAGTTAGTTCAGGTGAGTGACAAGAATACCTTGCTTTTCTAAATGATAGGCTTAGGGTTTTAATGATAAATGAACTAATATGTATGAAGAACGTGAACACGTGCCTAATGCACATTTAACAAATTGTAATTGATGGAAAATGATAGATTACAAAATCACAAACTACAATTCAATATATCACACAACATAAAAGTTAACGAAATTGATAACAAAATAGGATTTGACGACCTGCTAATTGCAGTAAGCAACAAAATGATGCACTCATGAAAAATGTCGTAGATATAGGTTATATCATCCTTTGATTCTAACAACTTATGATTTTATAAACATGCATAATATGATACTTAATGATCAGACAGTGCTAAAAATCATTCCTTTCATTATTCCAATTAACGCATGATATGAAACGGAAATGAAAAACTGTTAAATATGTATAACTCCAAAAGAAGCATCCATGATTTGAATGAACTATATCATATAAATTAAATATACATATTTCCCGACATGGGTAGAAACAATCTCTAGAATGTTACAGTGACATAATTTTAATAACATGTCAATTTCCATTTAATGAGGACTGGATCGACACATTAACACAAATTGTTATATAATAGTTCTTTTATTAAAAGCCTTTTACTAAAAGGCAACCAAATGAAATGGCAAATGAGTTGACAGTTTAGTTCTATTTATGATATCGCGCCAACAAGGTAATTACAATTAAAAGGTTAAAGGTGAATCTGTAACAATTTTCTTATCAAAACAACTTTTTTTAAAGAAACGACACGAGGTAGTCCAATATTTGATGCGCCAGTTTGATTTGCTATTCTTCGTTTGGTCATGCGCTTCTTTTTATTACCTAATTAGTAATTTCAATTAGGTTGGGTGTGGATTGTGAATTTAAGAAAGTTAATCAACAACAAGTTAAGAAAGAATTGATGACGATGATATATCATATACCTATGCAAAAATATTAAGTCGCAGTCGCACATCTTTGTTCTATGACAGTGACAGTACCCACACTTATCATGTTATCATACCAATTGTATGGCATTACATCATTGAATGAAAAACAAGACCCAGATCACACCGGAGGAACCTTTAAATCAGGTTTAAAAATTTGTGGAAGTGAAAGGCTACCCAAGAATTCGTCACTTGTGGGTGTGGGATTCGCTTAAGCGAATGGCATGATGTCTTGTTGATTACAACTAGGAATCTTGTTGGTATTTGTCTTGTCGTTAATTTCATGTTGTATAATAATTATCACTATTATCAGTGGTAACAGCAGTATCAAGAAAGAGAATATGGAAATAAGGTGACGAAGGTTGTTTTTAACGATAAATGAATGAAGTTGCAAAAATTTGAAATGATAAAAGCATTAAGAAGCAGCTATGAACTGTGGAGAACTGTCAGACTATGTCGTGTCAAGCTCACTGCAACATTCATTTTTCTGTTTCCATCCTCAATTTTTATTTTATTCCACTGCTCTCGCTCTTTCTTGGTTTCTGAGCCTCAATCTTATCTGCGCCTCAATGCAGAAGTAAAATGATTAATTGCGCAATAAGCTTAGGATTTTCTAAAAGTTATGCATTATTACGCATGGTTCATGTGAACTGCATAAGTATTTTTTTAAACCTATACATTTAAAAGAATGCGTAAATGTTGACCTGTTTTGCATCATCCAACTAATAGTTCTCCAGTTATGATAATCTCACTAGAATTAAATGTAGAAAGGTAGGAAATGAAACCAGAAACCAAATCAGCATTCATTGTCTTTATTTAAGGTTAAAAAGAATACTAAAGTATTATTTTCATAATGAAAATTTCATTTCAAATTTTAAAATGACTAACACTTTTGTATTTCTTTCTATTTCAGGATTATCAGGATCTTCAAACTTATGTCTGTAGCTTGCGTATCATCGGGTGTTCGGAAAACTCTCAAGTGTGACTTTTGTAGTGAATTTGAACGAGCTCTCAATAGCTGACGGAGTTCTGACTTTCTGAACAAAAGTTTGTTAACACTGAAAGTTTTGTGGCGTTGCCTCACCTCTCTGGATTGATGAAACTACGAACTAGCAAGCGAACTACATCCGACTCGAAAAAACTGTCGCCCCGCAGTTTGTATAACGGGCGAATCCAGCAAGACGGGAGAACTAGACCAGGAATTAGTGGGGGAGGTGGAGTAGTATCCAAGTCCAACAGGAAAGTTGCGAAGAGTGGAAGCAATCGCTCTGAGCTAATCAAGCCCACCTCCTCTACTATAACCAGTCACCGTATAATTGACTCGAGTGACGGTTTCCCAGTTCCCAGTGGAGTAATTACGAGGCGCTCAACGGTAAGAAGAAGCGTGCTTGGAAGTCCGGATGTACAGGAGGATTCAAAAGGAGCAACAAGAGTTCTGCGCTCCAGAAATGTAAACTGCGCACCTGGAAGCGAAACCAAGGGCATAATCAAAGAAGCACATGAAACTGTTACATCAGTGGGCAGACCGCGGATAAATCTTCGTAAGACAAGAAGTAGCAGCCCTGTAGCACCAGCATCGTCATTTTCATCATCCATTCGGGAAGGATGTGCAACTGGGCCCTCAGCTCAGTTCATCGAAGGTGGTAAAAGAGTTCAGTTCAAAACGGCGGTTTTACATGACGAAAGTCCAGTTTGTATCGCTAAAAGTACTATTGTTACTGGCACTTCTGTGAAACTAAATCGAAAGAAAAAACCCCGACGTCGTAGAAGAAGGTCCACCCAATCTGGAAAAGCACGTAGGGTTTCCGGTGGCTCCAACTCTGATACGAAAGATAGATCTACTCCTGAAACCGAGAGCACAATGCATGAAGACGTGGCCCCTAGATCTGTTGGGACAGGTGTCGTTGAGTGCGGTATTGATGCTGTATTGAGTAAAGACATAGTTGATTCTTTACCTAACGAAGGACAGAACTTGGAAGCCGATGCGGAAGTGGACAATGTTGACAACAATGACAGTAGCAGTGACAGCAGCGGTAACAGCAGCAATAGTTCAAATAGCGATAGTGGTGACAAGGATGGAGATGGTGGACCCATTTCTCAGGTCTCGTTTGATGACACTGCTAACGAGTCGACATCTTCCTCCTTCTTGGATGAGTACACCTCACAAATGGATTTTTGTGCCGAGGAAGATCTCAATTTGTTCCGTGATGAGTACTGTCCCAATGGAGTCTCTCCAACTAGCAATTCAAACCCATTTGGCCTTTCTTCAGTTAATCCGCTAAATCCTGCAAATAGCACGCAAAATGTTATCCCAACCGGCTCCTCAGACCCCTCGGCAGCAACCTCCACAGAAGAATTATTTTCATGTACCTTTTCTTCCGCTTGGTTCTCTCAGCCATCTACAAACCATTTGAATAGCTTACCGTCATACGATAACTCGTCCTCCTTATTTTACCAAGATAGTAGTGGTGCTAATTGCGTGCCTAACTCTTCCCTATGCAAAACCGGCAGCGATGCTTCTGGTTCCATTGCAACATCGGAGTACAATTCAATGATGCCTTGTTCATCTACTTCTGCAAATGCAATAACTTCGTCATCCCTGTGGGCTGCTGCTGCTTCATCTGCAAGTTCCAACTGGTGTAGCAGCACGACCAATGTAAATCAAGATAACATGACGGATGATGAAAGCAGAGGCAGTTGGAGCCACATACTGGAAATGACTTCATCATCGAGCGAAGGTGATAATAATAACGATAAGGATAACTCTACTGTCTCTCAGTACAACGACCACAATATGCACTTCGGCGTGCCTTCTACAGCGTCTTCACAACAAATGATTCAGAATCCTCAGCACGACTATTCGCAGCAATTAATGTATGGTCAAGGGTCAATGAATCATGGATATGCACAGAACAACAATATGGACAGCTCTTTAATAACTTCATGCAGCCCTACTAATAATGCAATGACAATGCCTTCTCCTAACTATACGTACTACACAAGTAAGTTTCTATGATATGTTTAACAAGAAATTTTAACAAACATGTACAATCATTTACCTGTGGTCCATAATAATCAACTTTTCAAATTGCAGATGGAAACGGTGAGGTTTATTATGACGAATATTGGGAAAATCCCAACCCGTATGCATTTATCAAAAATCTGCCTCCATTAACGCCTGACATGAAAGCACGAGTTCCAGTTTTACCCTTGAAGACAAGAAGCTCACCTCCATTTAGCTTAGTCTTGGATTTGGATGAAACTTTGGTGCATTGCAGCCTACAGGAAATGACGGATGCTAATTTCTCATTTCCTGTGTTTTGTCAGGATTGTACCTATCAGGTAAAAATACTTTGCGATTTGCTAATTCGTAATAACAATAGAATTATCAATTCCCCGTTGGCACGCTGGATTAATGTTGATATTAATATCAGTGACTAAAAAAATTCATTGGGGTAAAGTAAGAATACCTGTTGAGCGACAGTTAGATTCAATTTATTGCAATGAATCAACTGTTTATATACAAATAGGTTACAAATAAATGTTTTAATTATGCAAAATCATTTGGGTGTTATATCTTTTTAATGAAACAAAATTAAGTTAATTAAATTATGATGACATTCTTTGTTTGTTCTGGATAGGTTTATGGACGTACTAGGCCATACTTCAAAGAATTTTTAGAGAGGGTATCCACAATGTTTGAAGTCATTTTGTTTACTGCTTCCAAGAAAGTATACGCAAACAAAATTTTGGATCTTTTAGATCCAGCTCGAAAATGGATCAAGTAAGTAAATTACATTATAGGATTTCCGCTCACCCTAGAAGACTACACCTTTAACTCTCAATTTAATTTATAATTAATTTGTAAAATCTTTCAGATATCGTTTATTTCGGGAGCATTGCTTATGCATAAATGGAAAATACATTAAGGATCTTAGTATTCTTGGTCGAGATCTCTCCAAAGTCATCATTGTTGACAATTCACCTCAGGCTTTTGGCTATCAGGTAAACTAAAGTTCATAATATGCTGTTTGTTTTTTCTCAAAAGTAATGGAATAATGGTTGATGGTTTATGTAATAATGTACTGTTCATTTAATAACATTTTGTTAATTATAATTTTATAGTTGGAAAACGGTATTCCAATCGAGAGCTGGTTTGTCGACGAAAATGATCGAGAACTCATGAATTTAGTTCCATTCTTGGAAGAGTTAGTCAAGCTGGTAAGTTCATATCTTAACTATTTAAATAAGGAAAGCTCTGAATACCACCCTATAGTGTCAATTAATAATGTTTAACTTTGGTTTTAGAACGAAGATGTAAGACCTCACATCCGTGACCGTTACAAACTCTTCACTTACTTACCTCCCGATTAATAGTAACTTCGAGGACTGATCACGTCTTCGTGTAATTTTTAAAATTGTACGTCTTCTTGTGTGTGAGTGTCTTCAGCTTTCAGTTGTTTTCCTATTCGACTTGGACTTGGACAAGGCCAGTTTCTCATCCAACAGATCACCGATACTACATAAGATATAATATTAGGTACATTTGTTGGTTTTTGTCTCATAATTACAGAGAATTTATTTGTAGCCCTTATGTATAGAAGAAAATTCAATAGAACGAAGCCAAAAAAGATTGAATGAACCTAAGTATTCAAAGTTCGTGCATGCACGATGAAATGACATCTTTCTTTCTCAAGGTGGAATGCTGGAAAGCAAAAGTGCAAATTTTAACTACTACGGTGCAGATTGTTAAATTTAATAAAAATATAAAAAACATTATTTACTCAAGACTCTAGATTTAATAAGGTAGTTAACATGTAATGTAACATAGTATAAATACAATATATTAAACTGTATTATAGCTTGTAATTAATAATAGTTTACTATTTACTGACCATTCTGAATGAACCGAAATTTTTAATGGATATTTGTCAGATGTCTATTATCGAAATTACTTAGAAGATAATTTCGTACTTCTGTATACTGTTTGATGCGATTAAGCTACTTGTTGTGAAACGACGCAAGTGTTGTTGCTAAATAGAATTTGTTATTTTTGTATTCGTTCGTTTATTGGGGTAAATTCCCGATGCATGTGTATATATTAATATATCAGTACGAAAACGTTCAAGTTAATTACTTCTTCAATTTGTGCTATGTATTTGCTGAACTCACGATTTCGAGTTGAAATGTTGAAGAAGAATAGAGTTACGATTTCAATAATTTTATTAACTCTGTCTGAGTATGTCTTTTAGATTGAAAAACCTAACTTAACGCATAATCGTTAATATAGGTATGTATGCATTAGAACTGAGTATATTTAAAAGACTCATGTTTTACCGACACGTGCAATGGCAATTCAAAACTTTAGTTTCTTGCAAAAAATGATTTCAACGTTAAAGCTTCATGTTAATTGTTGAATGATGCAACTTATCTTATTACTAATTCTTCAGTATAGCGTTTAGATTTGCTAGCAGTGTGATTACTGATTTTTGAACATTAGAAAGACAATCAGAATTTGGGTATGCTAAATTTGCAACATTATAAGTATTAAATTTAAGTTTGTAAATTAATAATTATATGGTATATTTTAACTACCTTCATAAATGTAGCAGAAGGTATATAGGAGCTATTTAGTTCGGACTATAGTGCTAACTTAAAAAAGGAAGTTTAAAAGCAAAAAAAGATTGAATGAACATTTACTGAAGAAGGTTGTTCATTTTTTGTGCCTTGTTTCGTTCATTTCGTGAACAAGTAATAATTGTATCTTCTTAGATGTTTTAGCAAGCTATTCATCAATCATTTCCGACTCGTAGTTATTTATGTATACCGGTAACAATTCAATTATTTATAATTGAACCGCTTTAACGCTGTTGATTCGCCGTTGAAAGAAAAATAAAATAAATCTATTTTTAGAACAAGTAAAACTCGCCTCCTCATATTAAACTGTTTTTATTTATCCATTTCACGCATAGAGGTATACTAATAACTAGAGGGAATATGCTAATGTATTTTAGATTTCAAAGCACGATTTTTTTGTGATCATGCATTTTTTGACATAGAACATATTATATCCTGGACAACGAAAATCGTCAATGGATGAAGCGATGCATCAAGTTAACTACACTATAAAATGCGTATAGTGTGCACGTATTTTTTAGTTATAATGGACAAGTTATATCAGAATCGAAGTTATATTAAACAAAACTACAACAATTAAAGGCTAGCATATACATGAACTATAGTAAAAAGAATAATTAATGACCTTCAAAGTGAATTTTCTTTGTAACCTCTTCTACAAGGATCACGGCTGAACTAGTTTTTGCAATAAAGTGAAACTTAACCTTACAATAACAGCTTCCTAATTTAATAATCATCGCCACAATCACAATTACTTAAATTTTGCCGTTCAACGAAAAATGTATAGTTTGAAAGGGATGCAAACCACTCAAGCTGATTTTTGTTAGACAGAGTGACAGAAAAAGGCTATTTTCTAATGAAAAATCGAATTCAAAAATCAGCGTGGCAACAATATGTTCTATGTCAAGTAAATGCAAGATCACAAAAAAGTTTGTTTATTTTCGGAGCATATGCAGTGCCTGATTTCACGTTAACATCATTTGCTGTCATTAGTTGCTCGTCAATGATTGAAATGATCAATCGCCAACCTAATTAACAGTACCTGCACAGAAATGCATGAATTTCATATATTATGATCAATTGCATACAAAATTATATCCCTGCATTTAAACGACGAGAAGATTGCACGGGGAAGTTATACAAAATGCGCATGATCGATCATACATAAAAGCAATGATTTGAGTTGTGAAAAAGTTTTATCAATGGAAATGGAACTTGTAGTACTGAAACTTTAAAAATAATATGCATTAATCAGATTAGCGGATATGGCATTAAATGTTATTCAAAGCAAGCAAAAGCCGAACACAATTCATGAATCTGTGAAATGTGAATCCCGAAATGTACCTGTTTTTGGGCATTTCTATTTACTGAATGTGGAAGCAGCAAGAGTAGAGTAGCATGCTCGAGCATAGGAATTTTCATGATTCATGTTGGCGAATTACCCAGAGCACCCGATGTTCGACCTTCAGCACCAGCACCCTAAAGACATCCTCCAGCACCCGAAATTCTAGCACCCCAAATACATCCTCCAGCACCGGATTTCAGCACCCGATTTACATCCTCCAGCACCGGATTTCAGCACCCGATTTACATCCTCCAGCACCGGATTTCAGCACCCGATTTACATCCTCCAGCACCGGATTTCAGCACCCGATTTACATCCTCCAGCACCGGATTTCAGCACCCAATTTACATCCTCCAGCACCGGATTTCAGCACCCGATTTACATCCTCCAGCACCGGATTTCAGCACCCGATTTACATCCTCCAGCACCGGATTTCAGCACCCAATTTACATCCTCCAGCACCGGATTTCAGCACCCGATTTGTTGAACTTAAAGTATATCAGTTACCATGTCAAAATTTTTTCTTCACGAGTAAGCAAAGCTAGCAACATGTCTGTTTGTGGCAAAATAGCAAAGAATCTTATTTTTTGTTAAATTTATACAGCAAACTTTCAGCAGACCACTCTTGCAACCTACCCCAGAACAGACAGCATACTAGAATGCAAACAGCTATTAGAACTGAGTTTTATAGCATAATTTTAAATTACTATTATTGTTAAGTTTGAGTTAGGTTAGGTTAGGTTAGGCTATATAAAAATTACTAAGGATATTTCAAATTCTGACTTGGGTTTGGATTTAAGATGATGTAAAAATTCTGACTTGGGGTTGGAATTAAAATTTTGAAATTTTGGTCGGCTTGGGATTTTGAAATTATGACTTAGGTTGTAATTAGAATTTTGACTTGGGTTGGGATTAGAATTTTGACTTGGGTTGGGATTAGAATTTTGACTTGGGTTGGGATTAGAATTTTGACTTGGGTTGGGATTAGAATTTTGACTTGGGTTGGGATTAGAATTTTGACTTGGGTTGGGATTAGAATTTTGACTTGGGTTGGGATTAGAATTTTGACTTGGGTTGGGATTAGAATTTTGACTTGGGTTGGGATTAGAATTTTGACTTGGGTTGGGATTAGAATTTTGACTTGGGTTGGGATTAGAATTTTGACTTGGGTTGGGATTAGAATTTTGACTTGGGTTGGGATTAGAATTTTGACTTGGGTTGGGATTAGAATTTTGACTTGGGTTGGGATTAGAATTTTGACTTGGGTTGGGATTAGAATTTTGACTTGGGTTGGGATTAGAATTTTGACTTGGGTTGGGATTTGGAAGACTTCGAAGTTTTGAGATGGGTTGGGATATCAAAGAATTTTAAAATTTTGACTTGGGTTTACCACTTTGACTTTGTCAATTTGATAAAAAAAAACTAACCATTAATCATGGGTCAAATTATATTTGGCTTTTGGAAAAGTTTACGAACCGGCGTCACCTTTTGACCTAATTCGCAAAATTTATCGGGTGATTTCGTTGCCACAGTCTGGTGTGGACTTATTGTTTCGTGAAAAATTATGGTACAAAAAGTAATTGTTGTGGTAAGAAACATACAAAAAGCAAAGCGCTCTGAATAATGTTACTAGTAAGACAGGCTTAGTAATTAATTAGACAAGTATTGCTTATTCTCAAACAAATGAGCTTCCAGTGATTGTTTTAAAATGCAGGGGCGTGTCTCCATTTTAACATGGTAACTGATGTTTGCAGTATATTAAGTTCAACAAATCGGGTGCTGCAGGATGTAAATATGGTGCTCAAATCGGGTGCTGGAGGACGTAAATCGGGTGCCGAAATCCGGTGCTGGAGGATGTAAATTGGGTGCTGAAATCCGGTGCTGGAGGATGTAAATCTGGTGCTGAAATCCGGTGCTGGAGGATGTAAATCCGGTGCTGAAATCCGGTGCTGGAGGATGTGTTTAGGGTGCTAGAATTTCGGGTGCTGGAGGATGCAAATCCGGTGCTGGAGGATGTATTTAGGGTGCCGGTGCTGAAGGTCGGATTTACGGTGCTGTAGGGTGCCCACCCATGCTCGATTTCATGATTCATGTTCATGAAATGTAATGAATGTTGATGAATATACCAACACTACACCACGAGTTTAAAGCGAACGCAATTGAACATGAAAGCACAGGTTAAAAGAAGAAACCGCATTCTCGCCGGCAATGTGTAACTTACAATTAGTAAGTAAATCCAGTTCACTTTTTTCGAAAACTACCCAACTGCTGGTAAACGTGTTCATTCACGTTCATTTGATGATGATGGTCATGATGATTCATGAAAATTAACCATTGTTACAATGCACCGATCAGGATGAAAAGGGACCAGTGGGCACTGGGCAGACAAAAAAATAACCTTCAGTAAGCAGTCTTGCAGCTGTCCCCTTTTTCTGCATCAGTGGGATTAGTTAAAATCAATTAAATTAGTGATATGCATGTTTCAGGTACCCAAGATTCTCGGGCCAAGAAGTAAGTACATAAAACCAGGAACACACTTGTGACCTCTTTTTCATGCGAAGGTGAAGGCAAGCACAGCAAATCTTAAGACGACAAAATGTCTTTTTGTTACATCAGCATTCTATCAGGCATGAAATTAAAATAGAGAGTCCGTTGCGAAATAATGTTCTAGGTAGTTCGTGTGGGCATAATAATGACCAAATTATGATTACGTATGTCTTATGTCTATCCTTTTTTCTTTAACTTGAAAATTCATGACCAGACATGTTTTTTTGCTTGTGTCCCATTTTTTACTTGAGTTTTCAAAGATGATCATGATCAATGACATGCATTGCTGCGGGCTAAAGTGTAGTATAGAGCCAAACCATTTTTGTGTTTTTATACTGCAAAACTACATTACAGACACGCGATACTTTTGTTTGCAAGTTTTTTTTGGATTTCCACGAAGCGATCGCGATCGAGGAAAGAAAATTCAATGAACTTTCTCTCTATTCCACGAAGTGTAAGGATTCTAGCCAACAGGCAGTGAGATAGAATTCTCAGCGCAGCATTCAAATCTGAACGTTTTTCCACAGAACGTTTTGCTTTTGGTTGTTTACCAAGTATTTTTTGTACTGAACATTGAACAGGTCAAAACAAGTCTTCGCGAGCCTGTGCGGTGGTGCCTAATTTCTGCTTCTTGAAGTTCACACTTCGGTGCAGGCCCAACATGAAAAAGATAGCAGTAGGAAGGGTTAGATGATATCGGGGGATATCGCAGCAAGCGATGTCTGGTGCACGGAAGTTTGGTTTGGGAATCCGAGTCCGTGCACGTTAAAAACATATTTACTTACAGACAACAGATATATGTATATACGTCACACTAAACTCTATAATATGAACACATTGCTAAAAATAATGTAGTTTTTTTGCCTTTATACGAAAAGGCAACTTTGGGGTAAAATGAGACATGTAACAGAGGTGAGGAAATTGCATTGATTTTTGCATTTTGTTTTTTACAACAACGATTTCATATTATCAGATATTTTTTCCTGATGCACATCAAGAATCGTAGAGCAAAAGATCCTGCTTTGGCTATTGAATTTCTCTCTTTTGAATTTGTATGGAATTTATAACTGCATCTCAAGTCATTTCCTGATTCATACTTGAACTGTAATGTACCTAATAGATGAACTTTGCATCTCTAGTCTTGGATAAGTAAAATGTTTTTAACTATTTAAAAACCTACATAAAGTTAAATACGTTTAAAAACGGATAACACGGTCATTTCTAGTTAGCGTGTCCACGTAGCTCCATATTTGTGCGATATTGTGAGCTATAAATTGCTCTCCTCACCTCTGTAACTTCATAATATAAGGGTTTGTTGAAGTTTGTTCTGATATAAATATTACGTAAGCTTGTTGCAAATAAATATTACTGCATATTATATGTATACATTTTGTAGTAAGTATATGTTCACTGTTCTCTTTCATATTTTACTTCATCCGATGAAATTCAAATAGATGAAAATAGGACAATAAAATTAAGCAATTGAATATACGCGCTGTAACTAGCAAGCGGAATGTGTGAAAAATTTAGTTTTATTTCATTGCATGCATTTGTCTGACAAATTTTGTCATGTTCCAATTCTATAATTTGTAATGCTGTAAAAACCGTTTTCTATATTTTGTTGGAAATTTTCATTCTTGATTTATAATTTCAGTTAACTGCGCGCGGCATGCAAAATACCTTGTAAATTTGTCATTATTATGATTCATGAATGCATAAATAGCAGAAATTATGTTCCCACAAAACCAACGCAATCCTCACGCACTACTCGTACGCACCTGCACACGAAGTACTAGTTCAGAAAGACAGACATTCACGCCATCGTCAGACAGACAGTAAAAACTTTTATCAAATCAAAGTGACAATTAGCAATACTTTTTATTGGATCCGTATGCTCGGTTGTCGGTTCGCTCGCACTCACGTGTAGTAGCATAGCCGTTCATGAAACTTGCTTGAACACGAAAGCATTTGGGAAAAATGTGCACTGAAAAATAAAAACCACTTCAATTCCATCTCAGCTTGTCAAATATGAACACACACGTAAACATGCATGAAAAATCCATCTATTTTCATTACACTTCATGCACCTACATTTTTCATGCACCAAACACCTTTATCGCCTTTTCTGTTAACTTTCTGTATATGAATGTGAAGCTAGTGAGCAGTTTGGCAACACCGCACTTAACACATTGAGCGATCAGTATGTGCTTAACAGACGGAGCAGTCACGGGAGCGAGCTCATTTCATTTTACAAACTAGAAGAGAGAAGGTGTTCATTGCAGTTCTCTTGTGAACGCGAAGGCCAAAGTTTTCCTTGAAAAACTGCGAGAGGAAAACTTTAACATTTTGACAGTTAATTTATAACCAGCTTTACCGGTGAAGTAATTCTTCGTAACCTTTAAAAAGTTACTCAATAAATTCTACATCAAGTTTACCATTTACAAAGTGTAGACTTGATCTAAAAATCGTAAAAGTTTCTAAAAAAAATTCAGTGGTGCTAGGTAGGAAATATTCCTTTTGCAAATTTTCTCAGCAACCAAATTTCTACGCACGGAATTATTAGTTTGGTTTATCTGTTCTGATAATATCTGTGCTTTAATTACAGCCTAAAAAATACTACAGTTTCCAAACCAGGAAGACCTGCGCAAACTAGTTGTGATAACCAGTCAACTCTAAACAGTTTCTAAAGGTCTACTGTTAATCGGTAAGTTAAATATTCTATGCTTTAATATAATATTTTTGGTTGGCATGTTGTGCGGGAACTTGGTCTGAAAAGCATTTTATCGAGTCGCCCCATTCAGTTTTTGGAAATTATTATTAGTGTTTTGGAAATGTTTTGGAGTGAAGTTTATCGCAGTGCTGCAAAAAGTAAGGGTGTGCCTTTGTAGTTGTTTCTTGGTCTAGACATAAAGTGCTTATAATAAAGGTGGAGTGCAGAAACTGTGTTTTAGGAATTTAACTATTTTGTAAAGGAATTTGCAATAAGCCCATTAAGCCGTAGACGGTTAAGTTGCAAAAACGTTTTTGGGGATTTTGGGTTTAGATTAGGTAAGCAGTCGTGTAATAGGCATTATCTGCATCATCATTGCTGTACTGAGCACAGTTTAGATTTTTGTCTGTGGCATAGATCAGTGTGGCAGATACAGCGTTAATGAATGACGTCAAAGAAGGCGTCCGCAGAAGGGTAGGGGTTGCTGCTGCGTTAGATAGGACCGGGGGCTTCAGAAAGGTGCGCGCATATATGCACATTTATCTCTTTTAGCAAGTTCATTGCAAAAAACAAACCACTTCAGACAATAGCGTCACACACGCGTCAGAATGGCCACATCAAATCGTTTGAGATAAATAGTTTCAATTTTTGCATATTCAGTGTCGGTTTCGAGTGTACCTTTTGAAGCGATTTATGTACCTTTCTATGCTATCTTATAGGTATATAGTAGTAGCATGGCACGGTAGGGATTTATAAGTTCGTTGTGTCCGTTTCAATACCTAGACGCTTTGCAGCACAAGAGCATCCCCGCTGCTCGAGCTCGAATTGCTGTTGCTCGCGATGTTGGTGGCTTTAACATTCAGAGTATTATTGCACTGGTTACTTTCATAACGAATTTTTGGCTGATGCAATATTATGAGTCATCGTCAGTGGTCAGCCTAGTCAAGTCACGGGACAAAAAAGCGACCTTCTTCTTTCTGTTCCCAACAGTCCCAACTATAACTCCGTTGATTAATGATCTTACCAGGGAACCAACACCAACTTACGCAGAAACGATAAATCGTTTTTATTGAAATTCTTTTTAAAACAGCAACATAAATTGGCACACCCTCACATTTAAGTAAATGAATATAGCAAATTAAAATATACCGTAAAATGGGGCATGCGACATTGCTACTTTGGCATTACTTTTAAATGAATTTAAATTTAAATATGATAGTAAAAACATTTCTACAAGCTTACTAAATACTAAATGTGGTTTTTATTTTTTGATTTGCTTTCAGATTCGCACGTAGAAGTACACAAGTTTTATACGTTCCTGACTTATTCCGGCAGAGATCGGAAATCCAAAGATTCAGTCTAATAGAAATAAATTAAGGTACGAGTGTTTCCTCAACTAAAAAGCAAGACGACTTGCTTTAAAAGGGTATTGGTAAGCACTATGAAAAAAGTACTAATTTCGAATCCTTTTCTTTTCCCACCAAGTGGGGACAACGAGGAAGAGAGAGAGCTCTTTCGAACACGCGCCGACTTTGTGAAAGAATACATCCTGTATTCCCTAAAGGATTTTAATCAAGTTTGGAAAACGGAAGCCGACACAGCATCAGGAAACAACAGCAGCGAGAAAATAGATTTGTTTCCGCAACCCATTCCATCGCCCACCCTGTCTACCGCTTCAACTGAATTTGCTGCAATCGATATCGAAATGGAATTTGGTGACGGAATGTTAGATGATTTGAACAATTTCGACCTGGATGATATCCAATTTAGCCCGTGCTATCCTCTGAGCGACTCTGAAAAGGACAGCTTTCCACAAAAAGAAAAGGAACTCTCTGCTGACGAGAGCAGAAAGGGTTTGATCCAGACCACCGACCAGGCCCTCTCCCAGATTGAACTGGCGTCAGAACCCAGTATGTTTCCTGTTCATACTGAACGTGAAACGTTTTCTGAAATCAAAAAAACTGCTGAAACTACCGTTGTTGAATCAAACATTATGGACTCGTGGGGTAGTCAGATAATGGACGGAGAATCTGTGTGCCTACACCTTCCCGAGACTGAGGCAACTGATAATTTTGACAACCTTCTCCAGATTGCTGCCAACGACCCAGATCCACCAATGCAAGTCGTGCATTCTGACCTGAAAACTGTGGATCCTACCCACGTATACTTTGCACAAAACACCATGCATCATCATCCAGATGTGAAGGTTGAAAACAGCAATCCAACTTTAGTCTCAGCCTCAGCCCGTCCTAGCCGGCAAAGGAGAAAATCGGTGCAAACCAGCCGTAACTGTCAGGACTCACCTTTGACTTTCCACATGGATAACGAGGAAACTATCGATCTCCAAGCGCTAGGACGAAGTGTAGTCAAAACTGAGCACACCAAGCCCTTTGCATTGGCTGCCTTGAATGGAACGGATAGTCGTAGTAGGGATCGCAGTACCTCAGTAGCATCAACATCAGACATTGGATCTCCTGGTTCCGTTAAGCCTCGAACAAGCAAAAGCGGAGAAGGAAAGAGAAAGCGAAAGTATGAGTTCGAGGATGACAACGATCCCAGCGTCAAGAACGCTAAAGCCGCAAAAATGAACCGCGACAAGAAGAAGCAAATGATGCAGGAGTTGCAGCAGAAAGTTGGCCATCTTACAACAGAGAATGAAAATCTGACTGAACAACGTGATCGAATTCAGAGCCAGTACGATCAACTCGAAAGACAAAGAGCTCAAGAGATCTATCAGCTTCAACAAAGGTTGCAAGCGGAAATCAGCAAGAATGCGGCCAACTCAAAGCAGAAGGTGAAGATGCTCGACCTGATCAAGGACGTCGTTGGAGTTGTTAATCCACCCCCTCAAGTGATTTGCGTATCGGACCGATTGGCGTCAACACCAATGCCAGACTCCAGCGAACTGGAGGGTATCAGAAATATGCAGAATATTCCGCAGAGCGGGATGAATACCTACCTCACATTCAAGGTGGGTATTGGTGGAACTCCATCAATTCTTTTTGATTGTGAAAATAGTAAGGAATAGATACATAAAAATGTATTGTTTCTGGTCTATCTTAATGATTCATAATACATGGTTCTAGTTGCTATTAATGATTTCCTACCTTTCTATTTCAGGAGCCCCACATTGATTGATTTGGAGAGTAGCTAGTTCCAAAAAAAATTAAGTACCTAAATTCTTTTGTTCAACTAATTGTGTCAAGCAATCAACTTTCTCATCCTGTAAAAGGAAGTTTCTTGATTTTATTTAAAGTTTTTATCGCAAAATTCGAGATTTTTAGTAATATCGTGACTAAAGAATTCTAAAACCTGTATTAAGGACGTTAAGACTGACCAGAAACTGCAGTGTTTTGTATACTTACCGTTTTAATGGGTGTAGCATTGTATTAGCACGTAAGACGTAAGTAGTTATATTTTTAGATGTTAGTTATCGTTCGGGGGTGAAAATACTTTTTATACTTACATAATCATTCTGTATTATGTATATCATGTTATTGCTCGTTTTAGAAGCTGCTAGTTCACTACAAAGTAATATATTGTATTGCACGTCAATTTTTCATTCGTTTTTATTGGAAGTCTTGCATAAATTATTCGTCTAAATTTCAACGCATGACTTCGATCCGAAAAAATATACAAAAAACAGTTGTTGTTTAAATATTGTAATTTTCTTTAAATTAAATTCAAAATTTATCTTTTAAGCGTATGACTTGCATGGTTGCATGTAAGGTAAAAGGAAAAGAATACAATAGTATATTGTAAAAAAGAAAAAAAAATACCACTACTTAATTTAATGAAGTGTTTTTAACACTTTATAACTTAAAAATACAAAAACAATAAATATTTGAGTATCCTATTTCTTAGCCTTAAAATATGTAAAACATGCATAATATATATTATTCGTTGTAAAATGTAAATGTACCTCAAAATTAATGGTTTTAATATAATTTGGTTTTGTAGATTCTAAAAATTGTGTTGTAAAAGGTTCAATTGAAAAAAAGAAAAAAATCATCATTTAAAAATTAATAAAAACAACAACTAAAAAACCAAGTTTCATCCCGTTTTCTGCCATCTTGTTTCTTGCATGAAATCATATTATGTTAGCCAATTCATTAAAATATTATTTGCATTAAGGGTTTGTTTAAACTCGTGAGATGGACATCATAATATCATAAAATTATTTTCTCATAATATATAAATTTTGCCTGCACTTTGTTTCACATTGGGTGAATCTTAACCTACCCCGCACTATTTTCAGCAGTTAATCCCTGATCAAGCAAGCATGCATTATTTTAATTTAAAGTAGCCCCAAATTCTCCCATTTAAGTTTTTATGCATCTTTCCACTCAACACGCATCATCTACAGAGGCTATGGCTATAGGCATTGTCAACTAGTACGTAAATGAACTGGTGTCACAGTGCACAAATCAACATCTTCTTGTATGACTATTCATGATTCATAATGCAAATGAATCCACTTTACATTTAAGCCAAACGCATTAAATAAGCAACTTTGGACTAAACTCATTTGTAAATATCTCCACTGTCTCCACATCACGCACATCGCATATCCAAAATACTAGGAAGCGTCGTTCGTACCGCCGAGTCCTGCCGAATGTGCTAAACTCTAAACTGGCTAAGCGTCGCAGCACACATAGCCCCAATGAAATGTACGGAGTGAGACCACCAGCGTTGACTGTACTTTTTCTTCAGCAATATCCATCCATGATATGGACTACGTACATACATTTAATGCTGCATCTCTATTCATTGAAGTGGGGAGTATCATTCTTTGATAACTTGGAAGAGAGGAGGGTACGTATTAGATGTGTACAATCTTTTGTTAGCTCGTATTAACAGAATTCACTAATCTTTGGAGGATAAACTGCAATAATATATAAAATTAGTAAATTAATTTCTTGGAACTTGACAAAATACTGCAACAATTAGTTTGCATTTGGTGAGAGTAAATTTGGATTCCTGTCTGTAAGAAAGTTATTCTCCTTGAGCCTCCTGCATTCAGGATCACAGTCCAGTAATTTTTTATCCACTGAATTCGTCCAAGTAAGTGTACATTAGATAATACATGATACATTAATGCAGATACAGTGCCACTTGTTATCTCTTTCTATTCCAGAAGTGTACCGTTTCGATTGAAACTTTGATTATTCGTTGTTTTTCAAACAAATGGTTAATGATTAATGACCTTGAGAGATGGTGGCTGATGATAAAAAGTTTATTCTTCATTATTCATTGATTTTTATAGGGTTTCCGAGAGTTTCTGCAACAGCTTTAAGGGCATAGGAGAAAAAAATCTCTAAGAGGGAATGGGAAACATTGGCATGTACACTGCGCGTTCACGAGGAAGAATGGCATCAGTGAAAGTAGTCACCGGAAAAGGAGAAACGGCTTTTTGAGCTTGTTATCATCTTATCATCAGAAAACTACTGAGGGGGCGACGAACATCAAAGTCCCAAATCTGTTCATATAAACTCACCCTGTTCAACGTGCACTGAGCCTATCTGGACGCCCAACAGTTGGGAAAACCCTAAAAAATGAATACCGAACTCTTTAACAGTGACGAAATTTCTCCTGAACTTTTAACTGAAATATTAAAAGAGAGCATAGTAGTATCGCCGGATATTCCGCCGCAACCCCAGTCTTCAATTGAAGACGCTACCGCAGGGAATTTACTCCTTAGTTGCGATGATTTGTTAGCTAATTTGACCGGATCCAATGATTGTCTCACAGTGCCCATAAATGTTATTCCCCCAAGCCAGTTGCTCACCGTAGGCCTCAGCGAATCCTCAATTTTAAGTTCCGACCCGACTGAGGACCCCCTCGGGGGACATGATATTGATAGTGGTTCTGATTTCCCCGTTGAATTGTTTGATACATTTTCTTCATTGCTTGATTGCAATCAAGGAAGCGAAAGCTCTGGCTACGAATTTTCCGAACAGGACAACGGAATTGTTCCAGAAGGGATTTCTCCCTCTGCCGTCCTTGCTGAGACTCCTGGAACGGACATGGATTTAGTTGTGAAAGAGGAACAAGGAAAGTCCAGTAAGATCAACCGAAAGCGGCTTTCCGTTTCCGAATCATCTCCGTCAGTGGCTGAGGACTTGACATGCGAGAGGGCAAGTGGCAAAAAGAAAACGAAAATGTACGAGCTTCCCAACAAAAACGATCCTCTGGTTCAAAGGGCAGGATATGCCAAAAGCTATAGGGAGAAGAAAAAGCAGGAAAAGGAAATGATTAAGTACGAGCTGGATGCGGCAAAGAGTGACTTGCAGGTAGCCGAAGGGAGGATCCATGAGCTGGAGGAACATAGTGGAAAGCAAGCTGCTCAGATCCAGGCCCTGACTGGAAAGATGAATCATAAGGATAAAGAAATATTCGACCTCAAGCAGAAATTGAAGCAGGAGCAGGAGAGAAATGCATTGAACCCAGAGCAAACCGAGACGATTTGTGACATCATGCAAAGCGTGGTGAAAGCAGCATGCCCACCGAATGTGACAGTGGTCAATGTAATCGTGCCAGAGCGTCTGGCCAACAAGAAGGTGGCAGCGATGGGACCCGAGAAGATTCTAAAAATTGGATCGGATGCTAATCTGCAGGACAAATCTTGTGCTTTCACCTTCGACTTGGATGAAAAAGTACTTTTAAAATATCATAATTATTTACTATAAAATTGCATTTGATTCTTTAACAACCTATGTTCCAACAGAAAATAATAATTCCTTTTTTATTTTCATTGCAGACCAACAAAATTATCGCACGCAAGCATTAGGGTCCCACTGGAATCAATAACTTGACCGTGGGAGCCCGTTGGGGGTCAATGACCAGGATCCTAGCGTAATGGAATTACTGGAAAATTAAATGGTTTAATCAACTTTTATAGCTTTAAGTTTAGCGCTTAGTGGAAATATATAGTTAATTGATTGTTATAGCTTAGTACATAATATCTAGTTTATGTATTTTTATTATCATAAAAGTCGAGATTTTTATGAGTTATAGTTATCTTCTTGAAACCCTTTTGTTTTTCTCAGTCAAATTATATGTAGGAAAGTCATGTTATGTCATATTGTAGTAGAACCTACTTACTACACACAGTGTACAATTTTTGTCATTATAGCTTTAAGCCTTTTGTTGTCATTTATATATACATAATGCATTGATTGAATAATTGAATATTATGATTTTTGGAACAAGTGATAAAATGGAATATTATGTGGAATGTGGAAATTACAGACTGCTAAATGGATGATGATGGGTGTAAATTAAAATGTAATAAAGTCAATGCCAAAAACATAACGACAAGAATAATAATTTATTTTTTTCATCTGTTAATTGAAGTTTACAACTTGTTATTTTCTCTGGAATTTTTATTTACGCTACATCAGACTGTATATCACCGTGATACAATTCATATAACCGGTACAATATTTTGTATACGATAATAATGATGATAATACACTAAAATACATACTGTAATAATTATACTATTTTGTGTGTACTTTCGCATGAAAATTAGCACTACAGTTTTCAGCTCCATTAAATTGCATATTATCGTCACATTTTTTCTAACGCGTTTCAATTTTCAATCTAATGGTGGTTTGTCATATTATTGAAGTTTTTGATGTCCGTTGATTGTATTGATGATATAGATATTTCGTATTTGTAACCAGCCTGACCATTTTATTTTTTATCACTAATTAGGTACAATATTTGATTGGACATATTTAGCGGATCCACAATGCTTTGTAGATATCAATGTGATAGTATTGTAGTACAGTAAGTTCATATTAAGTGTTACTATTTCGAGAAAAGATGACATGTTGGTCCAGGTGGGTACAATATACTTTCTTAACCGCGATGTTAATATTGTAACATTAAAGTTTCCTACTCCACATACACAATGCGTTGAGTGTTTGTAAAGCCTGAACCCTTTTGCCACCCAGTAATAATGATAACCGCATCTCCAGATTTAATCATACCACGGGCTTTGGCAAAGTCCACTCCGTACTTGACACGAGCATTTACATCTTCCATCCAATCAGGCAGTGCACCGGCTGTAAAATTGAAATTTTAAAATGATTTTTTTTAATGCAAGTTTGTAAGAATTTTGTGAATATTCAAACCATTTAAGTTTCTGGCCACTTACTTTCGTAATGAATGGGCAATATTCCTCTGTACAGATGGCATTGTCGGGCAACTTGGGCATTGCGTGTTACGGCGATAATGGGACATCTTGGCCGGTACTTGGAAATCAAATGGGCAGATCGTCCAGTGGTAGTGATAACGATAAATGCAGCTGCCAAGCATTTGTGTGACGCTTCCACACTAGCGATAGCAATTGCATGGGCAGTGTCGAGAGGTGGTACCACCTGTTGTATTTCACATAATGACGATAGATTAGTTTACATTTTTAAACAACGTTATACAAAATACGCTCATTTATAAGCAAACCATTTTTACCTTGCTAACGAGATCGTTAAATAGCTGTTGATGCCAAAGTGCTGCCTCTGCTTCTTTGCAAATATTAGCCATTGTTCTTACACATTCCAAAGGATAGTCGCCCTTGGCAGTTTCACCTGAAAGCATGACGCAGTCGGCACCATCCAAAATGGCATTAGCTACGTCTGATCCTTCGGCGCGGGTGGGTCTGGGTTTCTTAACCATAGACTCTAACATTTGGGTGGCACAGATCACCGGTTTTCCAGCCTATAGAGTAATCGGAAAACCTCTTTGTACACACTATACTGAAATTCAAAATTTACTGAAAAAATCAGTCATTGGTCACTTACTTTGTTACACTTTGCAATCATAGCCTTTTGAGCCAAGAAAACTTTCTCTGGAGGAATTTCGATTCCCAAATCACCTCGAGCCACCATAATACCGTCAGATTCAGCAATGATTTCATCAAGATTACTTACTCCTTGATGATTTTCAATTTTGGAAATGATTAGGATGTTCTTTCCTTTGTCGCCTGAAAGTGAAAACCCAATTACACTGAATTGATGTATCTTGAAAAGAAAATCGTTTATATATAATGTAACTTTCATAGATTTACGTACCAAGAATTTGCTTGATTTCTCGAACACCGGCCGCATTACGGATAAAAGAGGCAAAGATCATGTCAACTCCTTGCTCAATTCCAAACATGAAATCCGACCTATCTTTTTCTGACACTGCTGGAAGGTCAACAGGAACACCAGGAAGATTGACACCCTTACGGCTTCCCAACATTCCTCCGTTTTCGATTTCACAAACCAAGAAGTCAGCCCCTGATAAACCAAACGGAATCGACAAACATTGTTCTTGAAAACTCATGGATATTGAGCGGAAATATGTAATTAAAAGAATTCATTTGTGAATAAACTTACCAATTTCTTTCACAACAAGAGAAATGAGCCCATCATCCACAAACACACGATTTCCAGGCTTTACGACCTTGGTAATGTTCGCGTAGTCAACATACACAATCTTTTCATTTCCCTTCTCTGAAAAAGCAGGATCAGTGGTAAGCTTCACCTCTCCACCGCGAACCATCTCAACTTCCGCTGACGCCCCCTAAAACAGAAGATGGCAAGCAGGATTGATAGTATACAAGGTCAATATGAGAAAACTATTGTAAAATATATTGACGGATGTTACCCCTTCGAGAAGCCCAGTACGAATTTCCGGCCCCTTAGTATCCAATGCAATAGCAATTGGAAAGTTCATGCCAATTTTCTTTGACATGTTGGCTGCAGCAGCACGAACATTGGCAATTGTATCTGAGTGATACTCATGAGATCCATGAGAAAAATTCATACGAGCAATGTTCATTCCAGTTTCCATCATTTTCTCCAACACATCCACAGGCCTGGAAGCTGGTCCAATTGTGCAAATGATTCCGGAGAGTCGGTGCCGTGGAGCCTTGGAATCGATGTCCAATGCGCAGATGTGATCCAGGTGGTTGACAGCAGAGCCTGCCAGCAGTTGATTTGCAGGAACTGTTGCGTTGGCCATCTGTCAATAAACATAATAAATGTGAATATTAGACCTAATGGATCCATTTATTAATATATCCATACTACAATACAGTCAAGGGAAAATCATAATTATTTTGTAGCAGAGAAGGTGAAAGTAGGATTGCAAGCAGAGATTTTAGAAAGCTATGGAGGGCAAGTGTCTTTCTATTACATTATCTATAAGTGCAATTAAAAGTGATTAAAAGTTTACAAAAACGCATATTATTTGTTTTTGAATTTGGAATGTCAACTTGAGAAATTAGTGAATTGAGTGAGTTCATATAATTTCAAGTTAGTTAAAATGTAAGCGTTATAGATTTGGCTTGAAAGTATGACTTGGTTTAAGTATTGAGATGCTATGCTTGCAAATTTGTCAAAACTATCTAAAACTGCAAGGATTCCAGATTGCATGAGAAAGTGCTATATGAACAGTTTTTTTTAAATTCTCATTCCCAATCCACCTTTATAGCTTGAGAAAGTGAAAGTGTGAAAGAAAAGTAAAAAGTATGTTTCTTATTACACCCAACCCAACTAAATGAAGATCTAGTTTACTTGAAGGTTAGCACAAGACTTGGAAATAGAAAAGTTGGAAATACGAATATATTTATGAAAACATGAAATCTTTACTCTTAAAACTGGAGCCGGGACCGGTGTCTCGGTTGACTTTGACTTTCAAAAAAGAAGGCAATAACACAAATCCGTTAACATATTTCACACTCACGCACGCACACCTCATTTCAAGACAATTTAATTACTATACTTCGAAAACTGTTGATTATAATAATTATTCAGGGATTAATAGTGTAGTTAAGCATGTTTCATGCCAAAAATACCGTGTTATCCACGCCGTCGAGACAGGAAAACCAAACCATCTTGGATTGCGACGCTTCTTCGCAGGAGGAACAATTGAAAATATAATGAGAGCTTGTGTAAGGTTCTTTCAAAAAAGTCCACGAAATGTGACGATACGAATACCCAACAGAATAATCGCAAAACCTAAAACCACGTTTGTCAAGTGGTTTTCTCTTTATTCTTCCACCACCACCTAACCGTTTACTCGCGTTTATTACAGGAAATACTGGAGTTGTAATAAAACAAGCTAGAAAACAGTACGGGTTTCCTTTCCTAAAACCAAAAATGCCACAGGCACGACTAAGGTTTTGAAGCAACAACTTCCCAACTGGCGTAAGTGCCGACTGAATCTGAACAGATTTCAGGTCCAGATTTGTAGGCTATAAAATTCTTACAAATAACTCTCGATTGTCACGTAATAATACTAACGTCTTAGAAAATCTTCGATGCTTCCAACTTTTGTAATATATCGACAAGTTATTTAAACCCTGTTTTCCTTTGCAGCAACTTTTGTTTAAATCATAAAAGGCAACAAAGCAAAAACGTGACTTTCTCGCTTTCCCCAGAAACTCTCATGCAAAAATGCACTTCGTGTCTTTGTAAAATTGCAATGAAATTGAAGCAAAACGAATCTAGAAATTCATGAAAAATTGCTTGTAGATTAATATAAAGTAGTATGCAATTTGTGTGCTTATGTTCATTTAACTTTTTCTACAAGCACATAAGCACTCTAAAGCCCACGAGTAAACTTCATGCAAAAATCTACGCCATGTAAATTTGGAACTTGGATGTTATATACTTAATCCAATGGTGGGATCGTATCGTCGTGATTCGTGTGTTAAACTAGCTAACAATAATGATTCATTGAGTTCTAGGATAAAAGTCTGTCTGCAGGAATGCTCATTATATAATATGAAAATGATTACTGTATGGTTGAGAAGGTTGAAGTTTGTTGGCTTTGTTTTAGGATGGCTTTACACCGTAAAATGGACTGCGTGCTTCCTTCCTACACAAGTAGAAGTCAGAAGTTTGAGCGAGCGGCCCAACGACACCAAACCAACTTGGAAATATAGGCAGGTCACCTATATACGCTAAAATTATTACGTTTTCAATCCGTTTTACCAACTTTCTATATAGACTACACACACAATCAAACGAGCAACGAAAAATTATACAAAAAAGTATTTAAAACTGAAAGGAGAAGAAGCGGTTTCCACCTCTTTTCCTTTGCTAAATGCAAACTTGTATGCGAATTCGAGTTTGCAAAAAACGAAATGGTCACTAATCCACAGAGTTTCCTATCTACGCCTTCGGCATGTAGAAGGAGAATACATTTTATGTACACACTTTCTTCTTCCTTCGCGCACACATACACACGTATATACACGCCGAATTTATGATGATGACGGGGACGAAAGTGCAAAAAATTGCAAACCTATCTCTACACAACAATAATATGTATGTAGACTACGCAAGAACGAAAAAATGGGGTGATTCTCTTTTTGAAGGTCGAAAAGAAGAGAAATTTTGGCTCATGTCCTGCTGTTCTTTTGGCCCCTCTCTCCGCACACTATCTTTCTCTCCTTTTCCTTCCCTACTACTTGATATCTTCTTTCTTCGGGAAACACATTGGCTTGATGGAGTGCGAAAGGAGGAAACTTTTACATGGACTCTGTGTGTGGAGTAGTAATGGAGGAACACTGTATTCAATGTATTCTGAATGAAACATAGAAACAGCTCACGGCTCACAGCAACAGAAGCAATATTAGATAGTCTTTCGATTTTCCCATTTCATGGTGCCTGGCCTGGCAGTTGGAAAAATTGAAATAGGCAAATAACTAAATTCTATTGATATTATAGGGCATATAATATGTATTATGTACTAAAATGTTATTGGAACAAGTTATTTTGTGGAGTTGTATACTGAAATATTTAATAATACTGACAGAGAGATAAAGCGGGACATATATCAGTACTGATGTGCAAAAATGGCTATGGATTTTTATTCTCCTTCCATCATGACCAGTAGCACCAGTAAACCAGTATAAGCTTAATGCTGTGGAAGAGCTTAAAAGAAAGGGAACGGGAAGAGTGCTAAATTGCTGTGTTGGCAATGTAAAAGAGTAAGAAGCAAGTCACAAAAAATCTCGGTCGGTCGATGCGACATGACGAATGGGAAGGAAGCCCTATTTTTTTCTAATGATAATGATCATATTATATATCTCACAATGTTGTGTTATACAATAATTCGAATCATTTCTTTTATCTGGGATATGCTTTGTAGCTGTAGGGTATGCATTTTCAAGAAAGATGTAAGCCGAAAATTGGTCTTACATCATCATACAAATTACAAAATGGTTGAATTTTTACAGGAATTATGGAAAATTACATACATCAGCAGTAAGAAAGGAAGAGTCTAAGCTACCCCCACAAAGGTAGGTATATGCACTAATTTTCGTGAAATTATGCCAGCGAAGCATGAGAAAGATGTTCCCCCTTTATTGTTACGGTGTACCAACCAGCAAATCGGGTCGGAAACACAAGTGTCTCATCAAACTTCATTTTTCTTTGCTGATTGCATAAAATTACCTGTGCGTAATTTGTGGTTGAACTCTTACAGAAACTGGACCTTTGAAAAAATATTCTGTATGTTTCTCTTTATAACTAAATCGTCATACTCTGCCAGAATGCCAAGATGCCATTACTAAAAGCGTTCAGAGAATGTCCGTTTTATTGGAATAAACTCTCGGAACAAGGGAATACTGGGTGAAGGTTGAGGTTACATAAAAAATAGCACTGCACCAGCACCTACGTAAATGTGTATCATTTTCATGCTAATTCCACACTATATACTTATTACCCAGGAAGAAGGCATTGCGAGTGGAACTCGGAACTAAATGCATCTTTTTTGCTTTCATAGCTTTACTTTGCAATTATATATCTAGCCAAAATGCTTGCTTGTTCTGTGCCAAGTACGCACATACGCTGCTCAGCGTTTGACGTCGTGATTCGTGAGAAAGAAACGTCGAAAAAATCTCTTCATTCGGAACTCTTCGTCAAGTTCGCGTTTTAACATCCATCACCATCATTGCTAGTTTGGCGGCCAATACTTTGTGCAATGAATGGATAGAAACGACAATAATAACGGCGTATCAACCATAACCTTTCACTACTTCCACTTTCATGCATGTTTGAGATTGAGATAATGGAATCAAATCATCAAACACTGGGTAGATAACAATGTTGATGATATTGATGAGCCATGGACATGCAATCATGAGATGAGCGAGGATTTGCACGTAGTCTACACAATTCATAAAAACGGAAAGTGAGAGCAGAGAAACGCTTTGAAATCTCCTTTGTTCAAAGCTCACATTAGTGTTTTAAAGTTCATTTCTTTCTCTGCCGAAGAAACTAGTTTTTAGTAAGCAAGTGAAAAGATTGCACTTTTTTGAGAAGTTACATTAAACTTCTTAACTATTTGTTATAAACGTTTTACTTTTTTACTAGAATGTCGCGGTCGCAATTGTCTGTGATTTTGAGTACAGCCTATTTTATATTACTTTCCCATAGCATGTAAAACAACAAATACAAAAAGTGGAAACAGATTAAGTCTCAGCTCAGAAGCAATAGCAATCACATTTAGAAAGCAATTCATTGATCAAACTAATACGTGCATTACTTTTTTATATTGAAAATTTGAATGTTTTTATGTCTTTATACGGAAAGCAAAAGTACTGACAGGACGATAGATCATAAATATTGTGATTTGCGTGTACGCGTATAAAACAATGAATCACAAAACATAATAATTTTAGTACATCATAGTATAGTATATGTTAAAGATTTTGTTTTCTCTTAATAAAATCCTTCACGTTATCCTTGTACCGCTATTGAAAGTATCTCAAAAATAGGTTAACGATGATGAAGCATGAACTTGAGTTTTCCTGAGATATGAAAACGCATAGAAAAAACAAAATTCAAGTTGAAAACATGAGCAAGGTCAATAAGGTGATGGGCAAGGGCATGGACAATGGACAAGTAACTAATATTAACTTGTATTTTTATCAGTTTTAAGTTTCTTCTTAAACTAATAATATGCTGCTGATTTTCCTTTTCTTTTTGTAAGATAAGAAAAGCAACCGAAGCAAGTACTAAGAAATCATTGTGTGTAGGTAAATTTACCGAAATAATATAATGTCGACATATTGTTTGATACTTCAATAACATACTTTCACTTTGTCCAATTAGATGAAGAAAACGATTTTTGATGGTTCTCTTATTAACCGAACTGTCGAACATTCATTTTTGAAATTCAGCTTGGTGTTTGCAGTTTATTCCATTTTAATGTGCAGCTTTCTACTCTGATGGGCAATGGTAAAAATTAAATGAATGCCGTTACTTGTATACTACCACAACCTACTTACGATACTTAGCTTTGTTAACGGGCAGTAATAAGTTAATATGATCTAATAAGTGAAAGAGAATACTAAAAGACTAGTATAAAAATGGGTGTCATTAAAACAGAATATCAAAAGTTAAGTGATGAAAGAGAAAGAAGGGAAAGCTGTTCTAAGGAAAAGTATTAAAAAATATTAAATACAGTAAACAATTCTTTACCTTGCTTGTGTCTTTTGAAGCTTTACTGGTGTATTGAATATAGGTCGATAACGTTTACACGGTCAATGCAGATTGCTATAATTGTAAAAGAAAACAACCAGGATATTAGCACAACTTTGTAAAATACATTCACTCCTGAAAGCCGTTGAATACGACTACGACTCAACATCTTTCTTCTCATTCACGTTTTGAATCTAATGTATATATGTTTTTAGTTGAAATTACCAAAATTCTTTTCTCCAAGAGATCTATTGGTACAATATGTTGAAAATTTGATTTTCAGGAATGTATTACAACTTTCAGGTTGATTGATGAATTATTTCAGATGTAGTCTTCTGTAGTTTTCACTGCCAAATTAATAATTTATACCGGTTGCTTCAATAGCTGAAAACCTTTTAATGGTTTTCTTTAATTGTAGCAAGCTGTAAACCAGTGAATAGAGAAAATAGGCATGAAGCTGCAGATCAGATCAGGCGATATTATTTTGCTCTTGAGCAATCATCATCAGCAGAGCTGGAGAATAATGCAATGCGTGCTTACACGATATACGTGAAAACCAAAATTAGGGGTGCGGGTGTAGTAAAGGTTTCATGGCATAATACGTCCATAGTATAGATATGATATTATGTTTTCAAGCAAGCCAATTGTACTACTACGCTTTTATGGGAGCACGAGACGAGAATATGGCATCTACATTTTCTACATTTGCAGCTAAAGCCAAAAAATTCTTTCCTGCATCCTCCAACTAGTATATCTATTAGTACGGAGAATGTTGCCTTTCTACTCTTCAGTCTTTGCAAATGTAGTTTCCAGCCAGTCCGAACTAGAATGCTACATCAAATTATGAAAATGTATTAAAAGACCTACATCATGGAATAAAATATCCAGATTCAAATTTGTTGCGAATTATGCATGTGAAATAACATTTTCAATATACATTCAAGACCTGTCCCCAAAACTCCTTTTTAGTTTAATTGTGCATGTGCAGCATGATAAAAATATCATGGCACATCCGAAACAAGCCATGGATGGCAAAAGTATGTACAACACATGTCATTTTCTATAGTTCCAGTTTATTCACCACAAAACATTCAATGTTACTAGTCCTCGTATTAAGTGCACTCTTAGTACGAGCACACGACATAGTCACAGGTTCTCTCTTTGAAATACACGGTTGAATAATTATTATGCTTTTATGGTTAGGAGGCTGACACGAGCGTGTTCAACAAAACACCATCCTATCACCAATCATTCTTTCCATGAGTGCAACTCCTACTCGATAAAATAATAATCACAAACACAACCTGTATTTGTCCTTGAAAATGGCTTGTCTAAATCACTAAATCACATAGATACACGGTATAGCTTGCAGGTAGGTACATATATATGAAACCTGGAATAATAAACGATGACATTTTAACCATGACCATGGGTAAATTATTAGATAAGCATCTTTGTATTTATGTGGATGATTGCATATATATTTATCAGGAAATCATGAGATCATTACATGCTTTTGAAAAACCGGTATTATGAAAATAGAAATCAACAATCAATTGCCATAAGATACTTTAGATGCTTTTATACTTATTTCTATAAGTTGTCAGTGTTCGGCTTGTTAAACATCATATCTGCTTTAACCTATTATTCCGTATTATTATTGTGATAAGATGTGAGTAGATTTGATTATTTAAAACTGTATTTCTCATTTAATAACTGTCAACTGTTGGGTGATCTAAAGTAATAATCCTATCCAAATATCACACTTATTTCAAGGCATTTGTCAAGGAATACACATCAAGTCACAAGTAAAATTTCAAACATTTTATATTTTAAACAATCAGTTCTGTTTATGTATTCGATTCGAACCTTTCGACTAGTTTTCATTTGGATATTATGTTTATCAGTGAGATTTATTGTAACAAAGTATGGGGCAATGTGAGACACACTGAAAATTTGTCTTTCCTATGTTGTATGTAGAAGTGAGGAACTCACCAGTACTATAAACTCAAATTTTCCATTTGCTACCAAGCCCAGCATTAATAAGATCTTCGGCAACGTCTACGTAACCATCTTCAGATTTTGCATACAAATTGACCACACAGGAATTATCGGAACTTATGTTTTATGTTGTATGGATGCTCTTTAAATAAACCAATACGTGTTCAAAAATATGTACGACTAACAGGATAAGCTTGATTGAATGTATGAATGCAGCTGAATAGTATAATTTGTTTACGTTTTAACCACCTCAGCCAAAATGTGTCGACCTTTCACTAGTTCCCTAAATCGCTCGTGGGAGCTCCAGATTCCCATTATAGGTCTAACTCCATGTAACCGACATTTGTATGCCTTAGAAAAATAGAAAATTGTTGAAAAATATCCGTTTTAAACATACATTTATGCTAATCATCTGTATTGATCTTTACTGCTACCAGCTCACCGTATGCAAACTCATTCACTTTCTCAGATATTGAGTTTCTATGAAAGTCCATCAAGTCAACTTGAAGCTTATTCAGAGTTTCACAAAGTGTTAGCGGTGACCTGTATCCTCCTGCATTAAGATTATCATAAATTTCATGTCATCTCATTATGAAAACCCGTTTCAACAAACGCATAATATATGTACCTACATTTCTCCCCATGTGTGCCACATAAGCAGTTCCAGTCATTTTCAGGTATCAGGTAAAACGTTTCCGGGTGACATGCCGCAGTGATAACTGCCTTTGATATGCAGCTTGTTTCCGACAGTACTTGTGTAGGCAAGGATGACATCCTACAGAGGGATGTCCTCTTGGATAACATGGCAGCATGCAACTTTGGATGCTCTGTAAAACCTAAATATTCAGACACTCATGACCGACAAAATAATACATTTATGCAACATATACACCAACTACCAACTAAATTCTTATGATATCTGTCATTAGCAAACCATTCAACACTTTTCTGAAGTACTGAACATGTTTAAAACGACAGTTTAGTTTGTAACATCTTCCACTGCCGTTATTAAAAGGACATAAAACATCCTTCAGATCCAGAATCCAGACCTCCCGTTCAAGTAAGCAGACTCTGAATCGTGGTCCCTTCATTGTCGCATGTTATTTAGCAGGGACTGTGACATTCCTTCATGGGATTTGGGATTCCATTCATCATGACAATGGGTTTGATTCAAACCGTTTGAACCCTCGAAGTTTCATTCTAATCTTGCTTACGCAGCTTGAACTTTGAACCCTAATTGTACATTTAGTCACTGATAAAATGAAAGTAACGCTTCAGTATGTGGTTGTTGTAACATTTAGACCGTTCAGTAATCTCCCATGTCCCAATCGTTTCGGTGCAAAACTAAAACTAAAATGTAGGTGCACTAAGGTAAGGTGCTCAGACGTCAGCTGAACATGTGGCCGGCATGAAAAGATAAACAAACGTGTGCCTAAGCTGTGCAGCTGATAGCAGCCGTCTAAAAGCATCTGCTTCTAGCTCAATGGCAGTTGAGAGCAGTTCCCACTTTTTCTTGGAGCAGTTGCGGGATTTCCTGAGCCTTGTCGTCGGCTACAGACTCAGGAATCAATGAAACGTAGTCAACCAATTCAGTTGAGGTGTTTGTCATTGACAAAGGAAAGGTCCTACAGTGAACTTCCCTATTTTAGTCTTTCAACTTTGTAGACCACAAGGCTTCAGAGATTCTGGGGATTTTTTGTGCAAAAATAAGGTGTTGTGTAGTTTTTTATGCTGACATTGCGGAGATCTGCTTACCCATATATCCATTGATATTGTTACAGTTTTAATTTTGAGATTCTCTATTCACTGTGGTCTGGTATACGGCAGTTAGTTGCTCAATTACTCATATGGCCAGTTGACATAAATCCTCGTCGTTTTAGTGACTTGACAAAGTTTCAAAGATGGTGCTTTGCAAAATGCAGTTTGTGGTGACGTTTACGTGCTTCGCCTTAGTTTCAACTGCGTTGTGCTTACAGGGTAAGTATACAGTTAATTAGTTGGTGTAAAGATACAGTTTGATACCTGACGTGTGTATAGTCTAACAATGATTGCATGTAATTTAACTTTTTAACTAGATGATTATTTAACTAAGCCTTTTGAACTTATGTTTTACTTTGGGTTTCCAGAGTCATTTCCTGACGACAACCTGGTTCATACGCTAAGTCCAGTCAGTGACAGCCGCAAGGTAGACGATAATTTTGACTTGCAGATATTTTGCAGATATGCGGATAAAAAGACACCTTTATATTTTTTCCGATCGGCAACGGTAAGAACTACAAGTTAATTGGTAATGCGAAATGAATGCTGTTTTTGTTATTACCTGTGCCGGACATTAAATAATTTATTACAGTTGAGAATTAGCAGCCCCGCAGAGGACATAAAACTTATTAAGGGTCATACTGCTGACGATGTTTATCAACAGTACAAATCCAGTACATGGCTCTTTTGGATAGCCAATATTATGCCGTGGAGGATGCGAGATGTAAGTTAACAATAATATTATTATTACTTATCTATGCAAAAAATATTCAATGCGGTATTGAAGCTTTTGATTTAATTGTAATTCATTCCAGGCCAGTTTTCCAACATTCAACACTTCGTGTGTGGGGATTTCTACGAATCAACCATATACTGCAAAGCTGGTAATCAAATGTATGTAGTCATTCTTGTAATTTTCTTTAATGTATGCCTAATCTAGTTGGATTGTTCGATTATATGGTTTTATTATTTGCTTTTAGATGCGGATCCTTGGAAAGTTACAATATTCATTGCAGGGATGGTTTTGTTCTTTTTATCACCTCAACTGGCAAAATCTACTACTTTCTTTTATTCATCTGCCACCTTTGTTGGGGCTTTGGGTGCAGCTTTGCTGCTGCTATTTTTGGTGACAAAAGTCCTTCCGCGGGTAAGATTTTTCATTAGTTCATGATTTTCATTTTCTAGATGAATGAGTTCATAATAATACATAATACAATATTTTCTAGGGAAGAGGATCGTATATTACTATGAGCATCCTGTATTCCGTCGTTCTTTATTTTGCGGGAGAAACTTGGAACCGCATAGAAGAACTTCTTCAAGAACGCCTTCCTTATGTGATTCTTTACCTTTCTCTTGGAGCTTTATTCAGTTTAATATCTTGTTATCGTTTCGGTCCGCCTACCAACGTAAAAACTCTTAATATAATCCAATGGAGTCTTCAGGTACTTAGCACTTCTTTTTGGATTTTTATGCTTTTAGACTGACAGTTAGTGTGTTAAAAAGATTATTTTTCGCTTTACAGTTTTTTGGACTAGCATTGATCCATCTGAGTAGCGATTTGATTGAAGTATCTACCTGTGTGATCGTCTTGATGATAACGTACAGAATTATGGCAGAAAGAATTCTGATACAGTTTCAAAAGATCAGGTTTGTCAAGTCTTCTATACATTTTATTAGTAATTATAAATCTATGAGTATGAAATTATTTGCAAACATATAGATTTTTCCTTATCTCTGATTCACAGGTATAGACTTTTCCCAATAAAGCGTAAGTTACTTACTGAAGAGGAATTTATTACACAAGGAGCAGTGGAAACTGAAAAGGGACTTGAGGAACTGAAAAAGTTTTGTAACAGCCCAGACTGTAACGCTTGGAAAGTGGTTTCAAGATTAAAGGATCCAAAACGGTAATAATCCAAATGATTTTGTACAATGTGAACATTTCATTACATGATTGTTACAGTGTTTTATCTCTTTCTAGGTTTTCTAGTTTTATCGAAGGTTCATCGCATTTAAGTGACGACGAAATAATGGCTTATGACAGCGAAAATGAAGCCCTAGAAGAAGCTGCCGCAGCGGATCTGTTAACCGATGATGACAACAGCTCAAACGTTACTGACGACGAAACTTAGGTACAAATACTAAACAATGTGGATACCCAAACAAGTGTCTTCTGCTGCTGTGAAGTTGTTTTTTATTTAAACTAACTCTAAGATGAATTCTATTTGCAAAACAAACCACCTACAAAATTGAAAAAATGTAATACTGTGCCGGTGCCTTATTCCCTTAAAGATGTTGTTTACGCAGCTATATGATGGTACTCAATTAAAAGTCTGAGATATTCATGTATTAAAACTCAAACGTACAGTACATAAAGTAATATATTCTGTCCGTATTAAACTAGTTTAAGTATTGCTGGTATTAATGGTGATCGAGTTATGATGTTAGTTAAATAATATCGAAATACTACAATTCAATATTCAGTGACAATAATCTAAATTATGTCACATTTTGTCTGGTCTTCGTTACTGTGTTCAACCTTGATAGATCTGCTAGTGGGGAAATGATTATAATCATACTAAGCATTTTGCTGAGGATTCTTCAAATTCCTATAAAGTCATTAATCATTAATGTATTTATAATAAACATTTTTTACCACTTTCTTATGATTATGCTTAGTTAGTAAGGTCTTTAATTTTTTTATAATAGTTTGAATAAGCAGATTTGTTTAAGTTGTGAAGATAGGTTTAACATTTTAGACATTGAAACATATGTTATTGTAACTTTGCTGAATTAATTGGTAAACTATGTAAACTGAGAATAGCAGGTCATTTTCAGTTTTTTGGCGAGTTTGTATGAGCGATCAAATTATGTTTTACTATTTAAATTGACTTACTTATGACTTATGTAACACTGATGATACCAATAAACTCAATTAAATAGAAAAATGAAATGAATTAAAATGCAACATTCATTCATTTTTTCCAGTAGATAAAATGCATACTGGGTTTGATTGATTCATCGTAGCTACCTACAATTTATCAGGTTGGGAGTTTTAAAGTAACAGTCTTACTTTTACTAGATTCTCATACCTTAAATTACATGAATGAGATCCGACTAGTGAGCCAGTGAGTCAACATATCTGAACGATGTTTCGTATTCAAACTGCGTCGTGATTTTGTAAGAAGAAATGTTTCGGTGCGAAATGTTGAATGTGGCGTTTAGTGCAAAAGAATGAAACATATTAATAAAGAAACATTACAGATCACATTTTATCCTACCCAAACACAATTCCGGATATTATATATTGTATACACAGATATAAGTGTGGAGCAAAACTACGACGAAGAGAAAGTTTTGACTGACAATTGTAATGATTCTCAAGAGAGCGAACTGGTTGAATCGTTGAATGCATTACCCGGAATATATTTTGCCTCCCACATTCAACACTCCATTGCTTTATCTCCCACTCGACTGTTTCCTTTGTAATACCTATACTTTATAGAGCATACTATGCATTGCATAATTTTGGTGAAAGCGTACTATTGCTGCTGCTCTACCTGGTGACTATAAAAATTGTAAAGCAAAGTAAACACTCAGTTTAGCTATTCAATAAGTTTTTAACAACAACAGGGTCTCAATTAAAATTATAAAATTTACCTGTGAGTAATTGTATAATGCACGACTGTTTGTGAACCTGGTACAATACAATACACACCATTATTTACATGTATCAACAAACAACTAGTTCTTTTTCATAAGCTTCGCTAGTAAAGAATTCCTAAAAAATTTATACAGAATTCTATAATGTACTATAATTGAGAAAGTTACAAAACTTCCAAATATAACAGATTTTTCCTATGATTAGAACATTAATCGATTAAACTATTCAGTACATAAAACCAAATTTTCATTAAGACCTAGACCTAGATCAAACTAATTAGATGATGCATTGAAAATGATGATGATGATTTCATACTCGTATCAACGACGATAATATATACTAATCAATGGCTTTAACACTTCAAAGATATATTTACGCATTCTGCCGTAATATTCAAAATATCAAAAAGCATAGTATCATTTCTGCATAATTTTCCCATGATTAAAATTCAAACACTTTATATTACATGCAGTTGTATGCCAATGCAATGTGAATGTGACATCATGAGATAGAACATCGAAAGGGAAGGTATCTCAAGTTACCCCATTTAGCACAATCCTAGAGATACAACCGTGGAACCGTGATTCTCTGGGTACTTACCTGTCTCGCTATTTAGATTCCCTTGAGGTTTAGTAAAACTCGAAACCTCCCAGCCTTGTTTTTGTGTTTTAACGTTGTTGGTGTTGGTGGGTGGTTCTAAATGTTTTGATCAACATACGGCATACGCTTTGCGATTGAAGTTGATGTATTGTTTTTCAGACGAATTTTATACGAGTGGATGCCTCTTTCCATCATTATTAAAACCCCATAAGCAAGAAGCAACGAATGGTTTAGCATAAAATATACGCGTGTGATTTAATCCAGCTCTTAATGTGAAACACGATGCTGCAAATTATTACAAAAATAATAGCAAAGGTGTTAGTGCAAGCTGGGTTTATGAGAGAAGAAACCAACTTGGTTTCTAGACTAACGTGTTTATGCAATGAACAATTTGTGTATAATATGCAAAATCAAGTACATCGGAACAATTTGTTCAGAGCATCAATCAATGATATGCCTCCCACCAGGATGATGGCGATGACGATGATACAAACAGCTACTTTCATTGTGAGAAGTAAGTGAAACGTGTGGTATAATGCAAACTCATTTGTTTCACCTCAGAGTCAGGTACGCTCCGTCTAAAATGAAATGTGTGTGGGACCAGTGCTGAATGTGTAAAAATAGCTTGACGAAATGGGATGAGCAGTGCTGCCAGAGGATTGGGAACACAATGCGCACTTTGAAAATTTGCTTTGTAATTTGTTTCTCCATCCTAAAGTATACATTCGTCAGCAGTAATGTATTCTTTGTAAAGTAGTGAAAGTTGTTGGGAATAAATAAGTTAGTAATATTTGCGTACGTGTATATATGATTCTTAAGAGTAATTTGTTATATTGTGTGCCTAGCAAATATATGTGTTGTGCGACCAGCAACACAACATTGCCAACCCATATACGAGCGCATGTAAAGTGCTTTTGGGAAATCAAAGATTCTATGTTTGTACATTTACATGGGTACATTGTCTCAAAAGAAGAAGATAAATGACGATGCATAATACGACTTGCCTGCTTCCTCTTCCTTTTTACCCTCTTGTGAGCTCTGCCCGTGTGTTGTTGCTGTGTAAGTTGGAATTTTGTGATGAAGGTCTACTTTGAGCTGCTACTGCCACAGCAAAAGTCAGTTTCAGGCACACACTTCACATCAGTAGCCCGCACAGTGGAGAGTAATATATTTTAGCCCATTTTGTTCACTTTCCTCAACTATAAACGAATACTAACTCCAGCATTTTCAAGTTAAAACATTATTTAGTAGTGTGTGTAGTGCAAGCAAGATCCCGGAACGATGTACTAGTACGAAGAGAAAAAGAGAGAAGAGAAGGATGTTTTATGCTAAATGTATGAAATCTGTTGGGAAGGTGAAAGGTAGAAAAAGCATTAGCAAAGATGCCGGGATTGGGACGTCAAATGCCCATACACCAAAGTCCATCCACTTTGATGATAAGAGAAACGATGCCTTTATTCTAATTATATTTGTGACATATTATTTGGTTTGAGAACCGATTAACAAGACAAGGCTTTAGTGGAAATTATTAAAAGGGATGTAATCATTTTGGCATTTTACTACTGGATTATTCTGACCACTTTCACTTTATGAGCTTTCGAACTTTTTCCTCTTAAACTACAGCTACATCCAGTACTTACTATATGCCCATCAATGTCAAACTTGGTGTATGTGATGGCAGGAGACACCCACGTACATGAAAAACTATATTATGCCTATTTTCTACCAAACCCATTAAGTCCATGAATTAAAATCGTTCATGACTGGTAGCAAGAAATAACTAAAGTTAATACTGTCAAGACTAAAAATATTAAGAAGGATGAATAAAGCCTTAATTGAGATAATTTTTCTTGAATACTTTGCATTCAAGTACAGGTAAATTCTTCGTGCAAACAAACAATTTTACCAATTAATCCATTTTGCTACAAATACAAATACATCAACAAACTCTAGATATGATTGCGTTTCAAATAAGCATTCAATTAACGATTATGCCCTATAGCCCACCTCAAGCATATTGTATTTCGTCTCAAGAAGTGTCCTGACATCCGTTTCCAACCATCTGTTTTATCCATAAATAAAGCAGTCATTAATAATCCAAAGTGTCAGAGAGAAAGGTCATATAGAAATATTCAATCGTGATATATCCTTCATCATCATCTCATCGTCATGATCATCACTGATGAACCATATTATATGAAGTCATCTCATCACTCAGTGTTCCATTATCCCCTTTTGCCTATTCTCTTTTCGTGTAAACCTCGAGTTTGGGTAATCCCCTTTTTCTTCCGTTGCTGTATGTGATCATCTCATCCTCCTGTTGGTGTGATGGCTGCTGAAATTATGCTTAGGTAGTGGTAAAGCAAGAATAAGAAAAGCCAAGAGGAGCAACAGTCATCTTCTACAACTGAGAGGGAATAGAAAGCATGTAGACTATCCAATAGGAACAGTGGCAGGTACACTTCCAGGCATTTTTGAAAGAAAAGCTTTCCTCGAGGAAAGGATGAAAACGAAATAAAAATATAAAAACGCTTCTTGATCTTTTACCACGAATGAAAAGGGAAGGTTTCAGAGGAGCAGAATAATATTATTGGCAGACACGGGAAAGAGATAAAGAAATACGTCAATGCTCAAGCCTACATGCTTGTCATATATATTTTTGTGTTAAATTCCGATTTCTTTAGTAAACTAACATTTTTATATAAACTAACCAATACATGTTCTCAGCTAGCTTCTAGCAAAGCCGGAGCTTCCTAAGAATGGATTATTTGCAATATTTTTTATCCTTGGATGATGATGATACTGGCTAACCGAATGAAACGTACGTTGCTGACAGCTATCGAATCCACTGAGGATGAGAAGAACGCTAACAAAAGGCACAAAAACAGCACGAGATATCACAGAAATGTTGAGTGGCACAGGTAAGAAAGTGTTTGAATGCTTCTAGCTTTAAACCTATAGATGAACTGTGTACGAGTGTTGGTATGATGATAACTACCCCACCATTGCTACCGCATACGAGGACCATAGTTTTTTTATGTAGTAGCAAGAAAGTTAAAATAAAATCTAGGAAGCCATAAAAGCAAGGAGCTTCAATGTATAAAAAAGGTAAACTGAAATGGGGTAAGATTTTTTATTATATTGCGAGGGAAGGGAATCGAATAATCTATGAGTGAGTGGCTGCCTGTTGGATGAGTAATGTATAAAATGGAAAATAATAAAAGTCAATAGGTAAGATGAATAGATTCAAGAAGATTCAATAAGTCCTTTTCTTAAAAGCTTCCAGCGAAAAAAAGGAGAAGAGAGAGAAGTGAGCGGAGAACTAATAATAACGGTCTAGCGACTAGTATAACACTGCATGTGCATGTGTGGGTGTGTAGTTATAAAGGCATCATGTTATAATAGTGGAAGGAAAAGTGATATGCCACTTTTTGTAGTAAAATAAGAATAAAAGAGGGAGAAAGTGAGAGTAAAAGTAATATAAGCATAGGCAAAAGCCAACCACAGACGACTAAGCCGTGTATCCAATCCACGAGATCGCATACGACCACAGCCGCAACCACCACCATCGTCATCATAATCATAATAAAAATGGCAATAGCTTTTGGTTGCAAGAGTAGACGGTGGATGCTTGATGGCAGTAGTTGCAAAAAAGTCTTTTTTGTCCGTAGTTCACGTACAACGAAATGCATATTATTATTAGATGAGGAAATATATTCCAGAATCATATTTCGTTTTAACAGAATTTCGATGTGGGTTTGCTTGGTCGATGAAAAAGAGATATCAGTGTCGACACAAAAATGTTATATTAAGAAACACCATGAGCTGTCTCGAGAGAAAGTTGGTGTAATATACATACCATTTTCCAGCCATTTACCCACATAGCTCCCAACTCATCTTCATCGTTCATCATCTATCTCCGTATTTTTTGAGCTTGTGCATGTATACTATTGTTGTACTTAGTATACAACTACCTTTTTGGATAAACTGTGTGAATTTAGCTCGGGGAAAGAAGTGATTATTATATAGTCTCGTACATGAATTGGTTTAAGTTTATATTGGATCGTCGTAGAAAAAGGTAAGGAGCAAGGTGGAGCGTACAAGAAAGGGAAGGGGAGGTTAGGAATGAAAAACGTCGATGATGGTGAAAAAACCAATAATGATGGTGTGATGGTAGAGAGAAAACTTTTCATGTCAGAGTACCAAATTGCACCAGTCATACTCAAAATGTTCATACTTTATTATTTTTATTTTAGAGGAAACGACAAAGAATTGCAGGAGAAGAAGATAGCAACCAACAAAAGTTATAAATTTACCTTTTGCAAAAGAAAAGAGAAAAGCTGTATGGTGGAGGGGATGTGTATATGATGTTGGCTCCGACAGAAGGGTTGAAGATGGGCAGATACATAAGAGTAGAGAATCTCTGGTAATGTAGTTTTGTAAAATAGACGCAGAAATGAACGGAAAAGAATGAAACAGAAAGAAAATCTTATCATAATATGTTGAAAAACTCTTTTTAAGAACGTGTTGCATGTTCTTTTGTGGTACGTGTGGGGTTCGTTTATAATGATTTGTTATATAATATGTAATAGCAAGAAGAATCTAACTGAGCAGATGTGAGTTTAACTATGTCTTGCAGGTGTAGCACAGGAACTTACTATCCACGAATATGAAGAAAGCACAATAATCCTTCCAGTGAAACTGGGATTTATATTACAAACAGCTATTTCTCTATTAATATTTAGCCAAGCGTATTCTATTTTAGAGCAACCAAGTACTGATATGGGAATAGGAACGTTACTCTTTTGAGTAAGTAAATTTCAGATGAAAATGCAAAAATGTAAGCATCGCTACTTTTTAGTATTCCAAAAGATTTAGTAGAATACCAACATATCTGTGCCTTGTTTAGCTTTGGAGAACAGACATTGCAATTCGACAGGAGCAGAAGGGAAAGAGATGACACTGTCGACACAGGGAGCACAAAGTTATGATAAATTATTTTGATAAAAGCTGTTATTTTACATCTGCCTACAGTACATGTAATGGAGTCAATGATATGTTGCCTTTTCCGTTGTCGTCTTCGTTTTTTCTTTCGTCATTGTCATTTTCTTTAGTAACGGTAACTGAAAAAGTGAAAGGAAGAAGGCAAGGTAGATAGCAAACTGTAATTTCTCACACAATATTCACTTTCCGGGAAAGTGAAAACCACAGTGTAGTACTAAGAGTGATTCATCCCTACGTATAGCCAGACACAAAGTAATAAAAATTCAGACGACAGGATCCACGTGAGACTGATGCTAGTGTTTATAAATTCTAGTATAGATGCTAGTAGACGGGTATGTTTAGAAAACATTCAGTAGTACTGATGATTCAATATTTCAATATTTTTTATACTATCGGTAGTTTACATTGTATTTTATATTTTGGTACTTGCTCGGGGTTTTCGATCTATGATCCAATTTATTTCATTTTTGTTTGATTTCATTTAATTTTGTAAATTACGAGCGATTTAGGTACTTAAAAGTTATAGGCAAAGTCAAGCAATTGGCAAAAAGATCTGGTATTTTTTACAAAAAATGAGATACCAAGTACCTTTTACAAGATACTATCTACCTATAATATCCCCTGCTATATAGAAAGTTACACAGGTTGTAAAAATGAAAGTTTAAGAGACCAATTAATTTGAGATTTCATATTGCAAAAGTCAAAAGTATGCAACAGGGTAAAAAACAAGTAGTATAAATTAAGAGTTGGTATCTTTGCTTTCGTGAGAAATATTGCAGAAACACTTAATACATTACGGTTCCATGTATTCATCATTCATCATCAATTTTCCTGTCCACAACGATTCATTTCAAGTAAAATAAAAGAAAATCTCAGATACATGTGTGTGCTAGCCTACAGAACTAGTAATCTTACAGTACTTAAAATAATAAAAGCTACTAAGTAGACGCACAAACACTTCATGAATGTATCCGTAGTTCAATGCAAGTAGGTAAAGAAATGAGTTAGTAGGCGGGGCGGGACAAGAGACGAGTGAGAAGTGTAATCTCCTGTTGCTTTCTCCAGGTTATCAATCTTCACTGCGTTCAGTTTGACATGATCTCTTGGTTTTCAGCTCCAAACTTGCTATGAAAAGTGTTCTTTTTACTTTAAGGTTTCTTTCACTTGTGTTAGTACTAAGCCAAGCATACTAGCAAGTCAAACAACTAATACATGCCATTCGTACAATTAATGGCTAGTACAAACGTAAGCATTCATGCGATATATTATAAAAAGAAAGCGTTTTATTAAAAATCGAAACGTTATTTAGAATTAGATTATCTTAACTTTTTTTTAGAAAACTTAACTTTTATTTAAGTTTTCTTAACTTTTTAACTTAAGAGCAGCGCAATATTATTATTTCGAATTTGAAAGAAAGATCCAAGGGGCAGTAAGAAAGTAAGAAGCACTATTCCGAAAGAAGGCATTGCTTGAATCATATCCTTGCATAATTTTTTATAATAGCCAATCGGTCAAAAATTGCTTATTAAAAAATTACGAGGCTTACCATCGGTCAAGTAAATTGATGTATGTATAGAAGTATTTTCCGCAAACTGTTTTTTTCACGACTGTAATAAAAAATACTATCAGAAAATTCAAAAGATAAAGTAAATCATATTCACTCAAATATAAAGGACTTTCCTGTGGTGAACAAGTTATTAGAATATTAAAACTTTTAAAACTGTGTAAGAATTAACTCATACAGTTGTATTATAGCAATATTGCACCTGTCAGCAGAAAACTGTTTTTCTATGAATTTGCCGTTCCACTACATACGTGGCTTTTCCTGGCTCTGGTATGATGGCGCATACATCTCCTTTGTGTACTAGCGGCCTGCAAACTCACTCTAAACGAAACACGCCAATGATGGAATTGCTTAGAATTCAGTTTAAACCGTTTTTATACAAGATTCAATTCACAAAAAATTATTCCAGAAATGTCTATATTGATGATGATGGGAGATATAACGGATGGTGTTATCGTGTCATGTTATTATTATTTGTATAATGATTATCACGGTTGGCTAGAAGAGTTTCTTGAGTCAATGGATTTGTAAAGGATATATGGTTTTGTTGGCTTCTTCCTTCAAGAAGGGTCGTTTCATGGTCCATTCTCAAAATTACTTATGCCTTTTGAGAGATCAAAGGGGAAAGAGTATATATGCGTTTGAAAGGAACAGCAAAATAAAGAAGAAAGCCGGCAGAATTTCTTATTTATTATGCATTAGATGTGTAATATTAAGTCTTACATGTTGAATTCAGACCTGTTTCAGTTTAATGCTATTACCATGAAAGGAAAACATCAATCCTCTTGGATTTTTGTAGGCGTTCATAGACTTTTCTTATTTAAGGGTTACGGCATTTTCTCACAAGAGTTAAGCTCGAAAGAAAAGCTTGCCCGAGTATTCATGTGTAAATTGTGTGTAATAGAAACTTTAAAATTTCTAGTTTGTTTTTCTAAAAAGTTTCTCACACAAAGCATTTTATTTGCTTAACGTGTAATGCACGTGCTTTGCTGAAATCTATTCGCAGTGCATACTTTATACACTGCTTTCGTACCTTTGCATAATGCAGTTTAGCTTTCGAGATCGATGCCGAAGGGGATATGTTAGAACCTGAGTAGTACTGGTAAATTTTATGAGAGCATATCGACATTTTACTTTACCTGTCTGTTTTGCAATTTTCCTTAAATTGTAATTTATTACAGCTACACCGGCCACTCTTGCTCTGTACATTATGTGTTTCTCCCTTGTCTGTCTTTGTTTCAAAAGTATTTACTACCTTTTATTGCTTTCTGTGTAAACTTTGTTTCCTTTACATCACACAGGGATTGGATTCAGAGAAATTGACTTGGTAAACTAAACTATTGGCTTTCTTTTAAGACCCACAACCGAGAAACATTCATTAATTTTAGGTTATGCTCTCACGTCCGTCTGTAGGTGACGCAAAAGTAGACATAGACAATACTACTACCTTTCCGATATTGCTCATGATGAATTAAGAAAAGTTTTCCTCTAGGCATTCACCAAATTGAAACAAAGGGCCCTTTGAAAATAGTAAATGGGAACAAAAATGCAGTGGTTCGATGACTGGACCAAGCTTCTTTCCAGAAGTCGTCTAATAATGGAGAGCAAGAAATCGGAAATCTTGTTTACCTTCTAACCCTTTCCTTGCTTTGTGGTTTATTGATGTATATTTTATTTTTCTCTACGTATATTTAACTTTTCAACTTACTAAAATGCAATGTAAATTTACACTTACCATTATGTATTACATTTACACAATCTGCAAACCTATATATTTACTACATTACTACATATAAATCTTCAGCTTTGTACTACAAAAATGTGCACACTTTCGATAACTGAGATTTTCCCAATTGATTTTCCACTTTTTATTTGTTTCGATGTGATGAAGGAAAAAACATTTATTCGCAAACTCAAAATAAAAAATGCTGTATAACAGAAAACAATAAGATGTACATTGTATAATATGGTTTATAAGTATGTAATATTCTTGATTGACTGAACAATGTGTATATTTGTTTGGAAAAATACCTACAATCATAATAAATCACAAGATTCTATTGATGTATGTAGGTAGTGTTAGTGTATTACCTATCCTGAAGTATTTACTTAGGAGTTTTTGCTCCATAGTTTTTTAACTTACACTTTTAAACCCATTATTATCAAATGCTACTTAAAAATTCTTTGTTCCGATACGTTATACCTTGAAATATAAAAATGTAGGAATTAATTTTCAGGAAAATTAAAATCTACTTTCAAAAGACTATAGCAGACTATATATATAAGAATGCAATCATGAAACTGTAAAACGAAAGGTAAGAAAATAGTTTGTTTAAAGTGATATATAGGGAAACCCACAAGCTATAATGGGCTTATGAAGACTGCCTAAAGGAGATCCAATTTTTATAATTACTGTCTGCTTATATTGCCATACTGTATTTGCCAGGAATTTTCTCAGATGAACAAAATATCTTGTCAAGACAAATAGAGAAAATGAGAATACGATGATGATGAGTAGGAAGGGGAATGTTGCTTGGTAGGTTGGATTTGTGTAACAAAAGAAAAGAATGACAAAAAAGCAAGACATGTCAAGCACAACACATCCTTTTATATAGATCTCATGCATATTTAGGGCTTTCCTAATATGCGGAGCCTTGTTATTTTTTCATTCGCCAAATAACTAACTTGTTGTTGCTGGATAAAATAAGGCCAGACATGGCTACTCCTTCTCTTTAATAATATGCAATCTTCCCACAAACCTCACTCATTCTCTATTTTCAGTAAATCCCAGAATCTAAACTTCTTGAAGAGAACTTCTTTACCCAATTTACTTTCAGAGACACTATAAATCCTCCATGCCCGGTTTAATGAAGAATCCCTGATAAAGCTTGCCTCTTCCCCATTGTATTCTCTGCTAGTCGTTCTCCTATTATAAATAAGTGGGATATTCTGTGTTGTATTTTTTGTACTTTTTCTCCGCGTCATAGTATCAACTATGAATTAAACAAGCTCCAGAAAGAGTATCCAGCCTGAGAACAACAACAACTCAATGATGAACGTGAACAACCAACCCGCACACATTGATTTAATTCTTCCATATAGTTGTGTGCTGTACTATCAAACAAAATATTTTTATTGTCCTATAGCATGGCTCTAACCACTTCCGTGCGTCAACACGTGAAAGTATAGTTAGTGTAGTAGTAGAGAGATATCGTTATTACAAAAAAGTTTGTATAAAGGAAACATTGCAATAAGTAATTTATACAAAAAACACCCATGCAGTACTCATCTCAGTCATATCCTGCTTAAAATTAATGTTTTTACCCCTTTGCCGCTTAATATGTTACACCCGCATTCATATTGTTATTCTCTCCATTAATTTTTCTCGGGTCTCACTATTCCTTTTTTCTTTTCTATTCTTAGTTTCTTTTTTTCACATCGTTGTAATTTCTTGGAGTCAACTTTTTATTCATTCTTCTTTTTTGATGAGATCGCGCATAACTACTTCTCTGTTCTTTCGTTTTTGTAGGGCTTTTGTTGCTACTACTCTGTTGTGCATTTTTCTTACTATTTCACAAAATATTTGCTTCTGTGGGCCTAGTAGACTGCAAAACTCTACGAAATGAAGAGATGAATAACTGTAAAAATGAACACAAGAAAAAAATTGTCTGCGTACCGACCGGCTGAACCCCTCTTTCTTTTATTGGTCTTTCCTTAACACAATACCAAACACTCGGAATTCATTTCTTCCGTCATGAAATGTGCCTATTTTTTCCTACTTTCGTCTTTCTTAACCACTCAAAAGAAAAGAACGATGTTCCACGTGAAAACATTTTAGTTGAAAAACAAAAGACGTGAACTAAGCCACTATTATTTTGTGCATTCTGTTTGGAACGAACAAAAAAGCAAGGTTTATAAGGTAGATTTTGGAATTTGAAAACAACTCGTATCCGTGAAAAGTTTCTTATTTTCAGTAGCAGAAATAGCAATAGACCGTGACAATGACAAAGGGGGATGCCTCTTCGACATGCTTGGTTGTTGGTTTTCTTCCTTTTCATGTGTATACACTATATACAAGACATGTGGATTAAAATCGTCAGATGAGCCTACCTTCATTTTAGAGATATTCGTCTCGAGAGTTTGATAATTTTGGTTTACGAAAATTCCAAATGCTTATCTTTTCAGGAGAACATGACACACAGGAAATCATTTTCTCTAAAACACAACATCGCAGTTGATTTATCTACCAGAAACTGGCAGCAAAAAGTGCGTCTCTTGTTTCGTCCAGTGTTTTACGTATGCACGTTAATAATGTTTTATGACAAAGGCTTTTGGGGATATTTAAGCTCTTAACGTTTCGTATTTCAAGCGTGATAATGATATAATGAACACTTTATTTGCAATACCACCCTTTGATATGGGACATTAATATAGAAACAATGAACAAACTCTATTATATGAATATCAACACGTAATTCTGTCATTATGCTCGCTTAAAAGCGGCAATAAAACAATGAAATAGTGTTATGTTCATCCGTTGCAACTTCTGTTACAGGTCATATAGAAGGCAGGAATGCATTCCGCGACCCCATCTTAGCTATATCTATTACTAGTGTCGGCCTTATTAAAGTCTCTTTTGCTTTACGTGTCATTAAAATCCATAATAAATAGAGATATAATGACAGGGTTACAAGGCATAAGTTTATCGTCAAATGAGTTGGCTTGCCTGTTTGTTGTCACATTTCATACCGCTTCCATATCGGCGGTTTCCCAATTTTTTCGATTTAATAGTATCTGGACGGTTGTATATAAATAAGGTTTCGATCTGTAATTATATTGCGTTTGTTCCAATTCTAAAAATAATTTACAATGTACAAAATGATACAAGATTGATGTGCAAACTGTATAGCACTTGCGGTATCCTCGTTACTTGTACTTGAGACATATTATATTATGCGTGTTGTTAGCACATCAAACCTTGAACGCGACGCGTAGGTATATTAAATTCCTTGTGTCTGAAAGACGAGTTTTAATGCTTCCAACTCTTCAATTTTCGTCTAAAGAATTGATTCACTATCAGTAGCATTTGACAGAAAATGTTTCTTGATATAAAGTGTAATAGGGGTCACAAGATCAAAGTAATTGACGGCATACTTGCATAGGAAAATTAAGTACATGTCCCGTACATTAAGATTATACTTAATTACATGGAGATCTGTGCATCTTGGCTAAATGCTTCCGGAGTTGGCTAAATGTCTTTTGGAGTCAAATCTGATTCTTGTTTTACATTCCTGATTATCACATACATAAAAAGGTGCGTGCTAACTTGTATATACGTTCATTAGCTGCAAATGATTTTATTGCTTTGGAACATATTTTTGTTTTTAACGCATAAACGCTCTTCTTGAGTCTGAAAAGCTATTCTTGATCTTTGAAACAGTTAGAATATGTAAAAATTACTACAAAAATATATGCACAATATTGTGCATACTAAAGAGTTTATTGTACAATGTGCCCCGTTGGTTTTGATGCTGTGCAAGTGCTAGTGGTAGCGCAAGGTTGACGTGATTTCATGGACAGATGCCAAAGTTAGGACATTGACAAATATCAGAACAAAGACGAAAATGTGATACAACGTAGATTTTGTGTACAATTTCTTTCTATTTTTCTATGTTCGGAAAGCTGTCGTACCTGTAAAGCAATATTATCTGATGGTGTTACGAATTTTTACTGATTACTTTCGTATACGACAACAGAGGAATGGATAGGTTAGAAATTTTATTCTGAGAATACTAAAGTAAGTGGAACGAAAAATAAAGGATAAGAATCTTTTAGGAGTGGAAATATTTTTCGAAAACAATATATGCTAAAACTAAGAAATGTGGTACGTAAAAGTAGAATTTTCATTTATTTTTATATTTGACTTTATTAGTATTGAATCTCCTCTTACCACTACACTGCTCGTTCTTCTTTGGTATGTTCCAAATAATATGGGGGCAATCTAAGATTTCCAATAAATGAAAAACGTTTGACGATTGAATGAATGAATCAACAAACCGAAATAAATTCAATTGATCAATACTGAAAATTGCTTTGTTAATCATTACTTTTATCATATCTTTCAAATTTAATACAATCTCTCGATCAAAACACAATAATATATTATTATGCAACAGTTCAATCGACCATTGCTCAATCAACATTTAGCATGAATAAATTCATGAAATACTTCATATATAGTAATGCTAGTTCATCATTAGTCCATCATCTATATCTTGGAGTATACTAGTCTGTATCAAGAAGCATGTATCCAAAGTCTTCTTGGTCTGCATATATTTTGGCTTATCGATCTCCACGACGCGCGACGCGACGACACAGAAAATAAACTTTCACCCCAGAAATGGACTCCTTGGTTTCAACTCATTAGTTCAATGTTGACCTTTGCATATAGACCTTTTCCGGGAACAGAGAATATGCATTTGTACCATAGTGGAAATAAGGAATTGTTTGTTCTAGCATTAAGGGTGTGAGTTTATAACCCGACAAATGAATTAAGAAAAGTAAACTTTTTTCCTGCAATAAAATATACAATATCCATTAACAATAAAACGTGCATACCCACTCAAATTCACATTAAGAAAAATTCAGTGTCATTTTTCGACTGTGCAAGTATAAACAAGCTCCCTGAGCTTAGCTCAGCAGCAGTACACCAATAACGAACTAATGCAACATGTCTGTGCAAACGACACGGGATAATTTGGGATAATGTTCGCGGAGGGTCTTGGTGTCGGGTTTGATGTTCATCGTTGCTGTCATCAAGTTGCTAAATTATAAACAAGCATAATATGCATCCATTTGCTGGGGTTCATAATATTATTTTGAGAATCGCGATAATTCACAACGACGATCAGCTAAGCATAAACGTTTTAAACTAACACACATTACTGTAATATAGACTTAACGTGTTGGAAAACAACACCAATGCTGCTTAACGAAATTAGTTTTTACTAGAGAAAGGGTCACACAAATGGAATTGAAACGCTTATGTATTTGTTTCTTTATTGGTACACTGTTGTGTCAGAGTCAAAAGTTGTGTTGTAACACGTACAACTACTGTCATCAAATGTGTAAACTAAACGTTTTGAAATATGAAAAAGGAAACGTAAAGTGCACCCATTACTAGACAATGTTTGGAATGTGTGATTAGCGTTTTCAGTCTGATGAAAACTATACTAGTGGTAACTGAAATGTGAATGACGTATAGAATTTTTATTTCATTTTAAACACGAAGCTTTTAGACTTTGGGTATTAAACCCTATAAGCCCATGACGGAAAAACAGAAATGAAAATATCATCTCTACTACGCTGTTGATTGACTACTGACTAATCATACATTATGTGATCTGCGCATTTACCTTTATCTAAGAATGCTCTTTTATTGGATAACATATACATTTAAGGTTTATGTCTAGTGCTCACTTTCACTTTTAGTCAATAGACTCTATTAGAGATTGCATTCGAGCAACATTTCTCGTCTGATCTTGAGTGCTAGCAGAAACTTGTAAAGTTTCCCTAAAAATCGGTGATTTGACACCACCGTTGGGAGCTAAACTTGAATTACTCTTTCCAAGAGTAATAGCAGTATCAACGGTATTGGATGAAGAATTTTTTGACCGGTTGTTGTAGCAAAGTTGTTGACCAGTACCATCAAAACCTATGTCGGTTGAAGGAACATGATTTTTGGTCGTTGGCGCTGTTGGTAGTATAGACGAAGAACTTGTATTTGTAGTACTTTTGGTAGTGGTGACTGCCCGTCCCTGGTTCTTTTGAGTACTCACAGGGTCCCCGATGTGAATTGTCTGCACTTGGTTAGCAATAGAAATGAAAGAGTTTGCCAATTTCGCCGAGCTACTTTTCGACAAAGTGAATGGTTGCGATGATGAATTTGATGACAATTGGTTCTTCAACTTTATTCCAGAGTTTTGAGCGCTTTCTCTAGTAGTACCAGCAGCGGCAGCTTGGTCCTCCTGCATCATCAGTGTACTTCTTTGAGAGAAGTCTGTTTCTTTTCCAGGAGTTGTTGGGAAAGTGGTGGTGGTGGAGGTAGAATCAACTGTGGAGGCTCCATCATCGCGATCATCATTGCCCCGGTGATGACGCTTTTCCAATGGAGTTTTATTCTCCTCCACTGAATACCTCCCGTTGGGAACTGTAGCAATCCCATTCTCTTGTAAAGGTTCATCTTCACTACCGCCGGACCTAGGTTTTATTGTTCGAATGTGAACTTTTTCTTTCAAACTTGGGGAAATGGACTGCTGTGCATTCACGATGGGAAGGGAAACTGACGACGATAATAATGATGAAGTAGTGGTGGTGGTGGTAGCACTAGAACTACCACCACCATTGCCATCAATGCTAGTCCCACTGTACAAATGTATTCCAAAGTTTGCCCTTCCGTTTCGCATTGCAGAGAGAGTTAACAAAGGCTCCGAACCTCTTTCGCCAGTTTTTTGGTCAGTACAAATTGTAGCACATCTCATACACGGTCCACCGCTCTAAAAGAAAATTATGTACACACATTATACATTATGCTACATTTTCACACAAAAAGTACTAGGAAAATGGTAAAACGTGTTTCCTCCTTTCAGGTTACTATAAATAAAATGTGTCAAAATGCTGTTTACCAACAAAACATTCTCCTATTTACCAGAGTATTTCATTTTTATGGGCATATTACGAACCTACATCTATCGAGACAATGCCTAATGGCACTGTATTGTGGAATACCTTGAATATCAAATCCCCAATTCTCACTTCGCTCCACTCTTCCTCGTCAAATGGTACATCGTTTCTTTCGAGTTCCGGATGACCAACTATGAAGTTTCCTCTGAACCTGTCAATAAGGTTATCCACTACCTACAAACAAAACCAACAAAAAATAAAGTGCACTTATTTATACCGTTGTATGACAAAACAAATAGTTGGTAAATGTGCATTGAATTGTCATGTAGTGTATAATTTATAATAAGTTTCCTGGCCCAAAAGAAAAATATGCAGGTATATAGCATTACATTCATTGCACGTACTTATCTTTCCGTTTACGTTATTTATTTTGATTGGTCATTGAACGACGTAATCGAGTTTACGAATACTTGCTTGAAGAGTATGCAATTTATACCCTCTGCACATTGTCCAACTGATTAAGGTATTACACCACCTTTATGAGGTTGATAACTTCAATACCTGACATCTAGATACACCACTGTTGCACTGCCTTCTTTAAGTAACTGCTTTTCCAGTTTGCAGTAAAATCTATAATGTGTAGTATGGTACTTTTGCTGTCTGTTTCATCATTGATTACCCACCATCATCATCAAAAGTACAGCAACTTTCCCGCATCAGCAGCACAACTTTTGCTGTTTTTCTCTTCTAACGCTCAAGAATTTCAAGATGATAAAATATAAGGTACTTCCCCGGTTCATCTGACATATATAGCCTGAACTTTGGAAAATGATGATGATAAACAGACTTGAGCTCAGAAACCATTTTCAAGCAAACATAATAACAGTGATACTTGGCTACTACTACCAGACGTAAAAGTGGAAAACAGTGAGGTGAAAAAACGAGACTAAATATATTCTCGAGACAAACTCTTCAGTAAAAAGGGACACATAAGAGCTGGTGGTGGTAAGAAGCAAAACGATATGATGATCACAAGCAGCATAATATCATTATCATCGTCATCAACATTATCTTGATGATGGAGCGTAGAAAAATTCTGTTGTTTTCCCCTTCCTTTTTTCACCCTCGTAGCTCAAACGTATAAGAAAAGCAGTGGTACTTTCATTCTCTCTCTGTTGTACATTGTACAAATTTGCACTAAATTGTTTAGTTTGTCTGACAATACCTATGCATGTATATAACATTAGTTAGGCCTGTCTCAGATAGGCACTGCCTATTGTTATGCTAGTGTAGTGAGACATGGAAAATAATCTTCCATAAATATAAAAGTAATTGCTGCTACTCTATCTAAAGCATTGTTATTTTTATTTTTAGAAACGTGCATTTTTTTAGAAAATTAAAAAATTTCTGCAACAGCAAATACTAAGACAGATGGGTAGATGTAATAGGGTTGGTCCATCATACATTTTCAAGAATTTAGCACAAAAATACCTACTCATCTCTTTTCTGCCAATCATATCTCATAACCTAAAACATTTTTCCAAGTCAAGCATTCTACATTTTTATTACTAGCGAATTTTGCACGTTTCACAATTATGACTACTGTACTTGTAAATGATAGTTCAATGTAATGTAGCTTACTAGAAAAATTAAATGAAAGTAACACTGAAGAGGAAAAATTCTACCTGTAAAAAGATTGTGCTAGTTTTTTAAAAGTTGCATTATTGAATCTCTTTTAAGAGCAGTTATATTATTTGTCTACTTTGAGTTTGACTTACGAGGTACCAAGTTTTGATAAGGAAACTTAAGCAACATCATTGTACAAACACTCCAGAGACTGAAATTCCGCTCAGGCTTGAACACTTTCTTCAATATAGCTCAAAAAAACGAAAATCGCCAGAACAGTGAACAACAAGCAGAAGAAGCAGCAACAGACATCGAAAGTCCCACGCATCTGTTTTCACCTTTCTGTTCATTCTTTCTCGTTCTTTTCTTTTTTCTCAAATATTATTACAGAAAAATGCGTAATATTATATATGATGTGTTTCTACTCGATATATCTATCTGTATTGGATTCAGTGTATCTCATCTATATTTGGTGAGCAAGAGCAAACATCAATAATATGTGGCGATAATAGTGTGTGTTCATATGAAATAGGAAACAAGTTTTTCTATTCTAAGCTTTTCCCTTTTGGTTAGTGATCGATTCCTGTCCGTTAAGAATAGAAAGAATGATAACGATGGGATGCAAGTTAAAATGAGCTTATTCAGCTTATTCGTTGTTGTTGGCCAATCTTTTTTTCTTCCTAAGTTCATTTTTTCTTCCCTTGAGTACTTTAATGTATTGAAACACATTACTTGTAGTAAACGGACCAAGATTAAAGGAAACAAAAAAGCCGGTGATGTTCTATAGTACATCATAATTTTTTTACTCGAACGTCTTATAAATCCGTGCGGGTTCAGTTTCTCATTTTATCAGAGATTTAGTATACATTGCTGCAAAGCAAAATTGTTGGTTTAATGCCCAAGAAACAACAGTAGCACCACCAATTCTTACCATGTGTGTGCAAGCAAACCCTTCTTTTACTATTGACTTTATAGTTGATCGTATTAGTTGCCTTTGATTTCTCGACGTTTCTTTTCTCCTGTGATAATCATTTTTCTCACTTGCTTTGTCAGTAATACCAAGAAAACCACTGGAACATACCAGGGCGTATCATCATACATATCAGGATGAAAAAAGAACGGGAGAAAAAATCAGAAATTGCTACAAAAAACAAAAACGTTGCTTACCTGGTGTTCAAACAGTAGACCTTTTTCTAGTTGCGCTTGATCTTGTTGTTTCTCCGTCTGTTCAAGGCAGTGGTCTGTTCTCTTATGATGGTGACCCTCAAAGGCTAATGTATCCTCCCAAGATGGGATCAGATATGAAACGACCCCTTTCTCTATAAGTTCGTGAGCTAATCGCCTCAGACTACCCATTGAGAGCAAAAGGAACTGTGAGTGGTTTGCCAGAGAGATCTCATCCAGAGCATTCTCTAGAGAAAACGGAGGAAAAAGAGAGAAAAGGAATGAAGAAAGGTTACATCTAATAAAGAATGAATGGGCCCTTATATAATATAATTAATTAGAAGTTCTGGCCATGTTGATGTATAAGGCTGTGTACACAAGCCGGTAGCTGAGCATGCATGTATCGACTGACTTACGTTTCTATCAAAGTTATTATCCAGGCACTTTTCCTTCTCCTCCAGAGGAAAAATATTGTGCAAGAATGAATAGAACAAAGGAAAACGCGCCTTCAAAGAGAGCTAGGAGAGTTAGGAATGGTGAGTCTCATACTCAATATTATACGTTTTATATACTGACTAGGATTTACTGTTCACGTAGCCGCAACACACAACGCTCTCTTGTTTGACTTGACTTTTGCTCGTTTCAATTTTAGAAAGCAAACACTCAGGTAAAAGCCAAGGTAAGTGTGCGGATAAGAAATGTTAAAGATGACAAAAATGCTCAAGTTGAAGAAAAATATTATATGAGAGTGAGAAACATGTCGTCGTGCACACATCTTTTCCAGTTATCCAAAACTTTACAGGTAGACCATATTTTCCAGAAAACATAAAATACTTACTTTAGAGATGAAGTTGAATCCCGGAAAACACCAAAGTTATGGGAAAAGGAATGGTACTAGACATTTCTTACGGGAAAAAGGTGTACACACATTTCATACCTTTAGTGAAACAAGTTTTACTCTTGAAAAAAAGAGAGTACGTAGAAAACCTACTTGGGTTAAGCAGTAAAAATGTATGTTCATAGTTCATATCAGTGCTCTCTATGTTATGTATAAGTAGATTTATACAATTTCTTTCATTTCTAAACTCAAGATGCAAGTTAGATGCATGTAAATTTCAATATCTACGACTACTTTATGAAAAAGACAAAAAAAAAACTGAGATGGAAGAAATTCTAGTATCAACTCTTCTAGGCTTTATGCTCAAGTGGTTTTAAGTTCCATTACAGGAGAAGGGAGAGGGAAAAGGGAAAATGTCAACATTATCTCAAAAGAAGAAAACAGTAACGTTTTACACGCCACGTGTGATTGCAAGGAAGAGAATTGGCATAGGCATTGTTTTCTTATATTTCATTTTCAGACAATAGTAGTAGTACTGGACTAAAAAAGTGTGTGTGTGGTTTTCTAGAATGTACAACTTTCATTATCTGAAAATGCAATTCTTCTGAATTACTTGCGACTGAGGTGTAGAAACAGTATTAGATATACGCACTTGCTAAGAGAGACATTCCCCATATGCGAGAACTAGTTAATTTTGATATTCCAAACAGACACTAGAAAAAGTACATTTACAAAGTGTTTTATCAAAAGGTTTTTTTGTTTCATTTACATTGCCCCTTCTCTGAGCAAAGTTTGGTATTTTTATTGTATATCCTTTTACATTGCCCAGCCAGGTACAGTGTAAGAAATCTTTACTTCAAACATTCAAAAGTTAAAGTTAACTTTTTCTCACTTTCTTAATTTTCAGTAGAATGAGTTCATCAAAAATTGAAAACTACTTTACCCACCCCATCCTTTTTTGTTTCCATTTTTTCCAAGAATTACTTGGAGCTTTTTGCGGAAATAGAAAAATACATTTTCTGAAATGCGTTCTTGTCTGACTCTTGTATTAGTAGTTCTTTTACAAATGGCAATAGACAAACCCAAAAGTGATGATGACGCATGTACAGGGCAACGTAATTTGCGTTGATAATATCACGCTTCTCTTTTTTAAAAACAAACCTAATCCTACAAAAGTTCCCACAGGTGCAAACCGTATAAAATTATGATTTTTCTTTGTTTTCAGTTGCTTCGTATACAACTTTGTTCAATACTGCACTGCACCATTCCCATTCTCGATACAAGACAGTATTCTAAGAACGTATATGTTTGAAAAAAGGGAAAGTGGATCTCCAACTCTCTCTCTCTTAAATCGCCACATACATTATGCATGTAATCATCTGCAGCTTGTACGCTACTCTAAAAACAAAAAATATCATATTATCATCATTGTACCATGTGTATCTATCATACCATCTGTACAAGTATCATAAATTTTGAAAATGAAAGTGCGAATAAGCAAAAAAAGTTTGCTTTCTATTGAATATAGTATAACCAAGTACATAAAATCTTATCAGCCAATGTGCTCAATATACAAGATCCTTCACTATTTACGGCAATGTATTTATCACACTGTAAAACTGTAATCATGCCATCACATACTAAAAAACTTACTCGACAACCCGAGAAGAGTCAGAGAGAACAAAACTGAGTGAGTAGTGAGTGACAAAAAGAAAGGAGAAAAGGCAAGAAATGTATGACATGGTTGTGCGTGACCCAACAAAGCAAACTTTGACTAGCAATATTGCTAATGGTAAGGTGCAGAATGCATGTGATCGAAATCCGTGCATGACTTTACTGAAGGGGATTTCTTCTGCTGCGTCAGTTGCTTCAAGTTAGCCAGGTTGCTTATATGACACGTAATAAATTTTATTGCTAATACACGGGCACACAAAGTAGCAAAAGGTATGAAGTACGACAATAACACGTGACTGTGTATATTTCAAGCAAACAAATAAACTGTGTTTTAAAATTTAAGCCTAAAATACTTTGATTGAAATGTGTTTTATGGTAAGTTTCATTAATAGTTTACTAAACATGACAAATGAGAGACATACGGACATCTAAATCCTTCCTATTCCCAACTGCAAAACTGGCAAAACTTCACACTCCTGAAAATGAATGCTGAGAATGGTGAAATGTTGGAAAGAAAGTAAAATCATTGAGTCGTGAGTGGTAGTACAAGTTATCACGAATAATCAAAGATTCATACAGAAATTATACATACGGGAGTAGAAGAGAAGAATGTATGTCCATTTTATGGAACATCGACCGCATCACAATCATAAGTAAATAGCCGTGTTTCTCTCATCAAATAGGTCTTTCTTTCTGTCCGTGAATGGCTGCACATTTACATCACCATCAAATTTCCCCTAAAATACCCTTCCTTCTTCTCATCCTTCTATTGTTAATGAATACAAAAATGAATAACTCCTTTATATACTAATTTGCACTTTGAAGGGAGCCATTCAAAATTTAATGGATAAACATTGAAGAGATGAAAATATTGAGGCGCTTGAAAACAAAAGGAGAAAATTACATACAGACAGATAGTTTCTCATTGGTCTAACGCGTGCCAACATACCCCAAACCCCAGTACAAGTTGCCCGTGGCTGTCGGACCGACTACATCAGTGATATCAAAGAATATCTATTTTGAAATGTTTACGTAAGTTTGATTGATATAGTTTTGTAGTTTGTCGAATGCGTAAATGAAGAGTTGCAACGCTATATAAAATGAGGACTTTATAAGAAATATCATGTGCAACCTACAAAATAAAAGAGAATCACTTATATGGATTGTTCTGCTCCAGAACTCATTTTAAAAACCACTTTCCTACAAAATTATTGTACAATATTATCAAAGGGAAATATCATTTATATCTTTAACTTGTAGGTTTTATTGTGTGGTCATTTCATAACTTGATATGCCTACTACAACCCTAGCTTTGTGTTCAAACTAGAAAGTCTGTTTTGACCACAGAAATAGTTCAAGGAATAACAACATTTGCTTACCAACGCAATAGTTGCATACGAAAATGTAAACTACTATGTTGTAGTTGTTGTAGTTATGCTGTTCTGTTCTAAGTCGTCACATTTTGTGAACATAATTTTTCCCTTTTAAAAAATAAAAGTAAATTATTAACCAGCTACATAAATAGTAAAATTCTTAAAACACTATTTTATAGTTTTTCTTCCGTGTTCCGTAAAACCAGTGAAAAGGTTCTTCTTAGTTTTTGAAGTCACTCTCGTTACAGTTCAACAAGGCAATCCCTTTATATATAGTACATCATTATAATGAATATCAATATAACGACCTTGTAAAACTGATAGTTGCTTGGTCTTTATCTTTTTTGCTGTATGCATATATGCTGTTTCACGCTATACTTATAATTAGTAGGCAACGACAAAAAGACATGGGGTTACACAACGATGGGAACAAGTCCGTTGGAATACTTTAAGCCTCATGGGTAGATTGAGGATTTGCTTCTGGTGTCGTGCCTGCTTTCAACTTAGTCAGTTTGGTTCTACTGTGTGCGTTCATATATATTTACCCGGAACACACGTAGAGAAAGACGTAAATTTAGCACACCAAACGAATATACTTCAGTTGGAGCTCTGAATCATTCACATTGGACGAAACAGCCACCCGCATCACAACTACACAACTTTTTAAGCTCTATATTTCCACGTTTCATACAAAGACCTTGCAGTACTTAAGTTTGTATGGGAAGTGTATAAGTCTCGGACGTGGACTTCAAATCTTCCATCCTACTAGATCTTCAAAAATAATATGATATAAACCTGTTGGTTTGTTTTAAAGTAACGCTAACACATAAAAGTAATAAAAGGATAGGCGGTGCTGGAAAAAGTAACGTTCTCATTCTCTGATCTTGGCACCATGTACTATTCTTGAAATACCTGACGTTCGTACTCGACTTGCCCTCTAAATTGTATGCTATACGTTGTAGGTAGATAGTAGAGAGGTGAGTAATAGGTAGAAAACTTACAAAAGAGACAAGATTCAATCAATATGACTCTTACTGACTTGACTCTTTCAGATCTTCTTTGATGAGGAATTATCTTTTTCGTATTTGCATGATAAGGTAGCCCTGTAAGTAATAGAAGAATTAAATTAAATTTTAATTCTTCTAATTACAGTGTCTACTGAAGCGAATGGTTCCACAAAAGATTGATTATGTTTTACTTTGTTTGAACTCTTCTACGAAAAGCAAAGACATTGACTGAGAAACTAGAAAATCAAAAGAAAATATCTTTTATATTGCAGTGCAGCAACAAGCATGTGGGGTCAAACTAACGGAGAAAGAAAGACTAAGACTTCTTAGTCCATGATAATAATAAGCATACATGAACTGGAATAAATTCAATTTGAAGAATAAACTTATTACCACTGCTGGATGTAGAACGGTATACAATGCAGCAAATCATGAACAGAAGCAATGTTATTGCATGGCATAGAAATACTGTGGCGTTTCAAGATGTCATTATTGAGACATTTCTACCTGAAATGACGTTATTCCTAGCTGGAAGCTTAAGAGCAAGAAAATCAGTGGTAGAAGGATATAATCCTATCTCGGGAAACTATTCGAATGTTCACTCTCGCAAAACAATATAAGGATGACATCAATGCAATTGAACTGATGATACATAAAGTATCGTCATATCAAATTGCGCACACATATTTGACTCTCCTCCATTTGTTTCACCATTTTCCTATTTTCTATACATCTGAATGGACAAGACAACAATAGTAAAAGAAAGGCAAGTTTTTCCTTTTTAACTGCGAAGCAAAAACATCGCATTTCAGAAATGGTCTTTATATTGTATTAAATGATCGGTCGTATATTCTACGGTACCTCCATGCGTCACATAATATACAATATATTATGTGATGGAGATATTTTAACAATCAATGTACTCCACTCCTCACAAGACAACTTCTGGTAACATATGGCGCTCTTCTTACTAGCAAGCATATCAATCCTCAATCTTCATCTTTCTCAAGCCAAATCCAAATCGAGCTTTGCTCTTCTCACTCAGTCTCTTTTGCTGCCCTCAATATCACATTTTGTTGATGGGAGAACCTGGAGCATTTTCTGAAGATACGCCACAAGGCCTTTTTTCATTATTTTATCAACATGGGAAAACGGAAATGAGAGTGGTTGCCGTTTATACGTATTACTTGTATAATATATAACATACGTTATGAGCTTTTGCGATGTAGACGAGAAAAAGGCCAAACGTAGAATCAGTTTTGATTTGATAAAAATAAGGGCATGATCGTAAGTTTCCTATATAATACATGCATTGTATTGACTAAAACGTAATGCAATATATAGGAAATAATTTTGAGTGACTTTTCTTTGCAACAATCAAATCAAATAATGTATGCTCATAGTATATGTTATGTGGCATATAAACTTTAAGTTAAAAAGCAGTTTTTCGAAGGCTTGAATAGTTAATAGGTGTAACCTTTAAATGTACTGACAGACTGGAATACCATATGCATGCATGTTACGTGCAAACAGTATTTACGTGGAGGCAAGTCTTTATATGGCAATAACTACGGTATAATAGCTCACCTTGTAAAAATATGAAGATAATTTCATGCTTAGAACTATGTACTATTTATACGTAAACAATAAAGTCAAATCTAATGTCGACAAGCTATTTGTATTTGGAGTCACAATCATCTTGAAACTTTGATATTTTTAATACAAAGAGTTCTATGAATGATGCTAGTAACAAGCAGTACACAACATACTAAATAACAGGCCTCAGTTTTGATCAGGTTAAAGCTTGTTGTGGGTGATGCTCCTGTGGTCTTTTGTTGGTTAGTCTGGTAAAGGTTTTCTTCAACACGCTTTGTGTTTCCATATATGGATTCTGGATCTATAAAGCCACAATACAGGGCTCACTATATTATATTGTGTGTATCATACTGGGGCAAAGAGAAATGCTGCTTACTTGCTACTTTCACAATGGAAAATGCACGCTTTCACTTTAATATAAAATATGTTTCATGAGTTCTGTGTGTCTGACAAATTTCTGGTTGTATTATAACTTGATTTTTAGCATGTCATTGATTTTTTTTAAAGATGAAGTTTCATTTTAAGTCAACGTAACAAGGTTGTATCATACGAACCAAAGCATATCACTGATTCATTGTAAGTATAGCAAATGCTACTTCAATATTTTGCTTGCTTATGTTGGTGTAGTTTATGCACATACTTGTTAGTGTGAAAATATACCACTAACTACACCAATGTGTATTTTTAGAGATACGAACATTATTTTGTGAAGGAGCGACAAAAAATGTAGATTGAATTGGATGGACTTTCGCTCGTATTTCTTCTCTACCTCTCTATCTTTCTACTACACCAAGCAACGGTAAACAGAGTCTGTAGCGCTAAAAGGGGCTTATTGCATGTTGAACGTACAAAGCATCCATGAGGTTTCTCTTGTTACCCCGCTACCAGCCAAGCCTACGCTGATAAATACCCATACACATAAATTTCAACATCCTATGCATGCGCCTGTTTGTCTGGGAAGATAATTTTCACCCTTTTTCAGCCAGCTTACAATACTAGAATAACTTGTTGTTACACTGCCTCTAAATAAGAATACCGGTCTTGAAGAAAATAGTATCGTATTACAGAAACTTGGATTGAAAAGTAAAAAATGTACGTTTTGCAACAGGAGGCTTGGTGTAAATGTATCAACTACTTACCATTACCAAAAGGCAAAAAAGAAAAAAGCGTAGTGTCGGCGATGGAAGCTATTTGGTAGTAGGGGTTTGATCAGTCTGATTCAATATGCTTTATTCGTAGTTGCCAGTACGTTTCACTTGCCCACACATTGTTATATTAGATATACAAAAACGTCGATTGCTCCGAGGTTTTTTGTCCTTTGAAGGCATTTCCCTTCCGATCGTAGTAGCAATGGTGGTATTGGTCTAAGGCTTTGCAAGTTTAACTCTTATAGACATACTTGGTTTGTTGATGCACAAAAAAATACTTTCACCAGCTTTCACTATGAAAGAACAACGTTAAACTATATACTTTGTATTACATGACAGTATTTCATTGTTGTATTTTCTATGTGTTTGCCGATAATGCATGTATATCCCTTGACAGGTTTCCGTTTCAGTTTAGTTGAGCCTCCCTGGGGGATTTTGGCTTATTTTAGTTTAGTTAGTTAGTTCAAAACAGGAAGGAATCACCGGGCAGTGGCAGTGCAAGGAAAAACAACCCGGCCTTCTATCATTGTGTTTGCAGGGCTGCGAACTACTTATTTATGGCATAAATATATGTGGCATAACGAAATCACAATGTTATTTTCACTCAGTCAGTACGACATATTTCTCTTTTAGTTTATACTATATTGTGCAGAAAAATAGGATGTCGCTATGTGTGGTGGTAGACAGGACATTCACGTACAAGATCACTAGCGTCTCATAGTCATCACGGTGAAAGCAGAGGATTGAAACGGATATTCTGTCTTTACAGTCTTCTAAGAATCTTTTTTGGAAAAAGGATGCGGATGGTGTTTGGTTGCTGGTGGGTTGGTACAATGGATAGCAGAGGATAATGATGACGATGATCATGAGTCCATATAATTGATGAAATGAAATACCTTTCCCAGTTAAATGTTTAACATGCCCGGGCTTGTTTACGCCACCGGTGGTGGTTGTAGTGAGAGAAACAAAAGAGCCTTATGATTCTATCTCCGTCATATCATCATGTACCTAAGGTGCCACATTAAACCTACCGGCTACGTATCTCTGAGCTTATTCAGCCAATTTCCAATTTTCTGTCAAGCAAAACTAGAGCAATACATTCCGGCAGATCTTCTTTCTTTCCATCCGCATACTTATTGTTCTCGAATAACCTAATTACTAGCGAAAAATTGAATAAAGGTGATATGTGCTTGGAAGTTTTGTAAGGAAGGTTGTTATAACCTACTACCTACCAAGGATATAACATTACAATAACAAAATGGAAAATGTGCAAACACAGGAAAAGTCCAATTCATGATAAAATGAAATATTAAAAGAGACTTAAAAGCTATACTTGGTTTTCTTTGGTGGTTTGGTGACATTCTGATTAATTTTAGGCCCGGGCTTCCCAACACATCCGACAACCAATCGCTTACTTCAGATCCGCAATCCAGACCCATGATAGTGTCCCCGCATACCTAGAGTAAAAGAATGAAAAGAAATAACAAAAAAGATAATTTATACAAAATAACAATAGACCAGGAGAAACCTAGTTAATGTCAGTCAATGTCAGGAGAAAATCGGAAAACCGGGAGGGATTTAACCGTGCCTTTTATCTAGCATATGGAAGTTGGAACAATCCCACCCCCATTTCTGTCTACTGTTTTGAAAACTCTATCATGCGATTACTGAAAGCATACTTTTTTGACAACCACGAATTCTTACATTATTTTGTAATTGAAGTGAGGGAACGGATTTGGATAAATTACGGTTTATGCTCATTTCTCGACTACTCAGTGGCCGATTCACCAAAAAACAACAAGAGCACTTTCTGCATATAAATGATAATAGTGAGTGATTCCTAGAATACTTTAAAGACAAAATAATGTAATTCATTTCTCTTAATAAATAGAAAACTCATGGAATAGCTCCAGAACAACTAAATCTAATGACTTTGCACAATAAACAATATTATGTGGCTGATGTATTTTGTATATCAATTTATTTATTTCCATATTTTATATTATGCACAAATGCATGTAATTGTTGCCGCTATAAAGTTTGAAAAGTGGACACAAACCGAAATCCGGCAGATAATATACAATGATTGACTTAAACCGGTCTCAAAGGACAATCTCCGTAACGAGAATTGAGCCGGTCTCAAAGGGATACGCAATTCTAAATTACTAGCTTTCCCGAAATACACAGGTACTACTACTGCATTTGGTTGAGATGCGTATCTTACCATATTAATACATGCATTCAGCAACTAGCAATAATTAGTATTAAAATGATTGACACAGCGAAATTGAATTTTTAAGCCCGCATCAAATCTGCTCGTTACGCTTCTTTGCGACAATTTTTAGTTACTCCAAATAAAGTAAGACCTAAAGCCAAAAGCAACTCAATGTGAGAATCGTGGTATCATGAATCTGAAGTTATAAATAAAAATTATGCTGACATCTCCACATTCACACATTTACATTATATGGTCGACTTTTAAAAAGATAATGCCTTGTATTAGCCAAACGTATGCTATTTCCTTCTTTGCTCATTAACCCACGGGAGAGGAAAATTTAAAATAATCAATCATTGAATAATTATCGAAATAATACAATGAAAATCCAAATGGGTAGTCGAATGCGTTCTAAGCCTTCTTTCTAACTATTACCTTTGATGCGCACAGCTCTGCTTTCACGGTGTTATCGCGTTGTAGCGTACTGATCTCCAATGGAATGCTCGCATCAGGGAAGCCTGTTAAACATATAAAACAAAATGAACAAAATAATAAAAATAATCAAAGAAGCTAGGTCGACAACATAGCTATGTACTAGAACTCTAAGTTTGCTGTAAAGTTTGTAGGCATATTAATGAGATCAGAGAATTATGATCTCAGTTAGATCGGCAAAACTAGCATTCAAATAAGCAAATTTTTGCGTCTTTTTAATTTATGTGCACAACATATCTCCTCTGCCGTATGAAAGTGTTTTCATACAGAAATCATTGCAAACTTATGTGGTTTCTCTAAGGATTTACTTTCCCTATGACCTGAAGCCCATCAAGTATTTTACACTGTCTACTTTATGGAACCACACAACAGTAAGGAATTTCCTTTTATTATAATTCTTACGGTTGTAAAGAATATGGTTACCATCGCGATTTGTATGTGGTCTAAACAAAACTGATGGAATAGAATATGCGACTGAATTTCCTTCTAAATAGTTACCAATAATGGACAAACGCAGGAAGTATCCAATTCCAGATAGTTGCTAATTTAGTATGAAATATATGTATGATAATAGGGAATATTTCAGTCGACCCTCAAAAAAACATTTGTTTTTCCTCATTTTATCATGCCTCATCCTTTCGTGCCAAAAAATTAATCATTATTAGCCCTTAAATGATTTTTTGAGGGATAAACAATTATTTTTGTCATTTTATACAAAATTAGGTTTAAAGTACAGCCTTATATCTATTTTAATCTTTTTTCAGTGCTTTGCTTAATTTCTTTGAGTAATAAATCGTCATTCGGACCCCCCGAAAAAAATTTAGTCTTAAATATTTAAAACTTTTATAGTATTATAAAGTATGTTTATCGATAATAACTACATACCAGGTCTCATCCCCATATGTTTTTTAAAGAGGCTAGAAAGAGGTTTAATTAACGTTTACCAAATACGAAAATATCTGATTTTTTCAGACTGGAATTAAAACTCACAAATGAAAGTTTTTATGGAAGTTGAGCATCCTTGCTCAATTTTTTTCGAAAGTTTCATGGCTCTTTAACTTTTGTCTTCCACAATCAATTTCTGATTTAAAACGCCTAATAAATAGATAATTGTATGTTCTACGTAACTAATGTGTCAAATATTCAATATAGACGGCTTGTGTGCAGTGGTGAGGAAGAATACACACTCGGTTGCTGTAATCCGGAAGTGCACCAAAATCAATGAAGCCTGCATAACTTGTTTTAGAAACAAGATATCAACAATTTGAGAGACGACATTTTAGCAAATTTATATAATTAAATAGGCAACAATTTGGCACCCTAATTTTTGAAATTAAATATTTCCACAACAAATGGATCCATTTAGTGAAATGCCTTTTAAGCCAAGCAGACCTGCCTTCTATATCTATGTATGCCTGACAAATGAGGACGTACATGCATTTTATGCTCGTGAACACCAAATAATTGTTTATCCCTCAAAAAATCATTTAAGGGCTAATAATGATTAATTTTTTGGCACGAGAGGATGAGGCATGATAATAAAAGGATGGTTTAATGTTTATTTAGGGGTAAAAAATTACATGCCATGATAATATGCCATTTTAGTAAGTACTGGATCATAAAATAATTTCATTTCTACTTTACTTGATTGAACGAGTTCGGTTTTAGAAACTACAACGTACGCACTTCTACTTCATCTTTAAGAAAACTATATAGCACGGTGGCGGCCCAAACACTTAAGATTTTGGTCTCCTGGCAGCTTCACTAATTCCCTAAAGATTGCCTAAATTGAGAAAAAACGAACTCAGTCAACCAAAGGCTTCAATTAATCTTTTGACTTGTTCCTAATAAGTTCCTGCACGGTCGAATGAATTTTGTCACATAACGCATTAGTATAACTTCTTAGCACAACATCTTTCACCAAACCAAAAATATACCCTTCACCCTTCCGTTAAAAACTAACATATTAGGTATGTATGTTAAAACAAGACGTATAACATTGCTCACTTATATACATTATTAAGCAGACGAGGTCTTTAGACCTAAGTATGCTTTCTGAGATTGCTCATCAAGTCTGTATACGCCTTCCGTCCGTAGCGCGATCTCCTCCTAGACCAGACCAGATATTCAAAATCTGTTTTCACCATTGGATTCCTGGTCACTAAATCTCGCCTGGGGCAAAAAACCGTTACCCTCAGACCCCCCTTCCCCAAAATACCCCCCACACCCCAATTAAGGTCAAACATTTTTAAATCACAAGTCCACCTTATTATAGGTAATTGATGCCCCTGAGTTCAAAAATGATAACCGTTTTTTGATAGCTGTTCACCATAAGCCGCTAGGGGGCGAAAAGTGCAAAAATACATCATCCTCAATATCTCCACAAATCTTTAAGCTAGGTAGGTGAAACTCAGTCCACAGGGGTAATCAACCACGCTGGTCAATATTCTGGCACCCAGGTTACCCCTAACCACCCTGATCCCCCCGGGGCAACTCCCCATTATACTTAAACTGCACCATAACAAGGTGAAATTCAGTTTTAAGGGGTAATTGAGTACGCTGGTCAAGATTTTGATGCCAACATAACTCAGACCATTATTGTAGTCAAATAAAATTGTCATACTCGTCTGCTTTCCTAAGTTTACAAAAGTTTATTGTATACATGCCATAGTATTTAGCTTTTTGTGAACTAGGGAATCTAGACATTACCTATAAACGGGGAAAAGTGAGAATCGGCGTATAAATTATTTTGCAATACATTTACTCTACTAAAATCATTTATACATTATAATAATGTAGGTTAATGTGTGTAGGTAAAGGTAACATCCGACATCTCTAATTGTGTTTTACAAAAAAATAATGAAAACATATTAATTAACAATTATAAATGAATAAATAATAATAAATAGTTTTACAAAATTCCTTAATGTACTAAATACTCGTTCTTTAGATTTTCCTGTTTCATTCTTTCATAGTAGTTTAAATGCTATCACAACATGTGCAGATTATCATGATGCCCTTATGGGTTGTTTTAGTGGACATTTTAGTAAAATAAAGCTCAGTGAACAAGACAAGAGCAAGCAACTATACCTTCCATAGAGAGAACCAGTTTTCTGTTAGAAATATCAATCCTAGGATGAAGTTGACACAATCTCGGCTCCCGCTTCTGAGTCAATGGTACGCCTGCCGAATTTACGATTAGCCATTCTCTGTCATACAATAAGCCCCTTGGTCCAATCACCCAGGTTTTCGGTACCTGGTGGAATATTTCATTCAAAATGAATATCATTATACTTTATTCTTCCAGGAAATTATACAATATTACCCTTGTACATATGTAATATAGAGTTACAAATAAAAATAAGCTGACTAAGGATTACTAAGGAATAAATTTTACTCATCCCATAATTTTTATTCGTCTTTAGGGGTTTTTAGCATAGGTATCGCTGATTTATTGCCACTGCATCACCGGAAAATACATTTGCTTACTACATACAAGACCTAACAACTAAATATATCACAACATGCATATAGTCCATCAACTTTTAGTACAGAGTAGTAATTTCAAGTGGCAAACCTACTAATCAAGCTGTTTTAGTTGACTTTAATTGCCTGAGGTGGCAAATTCAAATGGAGTAAACACGTAGACTAGTATAGTCTTGTTACTAAACACATTTGACACCAGGCAGGTAGCAAACGTCAACAGTCAACAGTAAAGATGGAAAGCATCGTTAGTACTAAAAGTTGTCAGTAAAATATTGAATTTGGACCTACAGATAAATACATGTGAAATTAGTTCTAATGGTACTTCGTTCAGTTCATTCATGCGTATATAATACCAATCTGAAGAATGTACGTTTCCGTAGCTGTGCTATGCGAATTTATCTGTGTTGGTTTGCGTAGTTCAGTAATTAGAGGACATTTTGTATTTACTCCATTAATGCCATAAGAGAAACTGTATAAATCGTTAGGACTGAAATCGGAAGGACAAGATGACGGGAGGAGCACAACCATTTAAATTGGATAGAACATGAATAATTTGCCTGAGCTGAGAACGCACAATCACTTGCAATGTAGTATAAAACCAGAACCGATTCAAATGGGCATACAAACATACTTGGAGAGATGCTACTAAAGATGGAATGCCGTTAGGATGCGGGTGCTTGTAGATACAAAGTGCAACCGTAAGGAACAAAAAGGTTTATGGCATGTCTACGAGATGTGAGCCTCGCGCTTGCTAAACAAAATAATGTATTATAATGGCTGGAACATGAACTGGGGAAAGTGTAATAATATGAATGTATTTCTTTCTGTACAGAAGGCTTGACGGCAATGTGTGGCGGCTGGGGAATTTCAAAGATTCAAATCACATTTCCCAGCAAGTGTTACATGTTACATTGAAACTACATGAATAAAAGGAGGTGGTCTGTTTCTGCTGCATTCGATATATATTCTTTACTTGTTGGTAATGTTCATACATTTGCTCAATTTTCATAATACTTTGTGTTATGTAACATAACGTGCTTTTTTTATAGTTTGCATGTGTAATATGAGCATCGAACTGGGAGTCAGCAGAATTAGAATTTATACTTAGGGAATACATGCATGTTTGCATGCGTGTGTATATTCTTACCTCAAAAGGAGCACAAGACTTGATCGGGTAGACAAATATCCGGAGAAGTTTCCTTTCCTTGAATGAATTTCTTCCAACTGTTGATTCAACTGACAGGATGTCTGGTCGAGATACTGGGGAATTTTCGTTTTGCTCTCTAAAGTTCTGTATGTGAGATAATTAAGTTAACACAGTGAAAGAGTTAATTTCCGTGAAAGTCGCGGTAGCACCTTTTCTCTCTTGCTCCGCTTGCCTATACCTTCTCATCTACAAGAAATAGGTATGTGACTTTATTGTGATAGGGGGAATGATGTACATGACAAAGAGGAAAATTGAGCAGCAGTGTGGGAAGAGCGAATTTGCTGTGTAAGATTTTTTAGACACAAGCAAAATGTTTCAAAATAGTGATTCATCTTGGGAAAAAACTGGAGGAAAAAGAGAAAATATTAGATTGAAAACACGGTACTGCTGTGTCAAAGTCGCATTAAAGTAGGCACACATAGTCAATGAACAGACTATATACGAAAGTAATAGTAGTGATAGTAGTATTAGATACAAATGAGCCTTTTCCTATATAACTTTCACTGCGCTTTGAGCAAGCTCACTCACAGCTCATCTCTCTGCAGGAGCAAACTGATAAAATGACAAGACACGACAGTTGGACATGTAAGTCTCGAGCATAAAACGAAATAAATGACATACTTCAGGTTGAATCCAACATCGGTGAATAAGACGCAGAAGGAAATCCAAGTTTTCCTTAGTAGTCATGTAACCGATGGACACTCGGATTGCCCCTGTAGGTTTCCCATCGATCAAGTCGTTCAAGTCACCACACACATGGCCTGCCTGAATGATAAAAACAGGAAAAATGTATTACCAGTTGCACATAAAAGGAAAATCATTTTTCTGTTTTAAGCCGAAAAATAGAATCGTATTTTCTCGGTGAGAGTATAGGTAAATGAAAATAGCCAAAAGGGGGTGATGATAGTATTTGTTGTAGATGAATTGGTAACTCTTGTTAGGAAAATCAATGAAACCTAAACCTACATAGTATATATATTATGCACGAACACCAGGGTGAACATTCTCATAACTTATTATACATGAATCAAAGCTGTTTACCTCATTGCTTCAAGGCTATGTATAGTTTTCTTATTATTTGCATGAAATATGACATATTACAATAAAGCAAAATAATATGGTTAGTTGTAGTTATACATACCTCGTACTGTTTAATAACTTCGTCCGGTAGCAGGTTTAAATGCCTTCTGCAAGCCCCTGGATTACAGAAACAACCATATCGCAGATGTACGTCGTGTAGATAAGCTATTTGCTCCATCTGTAAAAGTTTAAATGGAAAAATTTAGCATGCCAGTGTCGAAAAAACACACAAGTTTACATTACTTATATACAATTAATGGTTTTAGAAACAATCTTTTGTATACGTAAATATAGATATTTGTTAATGGATAAAGCATTACATTATTTCATAGTGGAACAACAAGCTAAAAGCTGAATCTAAAGCGTGAGAGGGACTGGAGAAAGCAAGTATCAGACCATCAAAATGACTATGCAAAAATATTGTCTGTATGAAAGTAGTTAGCTAATATATATTCGATATCATAGATGGGTCGATTTAATAATCCCTTCGTTTTCCTACAATCCAAAGTTTATAGTAATATGGAAAATGAAACGAGCTTTACTGTAAAGATCCAGTGTGACTGCCTAGTAGCAGAAATTGGAATTTACTAGTACCGCCAGAAACATATTGAAACCTTAGTCATAATGTCATAAATATTCTAAAAATACATAAAAACTAGCTTACCGAATCAGTTACTGCCGCCGTTTGTGGAGCCGTGTACCTATAAATACTATGTAGATTTTAGAAGCTACCTTTTGTAGTGTTAGGAATAAGGTTACGCTGCTTTGCTAGCATAAAACAGAATTGTTAGAAAAATCAGAGCAAAGAAAACAATGTACATCTTTAGGCATTTCCATTTAGTTCGTGTATGTGCAACGCATACAAACTCTTGCTTTCACCATTTGCCACTAAAAGGGAGATGTGCAAGTGGCTGTAAAATTTTATGGCATAACTAAAATTGTAACCTCATATATTATTCCAGTTCATTCGTTATAAGGCTACACGGACGGATACTGTTCAAGTATACTTCAGCATACGTGTTTGGTTTCAACACTTTTAAAAATATATTTTCTCCTGTGGAGTAGATAGCTGAAAGCAGTTTAAAAGTCATAATGCCAACCAAAGTCTTTGTAATTGCGCGTACGTACTATGGATTCATATTTAAGCATAATGCAGCTAGTATTGTCTTAATTCATTGAAAATATACTGAATAAGCCATATTAAAAAATATGAAAGCAAACGAAGTAGCTATGCTGTTTTGACGGAACTATATGTGAGTCTAGTCAAACTATTATGCTAACTATGTTGCTCAGTCAAGAATACAAAAGATGTTTGATCAGTAGAGAGAAGACTGGGCCAGAAGTGATGTCATTATTTAGCTTAAATACGAGAAAAGTGAAAGAGACGAAAGAATGATCTACATGTAAAGTGAATGAGCTAGTGTGGGAAGATGGTACACATCAATTATTATACTTATTTTCTAAACAATGCAAGATGAACGTAGCTAATATGATGAATATAATATATACTTTGATTGGGTTGTAATATGTCATACATTTAGCTCTTGTCTAAATCATAGCATGTACAAACTATCATGCCCTTTTCATTCCACAATTTTTGGAATATATTTATGTAACCTAGTATGATGTATGGTAACCTCAATTGCAAATTGTGTATATGAAGGAAGAACATTCATAATTGTCAGTTGTTTGATCACTAACTAGGAAAATCTAAACAACAAAGATTTAAAATAAGTATTTGTGTGCGACTGTAAACCTTGCATTTGTAAACTGTATTTTTTGTTTGCAAAAATTCTATTGGAATTTAAACAAAAAATATAACATGATTTACTTCTAGTTGACGTGATGTGGTTGAAAGTGACTGATATCGTAGGTAGGATATTGTTTGCATTTGACGCTATTCTAGTTCAATATTTATTGAGCAAGAGAGCAGGTGTTAGTTGTGCATGTGTATTGTGTTTACAGGTTTTTCTCTCCACATAATGTGTCAACACAACTTCTGAAAGCATTGAATATAATAATTTTATTGTATAAAATGGGCTAAAGGATTCTAGAGCTGTATACTTATCTTTTCATATCGTAACAAATTATACTAGCAATTAATATAATACTATGCAGTATTTTGATCAAGATCGATTTACTGCTTTAAAATGACATGTTGCAACAAACTGTATGTACGTTCACTCCTGAATGTTAGGTACTTGTAATTTACAGTGCATTTAAAGTCTCATAGCTGTAGAACATAACCCCATTAACAAGATAGTAAAAGCAATTTTATTCATTATAAAGTCCTCCAAGTTCATAAATGAAGGGGAGCGTAAAGGCGACATTTCAAATTGATAGCAAGAAGTTTCTCTAGAAAAGAAAGCAAAGCTCGAAAATCCCTAAGAAGTGGCCATTATTTAGAAGCCTGGTTCTCATGTTCAACAAGGGACGAACATACATGTAACTTGCCTTTTTGCTGGTGTACAGTACTGTAAAGATGCTCATGAAACCGTAGTGCTTTTGAAAACTCAAACAAGGCACATTCACAACGACATCGGGTGAGCAAAGTACTTATAAACGAACAAATATAGATATATATATTATGTTGTCTACAGTTTATACCACTAACTGCAGTATTTCTTCACCCTCAGAAAGTCCATCTTTTCTCTTTGCACGCAAGTTTCACAAGAGAAAAGCGGTAAAGAGAACTAAGGAGCTTCATGTAAAGCATGTTTCCGAAGTAGCAATGGTACAAATAGTAAAGCTTCAGACATGATTATAAGGGACAAAACTTGCTTCTTTTTGATATTTCCGTGGTCTTTTCTTGTCTGTCAGTGCTCTCTCACTTTCTTGTACCGTGAGAAGAGCATGGGGAACGGAGAAAGACCAGCAGCCATCCCACAAGTAGCAGCTTTCTCTTGGTTCACTTTATTTAGGCAGGTATACAAATAACGCCAAAAATAATAAAACATAAAGTATGAATATATGTAATCGCGGTAATAGTAAAATTCATATGAGCCTACCTACACAATCTATCCATAAATATCCCCTCTGTTCAGAGCTTTTGTAGCTGAAAAAAGCTGGGAAGAGTTGGATAGAAACTCAGAATAGGGAGAATCGTCAGGTACACAAACAACATGGCCCAAAGAACATAATAATACTATATTTCTTATTACGGAGGACGAAACATGGGAGAAGCAAAACCTAAAGCAAAACCTACTACAATGGCATACATGCAACTCATCATCATCATCCTCCACAACAGGAGGAGCAGCAACAGCACCACAGCTTATTCAACTGTAGAAAGGGGAATAAAAGAAAATGAAAAAAGCAAAGCAGAGCATTCTGTAGGGTTCAGCATATTCCCTGGCAGATAGAGAATATGTCTTCACAAAAGTGATGCTTTGTATATTTTAAGATTTTATATTAACTCTCACAGGTCCGTAATAACTACTACGCATTTCTACTACAAAGTATTCCCTACTCGTCACCCCACTGCTAGTATAATATTCTATTTTCTTCTCTGGTCGTTTTCAAAATAGAAATATCTACTGCATAACATGGTTACTATCTTTTATGTAGTTTGATGGTAGTGGTAGTACGGACAAGATAATATAGTGGTACAACCAGTGCAGTAGTACTGCTTTCGGTGGTACATTACAATCCCATTAAAATAATTGGTCTACCTGTCGTCTCAAAGTAAAATAATTGTCTTTTCTGGCAACTGAAACACTTGAGGGGAAACTGCTTCATGTATGTACTTTTCTCTTATATAGAGTTGTTAGCGGTACAAAGTGCTAGTTTATAGACAGTCTGAATACAATGTTTTAAATATACATTTTATGCTATAAACATATCGAGAAATATTGCAACTGCTTTACAAATGTATGTACCATTATTGCTACTGCTGAGATTCGTACAGCTATATAATTATTACAAATCCTTTGTAAAAGTATATTTTATATTGTAGCGTTTTGTATTGTATGTGAACTGCTATTTTCATGTTCTGACACTGTAAAGTAAAGCAAAGTTGCGGTTGTGTAACTCATGAAATCACCAAAGCCCTAAGCCTAGATAGCACTGCCATTATACGGAACATGATTTAAAGCAACATATATGGTATTCTGTACAGAAAGCTAAAAATTTCAAAGAAATATTGAGAAGAATGACATGTTTCACTCCATGACTTTTACTAAGACAGTTTATAATATATCATTCTCCTGATACTATGATGTAACATTGACATGTACTCTGTATGTACAAAAAGTGCAAGATCTCAATAAAGTAGCACTGAATAAAAATCCTCATTAGTAACAACACTTTTTACCTTAAAATTGTCTTTTACTCCATAAAATATTTTACAAAATGATGCTTGATGCTTCCTTTATAGCATGACGTTGTATGATATGCTAATAAAATTTATACTGATGGGCTCAGGTAAGCATGTAATTTGATTATGATAAAACAGAAACGTTTCGTGGAAATAATATTCCCTTTTCAATGTCCAGGCATTGCTTGAGACATTTTGTGAATTCTATTAAGTAGTTAAGTATGATAGTATAGATGATTATATAAATAACATGATTTTTAGATCACATAAATGCTATACCTTGCCTCGTGCTAATATTATTTATTAAAACTGTGTTACTAAAAATAAAAACAGGTACAAGGCGGTTTTGATTAGTATTATGTACAAAAAATCCTACAGCAAAATACGTCAATCTAAAATGTACATCTAAAGTTTTAGACACCTGCAAACGTAATGTAAAAATTTAATTTATAAACCATTAAAATTATATAGTTTTAATTGTCCTGGTTCAAACGAACAGAGCTGTAGTATGCAACCCTTCTACCCATGTTGAAAGACTTAAAACTAATTGCATAAATCGGATGATAGCAGAATAAACGAAATTGTGTTTTTGCGTAACACACATATTTAAGGGCTTCTAGAATACTACTGACAAGATTCATGCTCATATAAAATGCGGGGCCAACTGGAATTTGCAGACTGTTGAATAGATCATATCTCTTTCTCCACATGGAATAAAGAAGTCACGAGGACTAGCCAAACTTGTTGTTCTCACTCCAGTGGCTTTCTATCCCCGTTTTAAACTGACTTTTATGCTATAAGGTAAGGTATGTTTTATACAACACTGGAAGCAACAAGATGAGTGTAACATATTTGTGTAGTTTTTATCATCTCATTCTATAGCAGTCATTTGTTGTTGATGCTGACGATAAATCGTAGCATAAATACATGCATATATATATATATGCATATATTACATATCATTATTTGTTTGTACTTTTTCCATCCAAAAACACTCCAAAGAGCATAGGCAACTTTCGTAAAACTAGTGCCATCATCACCGTTGTTTCGGACAACTTGAGAAGAAGAGCAGAAAAGAGGTATGCTAGTGGTGTTGCTATCATCATATCATCGTCTGAAATTAATTATCCAACATCACGCTTGACATTGGAATCCGTTAGGACTACTTGGAGATAAACGTCATCAACAGCTCATCCTTCTCATGTCCGATATATATCATCAAACCAAGTGAAAAGGATGTTTTCACTCTCTGTTGTCTGTTACTTGCTTTACTATCGTGTACCATGGCTTGCTACAACTTTGATACACACAAGTGCCACCAAAACATTAATACAAAATGCCTATCTCTCTTTCCCTCACTTTCACTCTAAATACCTCGCATCTTTCACGAAAAGTGTTGTTGGTGATGTTTGTTTCCCATGCAGTAAATTGTGTCCTTCTCGCACTTATTTACTTCGCTTGAGAAAACTCTTTTGGGCTGTGTGTCTGTGTGTTCTGCTTCTTCTGTCGTGGTACGTGGATATTTATTTTGCCCAATTTATTTCTCCCATTCCTATTACTCACTTTCACGGTCCGTAAAATTCACTTGAGCTCCGTTTGCTGTAAGTAGTGGCATGTAGATTCTTTTATGGTTTTACGGGTAAATGTATTTTATATGATGTGCTTTTTGTGGGAATATACATTGGTTGCATTTATTTTCCCCAGATTATTAGTGCATGCGATACAAAATTACACCGGAGAAAGCATTTGAGAGAGAGAATGGAATCAGAGTCAACGACACGAAGGGATAGAAGCAGGCAGACATACATTTTTTACAATATACGCATAAATGAGCAAACGAGAAGTTCTCCAGCAATTCTACAAATAAATTTTGGCAACTGTGAACTGTGTTCATCATTTCATGACTATATGACTTTGTAACACGCTTTAAGTATATTAAATATAAACAATTAATGAAATTCAAAAATAACATAGCTGTTTTAGTCAAAGAATGCGTTGCTAAATTCCGTACTGTTTTGTAAGATACCAATGGAATGGTTATTTGATTTTCTGTACGTTGTTTTAAAGAAAAAACACAATTTGACATCTACAACCAGCATTTTAATTTTTTACATGTGAAATAAGTCAGACATGTACAATACAACTGCTGTTTAGAAGCTAAGTAGAATGGATAACTAACGTATATAATATTGTACTTTCTACTCATTCATTTTATTATTGGTATTATGTCACCCTTCTCCAAGCAATTAGGTTATCATTTTATGCATACAAAATAAAATTGTTTAAATAAATTCTGCGTTTCCAGCAAACAAGTCAACATTTCATCCTTGTTCCCATTTGAGTTGGACAAGATATTATAGTATTGCTTATAACTCTCTCTGGCTCTGGTTCGTAATTCACAAAACACTTGAATGTTCCTCCGAGTGTGAGATCTACCGGATGAGTTTTTCGATGAAAAGATAATGGCATACATGCAAAGAAGTAGTGCGGTAGTATATGCGATAGTTCGTTTAATGGTATATGAGCGCTGACTTTTTTCTCATTTCAGGCGTGTTCCCTTTCGGGTCACGAAGTAAAACATCTGGTTCCATCCTCAACCAAGTATGTAAGCAGACGAAAAACCAAAAGCTCATTCTCGATTCGACCACTTTGAGCTAAAATTTATGCTAGAAATGCTGTAGAGAGGATGGGTTGTATAGACGGATTTTTGACTTATTGAAAAAGATACACACACAACATATATTTACATGGGGCATTAGGAATTTTGTCTCTTATTTGCTCCCCTGAATGAGCAGTTTTGTAACCTCCTTGTCTACTTTTTTTGCGAGCATACAACATAAATATCAATCATACAGTATCATGTATGTACGTGACCTGGCATGCAAAGGCAACGATGCAAACGGCAAGTCAAACGCATCACAAAGTTAGAAAACACTAGACTTTCTTCCAGTAGTGAAAGCTCTGAAGTTGAAGTCTTTTACTGGATTCAGTGACATATCTACTATCTTTAGAAGAGCATCTTCTCCCAAATTTTGTCTTATATGAGATCGACAGGAAGAACCAGAAAAATGAAGACATAGCTTTCAACAGAGATTCTTGGACGGTTCACAGTACATATTAAGTGTGTGCTTTGCCCTATGCTGTCTTAAGTTAATAGACAAAAGAAGATACATCCATGTCCGCCACTGACAACTGAAGCAAACTACAACTTTTCAATAAATGCAAACACATGGAACAAGCACGTACTCGGTCCTGGTTAGTTGTTGCTCTCTTACTAGTACTGGGTGTTTGTCCTGTTCCAACCTTTCGTCCTTCAACTTACTTAAGCCACTATTTGCTTAAATTATAATGGTGCCCCTTCCCGAAGCTCTTCTGACTTTATCATTCAAGTATACTTTCTTTTTTCTCTCAGTTTTTGTTTCGCTCCTATTTCTTATTTATCTTTACTCAAAATGTTCATTCGTTCAGGTGAATGTTATAAAAATGATGAGTATATATATACTTATATATTATAGAGTTTGTCCACTTTCTTGAATGTATAAAAACTCAAATTCTTTCCATATCCCTAGTATTTTCTAAATTAAAATGATTCAAATATAATATGGATTATTTACGCTTTATAGTGGAAATATAAGTTAAGTGTATCTGTATATAAAATGCACATGCTCAGTGAGTACAGACCAAATCATTTCCTGGAGACTAGCAGCAGTAACACAGGCACAATTTAAATGGTACGACTCAAAATTTCTTTCACTATTTACTGGATTTTAACATCTTCAGCAGTGCGTTTAAAAGATGCTTGAATGTTTTTCCTGCACTTTTTATCCTTGACCAGTTCCGCTAAAGAATATTGTCTGACAATATAATACGAATGTGATTTGTGCTTGGATTTTATATAAATATAAACGATTTTCTTATGTAGTCGTAATCGTCTTTGCAATGTTTAAGTATTAAAAGTATAAAAGTACTATAAACGGTATTAATTTAGAAGTTTGAATCGATGAACTCGACGTAAGTATAGAGTTTCCAGAGAGGTTTTACGTTCATCTTCTCATTGTGCAAAGACCTTTTATTGGTCTGCAGAGATGGTTATGAGCAAAATTCACAAGTATACTGCAAGCATTAGGTGGGGCATTTTCTGGCCACTCCATTCCCACTTTTAATCTTTTCCGCTTCTACAAACTGCTTGAAATATTTCATTTGATTTTGGTTTTACCTCGTCAAGCAAGATCAAAAGGCGAAATTAGGTACACCTTCTGTGAGCTCATAAATGTGCCCATGTTTATGAAAATAACAATCATTTGATACCTTGAACGAAAACGAAGCCTTTAAAAGGAAAGTATACTACATCAAGCTATATAATCTCGTAGACTTTCCTGACGACAACGGCGGTCAACAGTGAAGCGGAAGATTACGATTATTTCTATCGCTTTCTCGAAACCACCAACGCCAATATCAATACCCATTTCCTGTAGAAAAATGAGACAGCTGCTTCTTGGTCTTTTTCTGAACTTTTGTTGGTGATGTAGTAAATGTAAATTGCAAAGATGTACTGGGAAATAGAAAGCGACTGGTTGAGAAAAGGAAAACGCAGCGCGGTGTGCGATAATGGATCTACTTAGCGTAATGAGATCAAGTTCATTCTAGCATGTTCCTTCAAACGCCATCATTGCCTTTTATATTGTTGGCATTAAATACCTCAGAATATCCGATGATGCTTCCATCACTCCGAAGTAGATTAAATGTTACGACTGGCCCTTGGGTCCGGGAAGAGGTGAAATTTGTGTCAGAATAAATTTTAGCCACCCGTTGTCCATTCCCATAACACATCACAGATAACCGTCTGTAGAAGTACCTGAAATGATGAGATGATACAATAAAAGCAAATGTGCGGACGCAGCAGACTGCGAGCATTCAAATTCATAATTTAAAAATTTCAATATGGAAAACGGGTGGGTATGGAAGTATGGAAAGGCAGGTTTTCCAGTTTATACTTGAGTAAAGTGAACATATAAAAAATAGGTGAGTAGCAAAGCCTTGGAGCATTACTGTGCGAGTTTGAAAGTCCGTTCTCTGATGGATTCCATGGAACGACATAATCCAGATAGTGTATTTAGTCCATCCCTTATTGCCAAAATTGAGAGAAATGGAATTGTACCATCTTCGAATCTGAAATGGAAAATGGAAACATCATTGCAAGTTTCAAAGCGTCCTGTCTTCTTCATTTATATTTAAGCATTGTGTTTTATTGGCTTCTCTTATTTATCCCTATAAGCTATGCAATCTTGCTAGAGTACATACAAGGATATATCCACGAGCTATTTACTGCTGAATGCCAGACCAGATCAGTCCGTGCATGTACAAAATCTAATCATATACTCTGCCGTTATTTCCAACATATTTCACTTTGTCAGAAAGCAGGAAGACATAATCCTGCCCACAACACAATGAGCTTGGAGCACGTCCACCAGACGGGAAAACAAAAGCGAAAATGGGGAACAAAGACAAAGAACAAGAGCAAAAGAGAAAACGGTACAAAATGAATAATAAAAGGGCGATAAATCGATGAATGATCCACCACCATCCGACACAGAAGAAAAACAGCAAAATGTAACTTTGTTGATGGTGTAATGTTCTGTTTTTCCGTCTCAGAGTCTGATAGCATTCCTAATTGATTTTTATGTACCTGTTGCTAGAAAATAATGGTTCTGAAATGCTGTAATAGTATTCCATTTTACTCGCTTACTTTTCTGCTCTCCCTCGTTTACTAACTCTGTGATATGCATCGGTCTATCCCTATCCCACTACCCACCAATTTTCCATTTCTACGTTCTACTTCCTTTACCAAAGGTTGGGAGAAAATTGGAAGTAGGAGTGGTACAGATTGCTTAACAATAAAAGTAATTTTCAATAGAAATTAGATAAATATATATACATATTTTTACTGGCTTTAGTAGACAAGGAAGTAATTTTTCTTCGGTGTGGTTATTTTGTCTCAAACGACAGAATACCAATAGCCTTTGCAGAGAAATTTCCACTTTGTAACCGGTGGAGGTGAGTATACATATTACATGTATAGCATACACAAAAACAAAAGTGAACATGCATTGTACAGTATGCGTGCTATGCAATAAACCGCAATTGAAAGGGAATTTACATAGGGGGCACTTACCACATTTCACTGCTTTCTCTTTTTTTCACTGAAAATCTATCACTGTAAATGGTATATAAAATTTCATATTATAGAGTGAGGAGAGCCAAAATAGATTATTTTACAGATTTATGATGGTCACAGACAACTGTATGATGTATGTGTATCAACGCAAATAGTACAGTCCTAGTTCCAACCTTCTTTGCATGATATATAGGTATGTATTTATCATTTTTGCTTGGAACTATCCATGTGGTCGATATAAGTTTGTTTCAACAGGGTTGTTCCAGCAAAACATGAAAGGTAAAGCCAAAACCTCTCTACGCAGTACCCAAAAATAGAATTTGGTCCACTCTACTTTTAGCGCTTTCCCCTCAGCCCCAACTTTTATTTCTGTTGCTTATTTTTTCTAATTTGTAATAATGGAAAATATGAAAACCCACAAGTAATGCACAAACCATAGTTGCCAATTATACTTTTGTGCATTTATACATAACTCAATTAGGATGGTATTATTTTATTTGCCGTACAACAGAGCGGAACCCTATATGCTTTATACATTCAACATTCAGTTGAGTAATGGCAGTTCTGCTATGTTTTGTTCTGTCGCTTTGACCTATCCTTTTCGAATATTGCATGCTGAGAATACACAAGAGAAAGCACATATCTATTTTGTTTTATTAGGTTACATAACTTACCTTTCATGCAGGTTGGCTCTCTTCACATGAAACAGTTGAGAAGGAACTTGAATGTTTACTGTACCACCTCCGAAATACAGCTTATTCAGAACATGAGCACTCTCATTACGAACTATCAAGGCACCCAAACCTAAAAACAAACGAGTAGTAAAACATAAGCATTCATAAAATAAAATAAAAAAGTACTGGCATTTCAGGCAAGTAGGTAAAAGCAGACATTGTGGTGAATAAAATGGAATTTAATAATCAACCAAATTAGGAATTTCATCAATTATTCAGAGACGCTGTAATGTTTGCTCTTTTTTGTACTACATCTAAAGAACAAGAACATAAATATAGCACATTGTTCTAGTCGTTTACTTATGCTAGAATATTTTGAATCCTAGTTGTTAGAGTAAAGTACCCTCAGGCCATAAGTTCTTAAGTTTAACCTACGCAGTTACTATATTATATAATTGCAATTGTATATAATTCGCCTTTTGCAATTCTATATTACACATGCCTACATGTTAAACTTTTATAATGTAATGTTCTTCGAACCTCAATATGACTACACCAAACACAACGTACATTTTCATTCCTTGACTCCAGAACCAACTTTAGCATTGAAGCAAAAACTTGATAAAAAGGACTACTTGACTAGGTAGTTTTAACTGGACTCATTTTTATACTATATAATTTCGTGCATATTGGTCATATAATATAGGTACCTATGTAATTTTACGTTAAATTCTACGTTAAATTTAACCTATTTGTAAACGCAACACTATTTTGTGACGCGAAATTCCATTAATACTTTGGCGCTTATACCCAAGTAGTACACTACATACATTCACTATTCATTTCGACCATTATCAATTTGTTTAATCAGATCAGGATGGAGAATCTAATACAATTTCAGATAGAAATTCTAAGAATAATAAAATTTCAATGAACCACTTTCACTTTTCGTACCTCATGCACTTACGCTCAGACTTGGGCACTAACCGCCTTTCTTTGCTCATTTTAAACTTAAACATTAGCTAGGTATAGTTAGGTGTGCTTTGATTTTACATATATGATAAGGAGGCGGAGGAGGATAATATTGTCATAATGGTACACACATCCTTCCGAGTTTTGTCAGTGTACAGTGTACTTACTATCTTACTTTGTGCTACTTAATGGTGAATTTAATATCAAAACTTGCCAGTGTGCCGGGTGCAATGAAATTAAATAAAACGCTAAACGTTCATTTTGCCTGTCGTTTTAAATACATATATTGTAAAGAATTTTTATAACGCATGAAAAAATTATTAAATAAAGTTAATTATTTTAGAAATAACATGCACAAAACAGCATTGATATTAGCAATTGATGTTTTCTTTGCTTTAATAGCAACAATTCTATATTCCATACACTAACTCTTAATAAGAGTCTCTTATTATGCTATCATATAAAGAGCACTCCTAGGTATAAAGCTCTAAAAGTAATGAAACAACAGATTTTAGTATATTCCAGCATCCAAAAGCAAACAGTGGTTACACTTGCTTACAGATAAAGGTTAGAAGTTATTACGACTGTTTTGCTCTGTAACCCAGCACAGAAAATATGTAATTGTGGAACTAGACGAGAAACATGGCAAAAGCTCACGACATTTCTCAACCAAACGGAAATTAAATTGCTGACGATGCTAGATGGACGGCTAACAGATACTCAGAAACATTTACATGCCTATGGACTCAACGTCACTATTTGGCATTTATTACTAACGCTCCAGCTTATATCCTTATTTCCTACAAAGTTCTTTAGCTATTAAATCCATTGATGAGAAAGTTGGTGAAACAGCATATTTCTTGAATTTACATTTTCATTGGTTTTCGAATTCAACATCTATCTATTGTTGTCACTGTGTTTTCTAAAACAATATTGTTTGAAAAACAAATAAAATGAAAAAGTAAGACAAGTGACTTGTCTTCAAATAAAGTTTCCACTTTCTTCTGCTCTTCACTTTCCACCATGTTTATGCTGTATGCGAGCACCTCTAGTTTGATGAATTGAACGAATGAAAACTACATTAAACTACGTCTTCAGTAAGTGGAATATTTATATAAAATTGTCCATCTAAATTGTAAAGTCAAGAATTGCAAATTGGGCCAAGCAGAAATATGCTAATTATTATCACATTATCTTTGTCATTTAAAATCAAAAGACTTTTTCATCTGTTACACTTTAAACACGGTCTAATATAATGTTTTTAAGTGCAAGTGAATTAAAAGCTGCGTTAAATTATCTTTGATATTAAAACTAGTACTTTTTGACTATTTAAAACTCGTTTTTTCCAACTTTTGTAGTACCCCCATTTAATCTCACATGCAAATCCCCTTACAACCACGAATCAATTTACGCACTTCACTTGAAACTGTCATCAGACATGTTGGGGAAAAACTCATGTGCGTGGAAATTGCATATGAAGCAACACCGAAAAAGCTTTCACACAAAGCTCGCTGTTTATTTTCAAGGATCACTTGAAGAAACTGAACCACAAATTCCCATTATAAAATCGGGTATGACTATGCCATTTTACTTTCCCTTGGAATACTTTGTATTCGTCAACAGCAAAATGATTTAGTATGCTTACATGAGTACGCGTCACAGAGAAGGGAACGGGAGAGCTTATACGGGAACGATAAAGACCATTTTGTCATATTAAAGAATCCTGCCGAATGATTTCCTAATATATTTTGTGCTGTAAGTTATGTTCCTCAGTGTAATACATCTACACTGAATAAAATACTATTAAGTAACAAGCACCTTTCATACATTCCACACAGGACAGTAAAGCTAATCGGAATCTCTAGAAGTGTCTGAAGAGGAAGCTCAACTTTTGAAATTCACTTTCCTCTAACCAGTTGAAAGCCTAAAAACTACTCATTTCCTGACAATTCAGGATTATTTCCTTTTCCTTACCATCGCTTTCGGCTTCTTTCTCTTCTCAGATTTTGGGATTTCACACAGGGATACTGACATAGCTAGATGGTACTTCCAACCTGTACTTTTTACTTTTCGTTCTCCAATGTTTCTACTTTGCCTAAAAGAAATTAAAAGTGCTTCCCAATTCAGCGATGATGTTTTAAAAGAGCTTTTTCGCGTCATGTTTGGGTCTTGATGGGGTATATTAAAATGAAAAGGACAGTTCAACTGTTAGCGCTGGAATAGAAAATGCATAAACTTATACAATTATTGTAATTCAACAGCTTTCACTCTACACTGCATTTTTTACAGGTAGAATAAAAGTACTCATGAAACTGTTTTACTAGATATAGCAGCCTATATTGATAACGGGACAACTTTTGTGCAAAGCCAATCGCTTTATAATATTTGACGATAACGAAATCTGCATTTATTTAAATACTGTCTAACAACACGTTTACAAAATACTTTATCAGGCATATATGCATACACGGTGAAAAATTATATTAAAAACACCTAATAAATATATTAAAAACGGTTCACTACTTTTTCTCACTATACCCCCAAGTAGTCATTTTGATAGACACTTACGAAAATCGCCAAACAATGTACAAGTGCAATGATATTCAACAATTAATTTCAAAATACATAAATATAGACGCTCTACCATACAAAACTAATCGTAAATTAAAGATGGACTGTTTTTCGGTGAAATTGCTTTTGAGAGGTCAAACTATTTTCTATTCTCAAAACAAAAATTTCATGCAATATGTTCGGTGAAAATATGTTGTACACTGCATGTATGCAATAAATAATAGACACTAAAATGTTCATGGTTTGATGTATATTCTTTTTAATTTTCCAAACAAAAGGAATTCATGTGCATTTGGTCTCTGCCCACCTCCGATTTAAATTAGTTTAAAACATGTTTACTGAATATTTCCCATGTGAGTCCAAGAGAGAAATATTCCCATTCTTATATTATATTTTATGATATTAATAGTTTACTTGGACGTTCACATATATATGATAGATATATATCCACTATACGTTATTATTGCACTAGCTACTTGGTCTCCGGCAGGAAAAAATAAAAGGCAAGCTAAAGCATGGATATATGTTGGTTGGATAGAAAAGCTTCCATAAAGGCAAATTTAATACACCTTTGGAATGTTCAACCTTTTATCAGAAATGTGGACTATTGTCGGCATTCTTCTAAAAAATAAGGCAATGAAATGATAAAACTTCCATATCTTTATACCAAAATATACGGGTTGGGAATATGCTTCGTTTTATATCTTTAGCTTGAAGTGAGTGAGTACACATTTTTATACTTTTTTTTCATGTGAAATCCCATCTGTGTTCATTTCCTTTAAAGCATTAACTTTTATATTTGAGTTCCTCTCAAGAGACATATAGCATAACACAATATGTTTTTTCAAGCTCAACCTGTCATGCCCTCAATCTCCCTTCGTTCCATTCTGTCCAGTAAACAGTGTATACCAAAACATACATTATGCAGGTATCTATCTTACAACACAAAAGCTTTTGTCATAAAAATAATGGCTAACACTAAAAAATTGCAATGTCCAGTTCACCACTCTCTTTCTCTCTCTTTTCAGCAATTTCAACTCAATTTTTTCTCTTATGTACACAATTGTGAATGCATGTGTTATGTTATTTTTTACTATCCATATGAATTTAAACACAAAACTGCTGCGTGGCACTTGTAGCAAGTCTAAAAATGTTTTATGGCATAGACAAGTAGAGTAATACACAGAGTACTACAAGTACACACCTCTGTTCCCTTTGGCTTCGATACAAAATAGCAGAAAAATAGACATAGACTTCTTCTTGAGTATAAACTATCTGTAGGACTAGGCTACATAATGAAAAAGTCTATGCCACCTTACCTCGGACCAGATCTCAATATTGTTGGGTCTTTTAAAAGAAAAATGCAGTTTATAATGTATACTTGTGGATCTGGCCACTCACAAAGGGTCGTCGTAGATCAGAAGCTAGATTTTTTCTTTGCCATTTCATTCCATTGTGCATTACTTATTTATAAGTTTACTTACTCTAAGGCACTAATACCCATTTATACATTTGACAATACAAACGAATTGTGTACGTGTAGTAACAACGTGTATGTGAACGTACATAGGATGTAGGAGTGTGGGGACTAGAAAGTTGATAGCTTTTATTGTGTCGTCATCGCACATGAGGGGCAAAAAGGTGAAACACGAAAGAAAGCCGTTTTGGTGAAAAGGAGAAAACGTTACCTGCTCTATTGCATGAAAAATAAATCTACATGAATCCTTGATGCACACAAAGTACGTAGCATCGGGGTAAAGTGATCTTGTATATCCCCATGCATTCAATATAAAAAAGACTAGGAAAAACATCAAACAACATAAGTTACGTGTTCTTTCCATTTACCTACATATTAAAAGCGATATATGTAATGAATCTTGTTTTCTGATGCATTAATATATTTGGAAATCGTGCACCGTACTGCACCCAGCACTGAGTTTTTTAGCAGAAAGAGTACCACTTCCTGCTCTCCATCACATAATCACCACAATCACTATGATCATGAGTTATGGGGGCACTGAATTTCCATTGCACAAAGTGGTCATGTTAGATTTCAATGCAGACTTTAACCCTGTGAATACACGGATCAACTGTTGAAATCATCCTGCTGTAATGTTTTTCACCCTTTCTCCAAATTCATAAAAAGGTAAATCTGCACATGAAAATATGAATCTGAATGTAAAACCAGAAAGCAAGCAAACCAGCAAGTGAAAGTAGGGTCTGTTGGGTGAATTAGGGTTTCCTGGATGAAAGAACTAAAATATATGTACGTTTGGATGAAAGTAACGTTGTGGTGGGGACTTTTTTGCATCTTCCACTTTCTTTGGCTTTTCCTCATAGGTAGCACAATATTCAATACAAGAAAATTGCATGGCATTCAAAGGATTTAACTCGACTAGCTATTATTTTTTTCTTTAATGCTCTACTTACTTCACCGACCCCCAGTCAGTCGTACCAGCAGCCGTAAGAGCTGTTATTGCCTTTACTACTACTGTTGCTGCGTAATATTATTATTATGATTATAGAAAACTTTCTCCTGTTCGCCTTTCTTTCTGAAAACGCTCAGCAAAAAGAACGTGTGTGCGAGGCGTTATGTTAGACGAAAGCCGAAAATAGAAAACTGTCATATGTACAGACAAGGCAAGCAAGTTGGAAAACCTGGATCTTTTTCATTTTCGACTATATACGTACATAATAATACCTTATGCGGGAAACATACACCAAAATACATATTATACAACCCGACGTTTGTATACACACCAACAGCTTTTCTTCTCGAAGTTTTTTTTAAAAACTCTTCTTCAAGTTTCCATTTATTCAAAAAAATACGTATAGTGTGTGTATTTGTGTGCTGCCGTGGATGGATGAATGAATATTATTATAGAATTACTGTATGAAAAGTAATAATAAACGGTCACGTATGTAGCAGCGAATACGAAAAATCTGCTACTCATACACATAACGTAGCGTAAGAAAACGCGAGACGTAACTTTAAATGGGCTCAGTGAATCCTTCTCATTCGAATGACTGAATCTCCACAAACGAATTCGTTTCTATTCAGTATTTTTGAAAAGGCGAATCTCTGTTAAGTCAGTAAAGGCAACTTTGGATGATGGGTAGGTCTGCAAATAGATATAAGTACAAACATGCACGAGAAATAATATTTTCTGAATCAAATACATGAACCTTCGCTGTCGCCTTTCTTCTCTCCAGCTCCATCGTACATGAACATGATGATGAAGGTGATGGAGAGGGCGAGAGGAGAGCGACTTGTGCAAGCAAGTACTTATAAATATAAAATTTAACTGGAAGAGAACAACTAAATATTCACATACACAATAAAAACTGTGTGAGAAACTGTATCAAAAGAAAGAGAAATCGTACATTTGAGAGGGAAAATAGAAAAGGAAGAGGGATAGAGTTCCCTTCCTTGCTACGAAATCAGGACCTATGAGACACGAAGATTCCACTCAACTACAAGGGTGTAAAGACAGCGCAATTTTTCTCATACATAATGTAATGTTCACATGAATGCATTGCTTGGAAAATGTATCATTTTTGATACTATTCTGCTGGGAAAGGGAAGAAAGACGCACCAAGAAGACAGATGCAGCAATAGTAAGCATCCCTTTCCAAATGCTATAGAAGATGAGTGCATATATGCTTAGATACATGCCTAGGCGGGAAAACGAGCTTTATTGCCTCTAAATTCTGATTTTCTGATATTAATCGAGCAACTTACATTCGAATATTATATGTGTACAATTTAGCAAGAAAATCTCATACATTTTCGGGGAAAGTAACAGGTGAAGAGAATAAAAATGGGGCATCGTGATCACTGGAATTGTAGCAAAGCCCTTTTAGTAATAGGTATTTGTTTTTAAATATTAAGAATACAGGATGACACCTAATTTCTTAAGATTGTGACACTTTAAAACACATTTAGTCCTAATCCATACACCATATTCTTCTGTCAGTTGATTTGTCATTTAAGAATTTCGCATCAGAATTTGTATTTAGTTACATTTTTTTGAATCCACCAATTAATTGAATGTACATGGTGGGTAAAGTTGGTTCTCTGATATACGTTACAGAATGCAGGTATAGTGTAAACGCAAGATAAAGGTAATAAGTATCAATTTTGACAAATATACAAAATGAACCCTATTTTCTATATATTGGGGATAGTTTACCGCTTATTTACTAATATGAATAAAGGAAAAGCGACATTATGATATTCTTAATGCAAAAGAGTTTGTATGGACACAAGAAACTACATTACAAATCGTTTTTCATGCTAAGATAAATGGATCCATAAAGTATATGGGTATTCGGTGAAGTTCCTGACAGATAATGTATCATATTAGGAACGACACGTACTATTATAAAGGTTTCATGTTCACTGCCCATACAATAAAGCTTCCTTATACTTTTTTCCATTATATGACACTAGTTCTTTCGTGTGTTAGTTTTTGTCAAATCTTTGAAAATTATGTGCATGATCTAGTGCAAAAGTGACTTTATTCGGTGGTAAGACAATATTAGAGCCATGTTGCATGCTATGTTGTTAGGTTAGTTCTCAACCTATATCTCAATGTCCAATCTCAGCACAGATTGCTTGGCATTCAAATAATGCGTTCACATAAGTTGTTTGAAGTAAATTATGACATCACGTTTATTGCACCAAAATCGCATAAACCGAACTTTACAATGGCTTATGAAAACTTTTCTAATAAACTTGAGAATCAAATGCAATTCTGCACAAGTGGGAACGTGTAGAGGATGCTTACCAGGTTACGTAAAATTAAAAAGGAAATGAAGGTCTGGGAATTCGATATGAAAGAGACTACCTGGATGTTATATGCCAAATGAAAGCCAACTGGCAACAACTGCAACTGTTCCTAGTCCTTTTTCCCTACAAGCAATATACCTTAATGTACCTTGATTTTAATACGCCTAGAAAACTTCAGGTTTACACACTGTTACGGGTTTTACAATAATGATGATATAATAATATGTGTTCTAAAGGCTCACTCTGTTCACGAACAAGCCAACATTGTGTGTGAGTACTGATGATGATGAGTACTTTACTGTTCAAACACACAACCACACCGCAGTAGGGTGCAAATAAACCGAGTGTTTTTCTTGAAAATGCTTGATTCCACCTTGTACACACACCACTACACCACATAAAAGGAATTTTAATGGCTTATTTTCATTAAAGGTTCAATCTCTTTCTCATGGAAAAAGTAATTAGTCCAGAAGAACCTGTGCTACTACACCGCTTTATACTGTGCATACACAAACTCATCCTGCAGCTATTTATATCTAGATACATTAACTGGAAGCCACTATGCTGGCTATTACGTAAAATGGTTTGCTATAGTTCTACAGGTATTTTGGTCAGAGATTTGTAGCAAAGCTATATATTTTTACATTATCGGTTGGTCACATAATTTCAAAAGCATGCTTCCTTCCTTGACTGATTCGGCAATTTCTTCGTGCTCACAATTAGGAAAGCTAATATAATGAAACTGTGCGAATAGTGGAATGGTGAATGGGGTGAATAGTTGCTTGAAAGATTGCACATCAAAAATGAGCGTTGCCATCGTATTTGTTCGTAATAAATCATTGATTTGCCAGTCAACGTAATACGTTTCATTTCGATGGCAATTCAGACTCTAAGAATCTAAAGTGAATTTTACTTTTCTCTTATTCTCTGTTCTTATTACTTTTACTACTAATCTAAACTATTAGTACCGAACCGAAGTAACAAATGGTAGAACTTTCATTCAGCTTGTTTATTCATATACAAATTGAATACTTTTATATATTGGTATTATTAGTATTATACAGAATAACTTTTGAGTTAGTTTAACCAAAACTAGCCTGTTTCCAATTAAGTTTATGCCATTTAAGCTTATTTTGTTAGCAATGTACGTAGCTGTTATATACGTATATGAACCTACTGAATTGAAATCTTGATTACTCTACTAGTTCTATTAGATGCAACGGAGATAAACATTTTGTTGTCTTTTGGCCTTGCAACCATCCATAGTTGTTGTACATTGGTGTTTTTAAATGCTATGCATAAAACATTTGGAGGTTAAAGTTAAAGTATTACTTCAAGAAGCTAAAATGATAGACGCCCAATTTATAAATTGCTTACAAGGATTTAATCTAACTCAAGTGAAATATATAAAGGCAAAACATGATGATAAGTAGATCTAAAATAAAATAAATGTAGATTCACCTAATTGCATTTCAAAAAAGATGATTTTACCGATTGTGGCTTTCGGAATGTTCAAAGCAACCAGTTCAATTCGTGAATGAGTATGTTCACACAAGGAATAGACACACTATCGCTTTGTAAATAGTAAAGCAACAATTCTTCAGTTTAGTTTCATCATTGCTCCACAATGTGTGAATTTATACATTATACAAGGAAATGGTATAGAAATGAACAAAGTGAGTAAAAACGAAATGGAAAAAAGAGATTAATTCAGGCATCATGAACCACTTGCACCGTCAGTCGCATTTAAGACACGATAAGAAATGTCACTGCGAGATTATAATGGAAATATACCGTTGCGCACCAACAACAGGAAAGAAGGAAAGTATATTGTAATCCGCGAGCAAAGCAACCTACGATCAAAGCAATATGATGTATTTTAAGCAATAATGCCTTATAGCATGATACGTTTAAATAAGTGTAATATATAAAGAATCTGTGTATCCCAGGCAAAACAATGCTACAAATAGCAAGACGTAAGCTAATTATACTTAGGTTTGATGATGCTAGATATAATAAATCATTATAATGTGAAAATTTGTGTCGATAACTTGATCTTGTTTTAAAACATTTTTGTTCGTATAGAAACTTGTTTATATTGAAGTATACAATAAATTTATTGTCAATGATTCCCTTATCATGGTTAATAACATTTTGCAGGATCGCGGATTCCTCTGGTCGCGAATTGTAACAGCATCGAACGAAACAAGAAGCACATAAGAAAGCACTGCCTCTCAGGGGAATTATACTCATCTCTATCTTCCATAGATTCAAGTTACCTTATTATATCATACTATGTACTTTTTTAGATACACATACCTATGTTAACATAGTTAAAAAACCAAAATGTGCAAGAAGTTCCGCGTTTGTAGCAGTACTATATAACTGTAGTATATCAGTCTAGTTAGTTTAAGTATCATTACGATCACCGTCATAAGCAACAGCATTAATCTTGAGGAAAACACATTCGAAACCATTTTCTATAGACTTACTCGTAACAATAAAGCAACCCTATACTTTTTCATCATTTTTTGTGCTTATTTTTGTGTTTTTAGGTTTTGGTATACTTATAAGAATGAGGCTCCTCAGCAAAAAAAATATATGAAACAGAAATACACACAAACATAAAGATAGTTGTTGTGCAGTAAAGCAACGAGGTAAAATCACATTATCTCTATCTCCGTACTTGTGTAAACCGACAGTTTTCCAAAGACGCAGAATGAGAAGAAAAATGAAGAAAAAACAAGAAATGAAGAAGATATAGAGAAAGAGTAGTTGAAAAACTCTTCGACAACATAGAACATTAGGGTTGATGGTTTCGGGATGGATAGATGAATTTCTTTTACTGCCTACCGCAAAAGTGTGGTAAAAAACTGGTTAGGATATAAATCTAAGTAGTTTGTTTTTTCTTCATTTTGCATTTTCCTTAGGACTTTCAACGAGTACATTATGCTCATCTTCTAAATAACTGTTGTAGTAAGAGTAAAGGTTGTTTTAGAATGACTTGAGTTTCTGTACTCTTTCCCTTGCTATAATAACATGCATATCACTTCAAAATGAATAAACGTGAGCTTAGATAAAAAAGTACAATAAGCTTCGGTGCACAGCGACACAAACATAAAAAATGAAAAAGTTGCATTAAAAATAAATACTTGTACAACAATGTTTTTTGATATCCTAGAATTATATAGTTATTACCTTTTGAGAAGGATATATATAATACAAGCTGTAGATAACTCATTCCTGAATTTCTTTAGAGGAAAATGGTCTTTCCTGCCCTACAGCTAACAGTTTTTTGTGTTGTTACCCTATTCAAGCGAGACTTTGCCTACCAAGGAAAAATAGAAAGGAAATGGATGAAAGAAGATGATAGTGAAGAAAATGAGGTGGTGGTTTTCTCTACAGAACATGTGGAATTCTGTATGCATTTTTTATCTACCTGGAAAACATTAATATACATGATGTGATGATAATAAAGATGAATTCTATACAAGACACTTTATAATAATATGCTTATTTTATCTCCTAAAACGTGAACCTTTAGAATGCAACTTTTCACTTATTTTTGTATTATTTTGTATGTAACAGCGTGCGTGTTGTACCTTGTGATGTAATCTGTGAGTTACAAGAAGATATTTTGAACTTAAACATGCTAGCCCTTAAAAAAGTTGTCATCGTCAAATAAATGTTCAATTTTGAAATAAACTAGCTGTTTTTTAGGAGAAAGTTTGTTCAGTTTTCATTATTTTCATATTTTTAGCAGTAATACTCCGTTTCCATAAATGTAAGTCTACTAAATTAAAAGCATAACGACAGGTTTCAGAAACCACCCAACGGGAACACAAAGTGAAATTTACGTTAAATATTTGTTGTATCAATGTTTCAATGTTATTTTTGTGTGACACTGACAGTCTAGTCAGCTTTGGTGTACCAATTTCGAGAAAGTTCAAAATTTAATGTTTTTAAAATGTTACATTCACGTATAAATATTTACGCAAGATTGGTTCATATGAATTTATGTGTCCATAACGTGTACTACACGTTACAAGTGTCACAATATTTCAATGTTGATAATGTCACTCAGAAATCACGTTCATATACGAAAGTGCATTCTATGTTAGATTAACGTGACAATTGTCACCTTTGTTTTTTGCTTCTAATTTTACGTGTTTTTTGATGATTTTGAGAAAATTATTACTTCTGAAAGCTCAAAATTACATACAAACGTAGAATGAAAAACGCTTTATCATACAAATAAATTAGATGCCCGCCTAGTTGATACACACTGAAATAGTATGCGCGCAAAGTAATCAGACAGTTCCAAAGTTGCCATTGGAGATACCTGGGTGAATGCAGGCTTTACTGTAACTTGAAGTTAAGACTAGGTCACAGGTCCTACCTTGGGGTATTACTGTGACCAATAACAATGAATGCGATGCAGTGTTTTAGTTAGATAAGTAAATTAACATATAAACTAATATATAACTGAAACGGCAGATTATACACAGTACATTGCATTTGCGTTGCTGAAAGTGACATTTCAACGTAAAAATCACGTTAAATGCACGTTGGATTTAACGTGACATTAACGTTGATACAATGTGACTGCAACGATGAATGTGAAATAAACGTAAAATCAGTGGCCAAAAATAACGTTATGTCACAGTGAACTATGTAACGTGAATTTAACGTTTTTGTTCCCGTTGGGCAAATTCATGCATTTCCACCATCCTTCCATGATTTTCTTAATTAATAATGTTTTATCTTTGTTGCATACATCTATTAGAACGGATTTATCTTTTTAAAAATTAAAACGGTATGCGATTGCCTGGCGTAGCCTTTATGTCTACGGGAACAAAATATCACACCTCAAAAATACAACATACCTCGAAAAAGTTGAAAGACATTAATAGAAAAACTTAGATTTTGAAAACCATTATGTGATAAATGAACAATCATTATTTCGGGTTTAGACCAAACCATGATTTTTTTATCGACAACTATTTCATCGACAAAACGTTTGCTTTTATAACGCATAAAAATGTGTTGCCTATTACCCCACTTTTGAAATGTTGAAAATGCTTGTGTAGCATAATGCATAATGTAAACATTATGTATGCATGTTGCATGCATTATTGTAAAAACTAACGATCTTTTAATAGCAGTCTGCAGCGCACACACACAGCAGTGGAGGTCATTTCATATACCTCATATGTCATAAGTCAGATATGCGTCATGCAATTAAGTTATGTAATAAAATCAAACCTGTTGGGAATCCAAACATTTTGTAAAAAGAGATGGTCACAAAATCGGCAGGATATGCTGACAGATCCAGAACATTAGTTGCAACAAAACTTGCTGCGTCTAGAAGAACGAACCACTTATGACGACTCTTGTTTTGCGCAATATGATTACTTTTGTCATCGGATTGTTTAGGATAATGACTGATTTTATTGGTTTGATTAACTTTTTCAGTTAGTGTGCCATCCTCCGGAGTTTTACACTTGGTTGCTTTCTCTGAAAAATTGGATTAATTTTACATTATAACATTCATCCTATTCATGATATTTTTGCAAGAGAATAAGTCGGTGCATGCAATTTGACATGTCACTTTTTGGAAATTACTGTCCAGGTTAAGGCAAATTTTTGTGCTACATAATTAAAAATGAATTTACCCGTTTTTGTACTTAAGGAAGTGTCCATGTGTTTGACTATCGCATCATCTTGTACGTAGAACATGTTTAATTCTGAAATTTGTTCCATGCTTCCTTTTTGAATTCTCTCGATCCATTCCAGGGGATACTTAAAACCTGAAAAGTTGCACTGTGCGGGATACACAAGCAGCGCGTTTCTCGGTTCTGCCTTTTCTAAGTTCTGCCCATCCATCACGATTCCGTTCGCATTCCTAGCATAAATCATATTATTAATATCTCTAATTTGATTTCCAATTGCAGCGTGAATTTTTTAATAATTTCGAGGCAAATGCGAAGCTGAATACGCGTAATTAGTAGTACGGGTTAGTTAATCAGAAAATAATGTCTAATGCATGGATATATTTCGCCTTTGTCATAATGACGAAAAAGTTTTGTCGTTGGAATATGAAATAAAATGGTACGTTTTTCACTTCTAGTAAATGTTGTAATTTCTATATCTAAAATCAAGTTTTAAAAAACACAAACTTATATATTTGAACAGGCAAAATCGGTAAATGTCTAGAAATATTATCATGGCAAAGACTTCTAGTGCGCATGCTTATGTTCGCCAATTATTCATTATTTCAAATACTTTACATGCAAGTTTTTTAGAAAGCTTTCATTAAAAATATTTCGAAAATTTTGTATTCTACTCTTAGCTTAAATTAGAGACATCAGCTTTAAGAAAGTAGAACTTCATAGCACTAATACATACAGCTGTATGTCTAAAATGAGAGTTTCTCAACAAACTATGCTCCTTAAAACGTAGAAACACAAAAAGCATTCCTCTCGGGAGCGGGATTAAACCCCTGCATTGTGTATGCAAAGCCGTGTATGTGATTTTGCTTTTAGTGCACACTATAGCCATTTGATGCAATTCCCACGTTATTTTAAACGCATCAAAATCACTTATCACTCGAAATGACTCCGGCAAAAGAAGGGAATGATATCAGTATTACAAAAAGTGTTATTGATATGCATGTAATGGTACAATGAAGCACTGGTGTTGGAGCCAAGTGAAATCATTGTTCGAACATCCACTAGAATTTCCAATCAAATTTTGTACGTGAGCCACAAAAGCGTGCATTTTAGAAGTATCATGCTGGACCGAGGACCAGACGGAAGTGTAGTAGTATTGGATTGGGTTTAATATATTTTTCTAGACGCATGCAATTTACCACTTCCACAAGCATATCTACCCAATTCAATAATAAAAGCAAGGCGATGATAGTCATCATAGTTATTCATAGAATGTGTTCTCTGAATAAGCTCACGTAATGAACAAAGCAGAGCAAGGAATAATTACATTAACAAAGTCCCCGTAGAATCCTGCTGGAAATCTGTTTGAGATAGCAAAATCGAGTTTACACGATCCCCGTCTTCCTTCTCATGTTGTTGTTTTTGTTGTAGTGTATGGGGATGATGGATGTTTAAGCTGGTTTTATGAAATTCGTCACCTTGTGTTTGACAGGAGCCACGGCTGCAGTCTCTAGATGAGAGCTCAGGGTCCATTAGTTTGCACATGACGGATTTTGAGAGACAATACAATTTTGCTCGTCCAAAATCTAGCAGGGAAAATAGCATACCACGTTCATTGTATCGGTGAATTAATGGGCGTAATTAGCTCAAAATGTAATATTTTTAACGTAGTAGCATCTGCTAATGACATATAACAGCTGAAGCATCACTTTCAAATGTCCGAAATTCGGAATAAGAATTTGCGCAGATACACTTACCTTCCACATTTTGAGTACGGCCATGGTTAACAATCTCTCGCATGCCAACCACTGAAGTGTGACTTTCCTCCAGGTAAGCAAATAGGCCTTTATAAAAGAAAGCATAGAGTCATTCATTTAATGGGAATTCGATTGATTTAGATAAACAAAGTGCTTTTACATATATTATATATATAGTCAGTAAAATAACAATGGTACTAATACTGCTGCGTTCAAGCTTTACCATTCCATCCAACTACGAAAGAACAATCTTGCAGGCGTAAGCAATACTAAATAAGTGAAAGCGTGACATGTGCCTACAAAATTCACTTCGCTGAACACACTCAACTTGTAGGACCTAGTGAAGTAAAACAATACAAAAGGATGTACATCCGATCTCATCATCCTATACTTGTTTATTCATCCCTGAAAGAGAATTTTGTAGGAACCACAATGAATAAAATATGCGCCCGTACATGATCATCATATAATGTTCACTCTCCGTTGTAAGCAAAATAAGCCTGATTATAAGCAGGTACTTTTTGTCCCCAATATTTTATGCATGAAGTCTTTTCTCTGATGTTTAGAGAAAGAATGTCTTATTAGTCAGTTTAACTAACAAAAAGACAAAGAGCGAGTAGAAATTTTTGCAGAATAGATAGAATTTTAGCAATTTATGCGTTAGGATTAAGTAGTAAGGATTTAATCAGAATATCTAAGGCATATTATAATATCATTGCTAAAAGTGAAAGGTTTTTTTCTATTCTTTTGGAAAATAAAGCCTGGACCCGAGTTTACCTTAGGCGTCTTCTAAACACGCTTTACAAATACGAAACTCATGTAAGTTGGTATGTTAAGTTCAGGTATTACACATCTTTGAAACGAACGAAAACGAAAGAGTATGCTTAATCAGCCCTTTTATATTTCCAAACAGAGCAGCAAAACAACCAGAGAGAGTAATAACTTGAGTATAAGTTCAGGTTTATCACCCATTTTCAATGAGTACTTAAAAGACAAAAGAGGACCAAAAGGAATTGCATGCAATGTAAGCAATGCATAAGCTACACACGAGTAACGCAGAGTTAGAAAACAATTTAGTTTTTAGTGTAAGCCAAACAGTAAACTTTTCTTTTTTTTAAGACTAAAAGATATATAATGCTTTTGTCTTCATAAAAGTTAAAATAGGAGAGGTACATTCTCATCTTTTCTCTGTAACATTTTACTGATACGGAGCTAGAACTCATTTATTTTTGTGAGTCTCTTTAGTAAACTTTGTATAGGCACCTTTCCTTTCTCAATCTTTGCTGTTGTTCGTCACTCATATGGGGCTTTCTGACACTGGAAAAATACAGGAAATGATGCATTTTCAAAGTGAAAGGGGACTAGACATATAGTACTAACTGAAGAATATAAGGAGAATGTTTTAATTCCTCTTCCTTGTATTTTCCTAGAATATCACCTTTGTGGTCCCAAATACTGCACAAACTTGCCTCTGAAGTACAAATAACTAATTAAGGTAAAAGGAGAATCGTAAAGCCTAAGGAATAAAGGATGTCATTTACTTACACTTAAAATCAACTCGTCAGTACGTTCCTGTAATCTGAAGTCTTCCTTATAACAAATATATGGTAAAAATGTCTTATCAGATTTGCTATACAAAAAAGGGGAAAAGTTTGGCTGGCTCGGTTAACGAGCCAGGTTTGATGTGCATTGGGTGAATACATTAAACGAAAACGTACATGACATGACTTTGGAAGAGATGTCATTTAGTTAGTACGCTACTATCAAATGACGGAAATTATTTTGTTAGATTATAGGAAACTGTATCTAAACCTTTTGTGTTAGAATTTTAAAGTAACTGGACGCGACATCCAGAAATCACAGCACTCATAAAAAGAAACTTTACATGTAAAGATGCATACGAAAATGAAAGGTTTCAAATGTTGCTTTGTGTCCTGATAGTAATGTTGCATAAAGCCGAGAAAGAAAGGGCTATGATCATGATGATAAAGCTGAAACTGTTAATAACACTGTAAAATAGGCAATAAGGGAATTGCTGAAGAGTAAGCTATATACCTAGGCATATGGTTTATGGTTAACATAAGCTCAGTTTGGCAAAACAAATCAGTGTACGTAAAAACTCGATTCAGAAGTTTCAGAAGCGAAGAAAAGGAAAATAAAAAGATGTAGTGAATTTGTGATGTAGATATGTACTGAAAAAATGAAGATGCTAAATAACGTATATTTGGGTAATTACACGTTGTCATTATTTTGAAAGACGGAAAGCGCATCTGTTTGACAATTCAAAACACCCACACACACTTACCTCCATTGAACTGGAATGTTTCTGCAACCAACTTCAAGGAAGCGGTTGTTCCAGACGTAAATATCACTGTGTATTCATCCGCAGTTGTTCCGAAGTGTGCCAGAATTCTGAGATAAATCAAAGCATAGCCATTATCAATTCAATTAAAACTCACAATAATGACAGACAAAATGAAATTTATCTGATAAACAAAGTCCCGATAGAATTCTAATAAAACATATTTTTAAAAAAATACAAAATGGTATAACACAAATTGTGGGGCAAAAAGAGGCAACAGTTTATTCTTAGTAAAGTTTTTTCATTCCTACCTATGTCTAATGTTGTCTATTGCATCGGTTGTAATTGTACTTGATGGATTTCTAGAATGTGGATTACTATACAAAGTCGATTGGAGTTCCGAAAAATGTGAGTCTATCTGACTAGCGGCGAACAAGGTAGCTCCAGCATGATCCAAATAGCATGTACCTGAAATTATAAGAGTTAAATATATGCATATATAACGTAAATTCAACTAATGCAACAAGACAGATAAAAAAACTTTTTCTACTTCCTATTGGATTACATAAAAGAACTCTCTGATTCAACTCATTCAATCCATTAGCTTTTAGGAATCTTTAATTTATCTACAATTAGGTAAAAGTTTAAAAGATAAAACATGCTTTGTGATAATTATAAGCTTGCGATGAAAACACCCTGCCCGTGTATACCTTTGTACAAAAGAAAAGCGAACGTCAATCATAAAAGGAATGGGCTCACTCTGTGAACTTTTAGTGGAACGTGAATAAAGAGAAACTGTTCGATTTTACTGTTGAACTGTCTAGTTGCTAACCATGCCAAAGTCTTCCGACAAATCGCCCATCAAAAAACTCACCCTTCTGTACAAGGATTCTTTTGGAAACAACAAAAACTAAACGAACTACTTGCGTAGGTATATTTTATAAAAATATGTATGTATGCACAGCAGCTTGTGTGCCAGTGTGTTTTCATATTATATTATTAACATTCGTCTAAAATGCTTTTTGTATCTCTCTTATTATGTACTATGATTATTATTATAACATATTCATGTAAAAGTAAAGAGATTAAACTGACTTTTAAGTCGGCTGAACTCTGCCTTCAAGTTTTGAAGCTCATCCTCATTTAAAATCTCCTCGTAGAATACACCCACCGACTCTGGAGAGGTTTCGTAATTTTCTACGTCTTCCACATCCTCCTTGCCGTCATCATTGTCAGCAGTACGACCAACATCGCCACCGTCGTTTTCATCGCTGAATTCTGTTGTTGCTTCCATCTTTTCATTCCGTACATTCATGACGGTAATCCTATCTTTTGCATGGGTCTCTTCCTCTAAATCGGCGGGCTTCATCATGATGACAACGAACCTCTTAATACAGTTTTTCTTCCTCAAACTTATGAATATATAGTATATACTAAGTATTGCAGGCTTGCCGAAACTTCTTTTGGTCGACTACTGGTTTGATTGTTGTTGATGTAACGGCGTAGATATTTTGTGAACGTGTGCATATATCTTATTATTATTATATGTATTTACGGATTCTCCTTTCTTTGCATATACTTTTTGGAGGATCACCTTTAAATCCGCTTTCTTTTCAGTTGTAGTAGTAACAATAACAGAGCGTGAGCAAGCTTCCCATTTACCTGTGCGATTCTCAAGACATAGAAAGTATCGTGTTGTGGTGAATTTGTGTTTCTTGTTCTTCAACAGTTCTCCTGTTCCCTGAAGTATATAAAAAAGAAAGCAAAAATTGGTATTTGCCGCACATATAAAGAGACATACTTCTAGCAGCACGGAAATTTTTGTCGCTTTTTTACTTATGTAAAGAAAGAAATCAGCCTTTGAGTTTACTTTGCATACATTATACCCGTTACGGCTACCATTAATACCCCGTCTCGCTGGATTCTATTATGCAAAAAACTGCTTTTGTGAATGCCAGACTAACATACACATAACACAACAATGAACTCATATAGACGATGAGGAGGAAGCAGCTTTTAAAACCAGTGGAAAGAATATCGATTATTCTGATTACTTTCTACGTGCGTAAACCATGATACTCGAGATAAAATAGAAAATTGGATTTTTAATGATAGGATCAGTGCTGATAAAAGATCAGGTGATATAATGATTTCTTGCATCTGCATGAGATGGGATGAGAGACTTGTCGACGAAAAAATAATATTTACGTTTACACATCTCCTAAGCTAAAATGTCATAATCGTCACACGAAATGTTGATTTTATCGGGATAATGGTGATGAACTATTGTTACGGGAAATACTAGGGTTTGTTCCTTTTGTACTCCCAATGCTCTGATGAGACGGATGTTTTTAAATCAGGAGAAAATGGGAGAACCACGCACGCGAAATTGAAAAATCAAAGTTGGGAAGGCAACTTAATACCTTTCCTATTAAAGTAATCATTTCAGAAAAACCTACTACAAATTATATAACTTACTTAGGAAACGTCAAACTTAAAGATGTTTTGGCCAGTAAAGCTTGGTTAAAGTTAGTTATTTTTATTATCATGACAATAATGCCTTATATTTCAGAAATCATTTTTTCAAAATCTTAAATCTCCACAAAAGAGAGTTTAAATAACTAAATAATAAGTTTATTGGCCAAATAAACTTTCAATAAACTGAAAATTCGCAGTTTACATTATTTTATTATTTAATACTCCAAAGAATTGTTGAATTTGTTTGACTGGTATGTTGAAATCAAGCACATTACTATATGGATGTACATTAATTACTTTAATGAGTTTTTATGGAAAGCAAAAAGTAGAAACTGCAGCATCATCATTTACCTTTTTTGCAAAGAACATTTGGTAGCTGGACTTGTTAGCTTAAGAACACAAGTACTAAGCAATGACAAATGCCATAAAATGACCTTGGATATCAAATAAGAATTTGCACACTTTTTGCTTTGTTTGAGTACGTTTTGCACATTCTCACGTGTTTTATTGAGCACTTAGTACATCTGTCTCTGCTCATGTTTAGCAGCATACACTTTCGCCGCTTATATAAAGTATCAAACGGACAAAAGGGTGTTAAGATCTTGTTGGCTCTTACACAAACGAATCACACGACAGGAACGCAAAATCAAGCAACTCAACAAAGCAACATGTGAGCATTTTGGTTCATGCTTCAATTATGCCGATTTTGGTGATGGATTCGCGTTACGCTCTCCGTCTCATTTATTATGTGTCACATTCAACACCAAATCCTAAAGCAATCCTTAGGTACTTTAGTGCTCTGGAAACGTTTTGCCATAGAATATGACGAAATATTCTTACAACGGAACACCATAGATATATAAATTCACTTTATATCACAAAAATCAACAAGTTATGTACCTCAAAATAGGAAGCCGTCAAGGAAACACTTTAAGCCCCGCTTATATAACCCTTAAGTCCGAGGAAATTGCCTATTATCACAAATAAGCTGCGGATAGATAATGCTATTCACAAACCACAATTTTATCATATTAACAAAATAACAAAGTTTGAATGATGAACGTGTTTGTGCTTGTTGCCTGAATGTTAAAAGTGCAGTAATGAATCAAACGTTAGTTTTCAAGCTTTTTAACTATCAGACATGATCTGTTGCAAGTGGCTCACAGATATAAATTCTGTTGAGAAACTGAGCTTATTTATACTATTCGTTCAGCTCGTCCATAAGCAAAATAAAACCACATGCTTCAAGTATGTATGCTGGAAAAAAACTTGTCGACTCACAATCAGTTATGCACGTGAGATATTATCACTATCACATCATAAATTGGTATCACCTTCAGCTGATGGTGACGATTATTTTGATGTTTATAGTTGACTTCAATGCAATCATCATTTCTATAACCAATAGCGTTAACACATGTAGCATAATATACACATGCAATATAATGATTCTGGACACAGCATGGACGAAGAAGCCACAAAACGCCACGTTGAAATCATTAATTCCATCCGTCCACATGTAACTTTTGAGAGTTGGGGTATGAGATAGTCACGGTGCTGTGAGAGGTAGCACACGCCAAACCGGCTTATATTTGTTAACAGAACTCTGTCACACACCAGTTGCCAAACCTAAGACTAGACGTATACCTGACCAATGCAATGTACAGCTACTAAAACAAAATAAAATTTAGTGCATGTGAGAATTGCAAGAAGCTATACAAAATATGCAAGCCTCACAACAGTCTAAGTAAAAAAGTTTGAAATAAAACCTACCTACCAGACAACATAATAAATGTATTACACATTAGTCATATTACGGTTTTCATTTGTGAGTTACTGAGCCATCTCAGTAAGAAAATCGTTTATACCAGAAATGTGCAAGTAATGCTTTTCTCATACGTTTTGGTTTTTCCATCAATCCTTATCCGAACTATTCAGAAAAAAAGTATTTATTTTGTAAGTTATGTAATCAGCTTAAAATATAGTAAAAGCATCATGTGAATAGCCAAAGTCGAGAGTCTTCAATTCAGCGAAACGATTTTTGAACGTATCGTTAAACCGTAAGAATGATAATATATTGATAAATTAAAGGCAATATCTACTTTTTAATTTTCATAATACTATATGTTGCTGATATTGCCCTTTATTTGATTACCCTTTCTACTGTTTTCATACAACGAAAGCTTACATTGTATCACGCTCCTAACGAATTACTTGACACAATTAAGTTCACGGTGTATTTAGTTCTTGACACCAAAATGTAATGGAATTTTGTGAGCGTTACGAAAGTATCTTTTTCATTGTCTCTTGATTTAATGATCTAAAATGCATTTCATAATTCCTTGTTGATGCGGAGAATGTATAAAAAATTTATATAAATTGCAATCATTATAATTTCAGGAAACATATATCCACTCAATATTATAGTGGACGCTTTCCGTTCGCACTCTATTATTCTCAAGCAATTCAGCTTGATATATTTGAACGTGTAGGCGTGAATAGTACAAAGCTGAAGTCTGGAAGTGAGTCAGGATGATTGTGACACGAAAAAACAAAAAAAATAATTGTATTGCAAGAATAGACGGTGAATTTAAAATGAAAAATCGGATAGGCGTGTCATATCTCATATAACATTTTTTGTCACAGAGAAGAAAAGAAGTGTCATGCCTGCCAAAGCATGGGAAATGTTAATGTATTCCATGTGTAGGTGACATACATGCAAACGCGCGCAGTATTGCTCTTCGTTGTTGTACTTACTGGATCAGCGGTATATCCGCTAGAGCACAGAAAACAATAATCACGAAAGCTTCTATTCAGGTTTTCATCGAAAAATATAATGAAAACGTTCTTTATTTTAAACGCACTTATGCATAGGTAATAATTTTGGACATTTCATGCATCGCAATGCACATGTGTATCTCATTCATTATTATCAATCATAAATTATTGTTTCTGCAAGTCGGAACAAAGGGTTTTTAAGTAGTCATGTTGTTTCGTTGCCAATGCTTACACTTTTTAATAAGATTCCTCATCTATACTTTGTTTAAAGTTGCGTTCTTACTTGTTTAAAAAATTGCTACAGTTACAGGTTTTTCAAATGTACACACTCGAGCAACATGAACTAATCTAGCAAGCACAAACTATGCGATAAGCAAATGTTCAAAACCACAAAGTCTTAAAGTTAAAATTTCCTATCCGTTTTTGGCTTGGCTGACAGTGACAAGTTGTAGCTGATGGAACATGGTGAATTAGTAGTAATAATCAGCATAATTTCTTGACATGTGTGCATGTACTGGAATAATGTCTTGTGAAAACATAAAATCATATCATGCCTTTGCTTTGAAGTGCACATATTGTAATGAGTTTCCTAACTGTCAATCCTGTCGCTTTTCTGCTAATTGCTCATGTCAATGTTGGTAAAATCACACTTTATTTTTCTTTTAGAACGTTAGTTTATATATACGATACATGATACGTTATTGTAGTATCATTACTCGAGTTCCTTTGAATATTACTGGTAACTGTAAAATGACGAATAACCGTCTTCACTGAAATTTTACTCAGGGAGCGAGAGAGAAAGATAGAAGCCGTAGAGGCATGTTGTAAATTTTGGCATCGTATTTCATAGATTGACATCCGTGTAAGTGATCGTTGAACTGAGAACACAATGGGAGAAAATCCTACATGTCTCCGCAGCATGCTTCTTAAAGTGATGATAGCAATAATATGTGAGTATCGGCTGTACGTGTGAACGCTTCAAAGTTGGATAGGTACACGGCGCTTCGTGACGATTGCCAACTGTCATCATATTCTACGGTGACATGTAAGGACAGCGGATTTTGAATGGAAAGCATGTAGAAAAGTAAAAGTAAACAGAATTTTCTGTCGAGTTAAATACTGTCGAACTTTGAAACAAAATAAAGCTCAGAACGGTGGTAGGCAAATGAAAATAAAAGTATTTTGCGTGAGTATTGAACACTCTTTAAGAAATTCTTCAAAAAGTGTTTGTACCGACAGATATGGTTCATATCTCCACTTGACTCATCCAAATTTTGTGAAAAGGATGATACCCGTACAAATATGCGCATCAGTTTTTGTTTTGTTTCTTTCAAAATGAAGTGCCTTTTTGGTTTTTTGCTTGTGTGAGTGAGGGTAACATTCATGCTTTTTATTAAGAGAAACGCGTACACGGTAGATCAATGGCGAAGTATTTAAAATGTCGTATACGCTGAGATTCATGATGCTCGCTACATTAAAATATCTGGCTTACTAGAACGAATGAATATCTTTCCATGTCCTGTTTTCTCAGTATATTTATTAACTTCATAATCCTTTAGGAAGCCCCAAAACAAAATGTTGAATAATATAGGTGTATAATATGTTTGAAGCAAGTATAAAGAACAGAAACTCATGTGAAAGTATATATGAAAGCAGAGGAACGCGAGCAGAAAGCATTTTGGAGGAGTGAACCATGAATGTTTCTGCACCGAGGAAATACCAGTGGAGTCGACATTGTTTTAGAATTTTTCGAAAATACAATTACTTGTCAAACCCTCTCTTTTCAGACCTCATAAATTAAATATTTTTCTGATACGAACAAACAAAACATGCATGTTGTACACTATAGAACAAACAATGGCATTTTATATTTATCGAAAATGCAGACATGTGCAAGACCTCACTGCACAAGTACAATATGAGTGAGCCCAGAAACAAAAGGGGGATATTTTAAGGATGTGTTTAAAAATTGATCTACGAACTTACAGAAAGACACGCACCATGCCGCATGCTACATTGACAACAACTGACTAACTTTTCCACATACTATTACGCTCTGTAAGCTGAAGGACATATTTTTATTGTTGTATTATAAACTTTCATGAAATAGCTCTTCTCTATCTATGCACTATTTACCAAAATAGTTGATGCGCTTTTTGCTATCTTCTGTTCTCTTTAGAAAAAACCTTTCCGCATCTCTTTGACGCGTTTTTCTAATATATACTTCCTGTAGTAAAATTGCATGCATTCCCTGGATTTACCATCCATTTTCTAATGTGCGACCAAAAGCCAAAAAAAGTTATCACCATATACATGTCAACCCTAAAAGACGGAATGTGCCCGAATCCCAAGCAAAGTTCTTATGGTCCCAGTCTTCATGTTCGGTATCTATCTGAGTGGGGAAAACTGAAAATCTCTTTTGCGCGTACTAGTGGAACAAGACAATACATGCATCACAGAGAGTAGCAGCAACCGCAGGAGCAGTAAAACAATTTACTGAAAGATCATTGTGCGTCCTCCTTGTCTCAGCTTTTGTGATAGTTACCACCACGTTTATTTGTGGAAACAATATGATGCCATTTTTAGAAACATCGTAATAACATTGATCTTATATTACAACAACGACTACTCCGACTCTCCATTCTGTAAGCCAGAGATTTTTATATGCTCATTCTTTTTTCTTTTACTTCCTCTCTCTTTTATTCACTCCGTTCACTAGTAGTGGCTCACTAAAAATGTTGATGATGGTGTTGATGTTGACGATATTGGATGATCGTCTTAAAAGTGGAGTAATATATATATATGGAGGAGAGGAAGATTTACACAAAACTTAAAGCACAAAAACTTGCACAATTCTTTTCTTCTCCCTCACTCTTACTCTTCTATTGTAGTATGGCAAGCAAGCGAACACAAAAGTATTAAAAGTAACTTTTAATGAAATAACATTAGAAGAAGGTTCGTTATAACGTTTATTCGAGCAAAAAATAAAAAGATATATCTTCACGATAAGGAAGACTAATAGCAGAGCAGAGTACATTTTTTTCGACCGAGCTTCTTCTCTAGTGTCAACTTGATTGCTATTCAATTTAATCTTTCTTTCACAGGAGTAATTTCCTTGATGTGTTACCGAGACTCTCGTTATATACGTAAGTTGGGAAGCGCTGTTAAGTATTTTATAATAATAATAGAAAAAATACCATTGTGTATAAGAGGATGCAAAACGAAAGAACAAGACAGTCCTTTACAAGTGGAATTCAAAATTGTTTATCAAAGCCCGCTTTTCTCAGCTACGTAACATAATCCAGGTATTGATGTTTGATAAGTAGTTCATGTAACGGCAGTACTCAAAGACCCCCTACTCATAGCCTATAGTATAAACTCAATCAACCTACATAATATATAGTACATATAAAATCAGTGAAATGTGATTTAATTATTTTGACTTGAACGAAACGTTAAAAATTTATGAAAACATGCTTTTATATTTGAGTGCACGTATTAGCTACTTTTGAATAGTTTTTAACTTGTCAGCAACTCGAGAAACCTACGGGAAATTATTTATCTGTGTGCAGTAAACGACAGAGCATATATTGATTTATTGCTACATACGACGTTTTCCTCTTCGTTGATTGGAAGGATACAGGCCGAGGTTTTGAAACCGACAAGTTGGTAGATTTTACGTTAAGCAATTAAATGTATTTCGCATGTTTGTGTAGGACTCATTATTGGCAAAGAACGGATTGATGAACAAAAAATGAAAGCCGTGTCTTATTGTTCGTGTCTGTCTTGTGCTTTATTTGATGTGGCTATATACGGTAATGCGCATAACGCAAACATCATGCTACACGGTACGGCTCATCCATTACAACGATATTCTTAGTTATCCCATACGAATAAAACAAATATACTGAAATAAAACTTTTCCTTCCATCCGTCCTAAAATGTATTTAAAAATTTGTAGATTAAAACAAAAGAAGTGGTGGAAAGAAACGGAGACGACATTGTTTTACGTGAAATTTGGCAAATCAAGAGAGATTGTATAAGAGGCATTTGAAAAACGGAGGGTAATTCTTCTTCCAAGGCTTCATGCACAGTTGCCAAAAACCTATGCAGACAGTTAAGGATTTCACTTAAGAGCAATAATAAGACTATATTGTGTTTTGATGCTAAATATTCTATGTATATATATACTTTGATTCCTATTTATTACGAGTAAGAGGTACGTAATGATAAGAGCATGCGTTTGAAATCACTAAATATATATGAATTTACATGTGTAAACATATCTCATCTAAATCTTTGTTATTCTGAGTGGCACTGTTCATTATAATAAACTTCAAATAGGGCTGAGTGAACCTTGTATTCAGATTTATTGGTACATGTACATGCAGTACAAACTATTAATGCTGGTGTCCTGTCCTGTTTTGATGATCCGTCTACAATGTCTTGGAATGAGTCACCACTCATCCCTGTCTGGAATGTATTAACATTACTTAGAGTTTATGAGATGAGAGCGACGGTTAAAAGAACCAGTTGAACGGAAGTGGCACGTTACCAATCATGTTCATATCTTTACAAAGTTGCTATCTGCTTGATATGTAATGAAGTTCATCTCATATGCTGTCATTAGAGAAATGGAACTTTAAAAGAAGAACTTTGAAAGAAGAAAAGCCCAAATTCAAATTCCACACTACACCTTATCGAATCAAACAAAGAAGACAGTGTAAAATGTAAGCTGTTCATAATTAATTTACTATGCATGTAGAGGGAACCCTGATTTGAAATCTATGTCCGTTCAATCTAGGTGACAGGATCTTAATTACTTCCTTTCAATACACAAACAAAAAATATTTGGCAAGAGTAATGTACTTTGGGTGAAACAAAAAACTTTGGGAATTGTGGTTTTTTCGATATAATTTGTAAAAAGGATCATTCATTTACAAACAATGCAGCATTATTCTCTTATGTTTTCTTTGAAATTCTGTTCTCGTTAAAGAAAGTCTATTGTACAGATTTGTGTTTTTGGCAGAAATGACTTGGCAGAAGATAATCACTATCGTTGAATCGTTAGTGAGAACACAGCGGTAGGTAAATTTTAATTTAGACCCAATAACGCACTTTGTCCAGTTCATGTTGATTTGCTTTACGCAAACAGTTTTCATGTCTCTTTCTTTTAAAGTTTTAACTAAGGTTCAATAACGTTAAGAAAATTGAGTTGATGGTAGTCAGACGATACGCAATCATGGGCGTTCCTTTCATAAAAAAGATTCCATCACATTAAAGAAATGTGGAATGTAAGAGTTGTGTACTTTGGCGCAAAGCATCTCTACAGAATTTATGGGGGGCTGCTTAAATGTGTCGCATTTTCTAATCATTGATGACAATGGATTAAAAGTAATTTATAAAGACACGCATTGAGTACACACAACAAGCAACAAGTAAAGCGAGAAACTTTTGTATCATTGGCTGATGAAGTTATTCATGCAACACATTCAACCAAACTGTTTCTTCGCTTTGACTTCTCGTTTTCAGGTATACTAAATGCCGTCATAGAATGGTGCACGTCAGACGAAAGGGGAAGACGTAAACAAGCACTTAAGACATGAGAAAAAAAGAAAAGAGTTCATCCAGCAATCGAACAGAACTAAAGCATACATAACGCAAACACCATCTCAAGTTCTTGATTCAATTCCAAATTAATGATGCAGCTAGGTTCTATTCTGTTCACGTACATTCGCACAAATTAAAGCTGAAGAATTTTTAGAGTTTACCATTCTTTACTAATGCGCATATTGCGCTTACTTTCTCGGATGACTGTGGAATGCACATTTTTAGACATGGTGGTGGTGGTGGGGTATAATCTGAACCTGTAATTAATTTCAGAACTTACAATGTACATAGGTATTCATACAAACATTATTTTATTTATCTTTCTGAGCTTTCATAAGAAAACTCAATAAAGTTTGTTTTACACGATTTTTAAGGAAAACGCTTGTTACAAAAAGTTGCCAAATCAAACGCATCAATACACATGATTACATTTAATGTTGAAAGCGCTTATGTTAGCATCAATTCATTCAGTATCAAAATTGTGCTGAAGATAGAATATTACTGTATGTAGATCTGAAATGATTAAACTGACTTACTGTTTAAAAATAATAATACAGCATGTTTGTTGCATATATTCAGCAACTCATACAGACAAACTTGAATATAGTCAACATTGAGCAATATTTTTTGCGTTTTTAAAATCATGACCGAAAATGATATTTCATATATTTGGTCTTAGAATGTTCGGAACAACTGAGCAACGTACAATGAGAGATTTCAATTTGATGAAGGTCATAACATTTGCTACGTCTACGATTCTGAGACAGTCAGATTGGCAAAAGCTCATTTGCAACAGCAATTAAGTTCAACTTGCATAAGCTCAAGTGAGTACAAAACGAAGATACTTGACACACAGAATGCTGAATTAATATAGAACATGTAGATAGACCAATTACAACGAATAATTGGGAGCTTTCTTTGTCTTGGAATTGATAAGTGTGGCGTTTCTTTATGTGCAAGTTAGACTTTAACTTTACGTTCGTCTTTTACAACTACATATGAAAAACTACTACATAAACAATAATATCATTGATAAAAATGTCTAAATCACTGAGTTAGACTCAGTAGTCATATTACAAGTATTTGTTGAAAATATGTAGTAGTTACAAGCTTTATATAACACTTCGCTGATTTGAAAAAAATACCATTTGTTTGCAAATATTTGTGACTTAATGTTTACTGAAATACGTAACTAATAGAAGTAACATTTTGGTGTTTTAAACAGTCTTTCGTATGACAATGTATACTTATAGTGTTCCAACAGTTACTTATTCTTTCGCCAAACGTTTCGAATAACCCCAAGTTTGTATGTACACATGTCTATAATGAATTTGGGCATAATTTAGTGTTTGGGATTCACAGGAATAGTATTTTTTGTCGCAGGAAACGGAAAAATTGTCGTTTGCTTTAGTTCATTAGTACAGTTTTATCATAAGGGTGAAGTTCTCCTAATGAAAGAACAACTTGAATTGGAAACATTATGGAAAGAATATATTTTTTCTTCCATACAACTCTCTTTTTCTCGGGACTGCATAAACACACACAGGTTTTATACTGTTATTAGGTTCTGCTACAAAGAACACGAAGGTAATAAGAAGAACAGTCATTCATGTAGTTTCATATCAAGAAACTGGTGGTTATTGTTTTTCAAAACAATGGCTAAAGACTCGACAGAGTGTATGCTTAATTGGGAAGTTATTGAAATCCCAGGAAATGCTTTATATGAAAACATAGCTCAGACAACTCATTACTTTCATGACGTAAAGAAATACGTATGTTGTTGATCATAAGTTTTAATCAGTTTGTACGAATCGCAGAGTAGTTGGGAGTGTGCGAAGATGAAAAGCTATTATTAGTCATCTTTTGTTGAAAGAATAAGAATACAGGAAGGACATGTAACCAGAAATGATATATATTGATATATATTTTCAGCAAAATTTATGACATAAATATTTGGACGCAGATATGGATTCAAATCAACAGTAGAGAAAATCTCAGGAAGAGCAAAACGCTTTTGTTGTTTAATGTCACGAAAGGAAAACATCACATTTAACATTGGTTTAGCAACCTTTTTAACTCCACAATCATTACTCGATTTCTTTTGCAATAATTTCAAAATGACTTTTCCCAAACATTTTTGGATTATTGGTTTAGATACTATTTAGCATTACAGTTATCATCGTTCTGTCTACCTGTTTACTTTTACCTGATTCTTATTCAACTTTCGACAAAGTGACTGCTTTGTCTTCTGCTATATTCGATGTACTTTTATTATAAGACACTTTCAAACAAGCAATATTACAAGACAGAGAAACGCTCAAGCTCAGACTTTCTATGGAAAGGGGAGAAATTGTAGTTGAGAGAGAAAGAATGAAATGCACTGACAGCAGATCGTGAGAGAAACAACAGTATAGGAAAAGCGAAGCAAAAGGGTAACTTTGTTCGTTTTTGCGTCCTCCAAACTACGTACGAACGTACACTTTCAGGGAAGGAGGAATCAGCGTGAGTAGTCGTTTGGTGCTGTGCGAGAACTCTGTGGTGCCTGCTGCCTGCTCGCTTTCCGATTCATCTCAAAAACCCGTGTGGAAGTAAGCGAAGCACTTGCATTTTGCTATTGCCAGCACGGAAAACGCACACAGCGTACTGAGTTTAATATACTTGCTTGCAGCTTTGACACAACACACTCACAGATTCGGGACATACGGAACAACGGAGTTGGAGCTTCCCGTGTATTCGCTTCTTTCATGTGAATCCCGCCCATCCATGAGCCTCTCCAATGTGTAGTGAAACCTGAAAGCTTGACTTTTTAGTCCTGAGTTGGCGTCTAAAGAGAAAGGAGCTTTTCTCAGTTGTCTTTCCCAGTTTTTTCTCTCTACCCCTTTTTCTCTCATTCACAATTTGTACACAGTCACACCGCTTGTCCCCTAACATAACAAACCAGCAACAACTGCTCTTCTGCTATTACTTCACTTATTACTACTTCAACAACTGCTACACCAGTCCAGACCAAAAAACCGAAAGAAATTTGCCAAGTCCACAGCCAAACAATTGCAAATATCATTGGTTTCACCGTCTAATCCACCAAAAACAATAGATTTGTACTACATAAAACGTTGTTGACTATCAACATCAACTCTGGAAAACTGGACACCTTGTAGCAAACGAATATCTTTATATCATCATCATCAGAATTATAGTCATCATACAACAATACCAAACCAACCGGTTGTAAATTTCTTGTTTATACCATCATTTCCATTATATATCCTCTCGTAAATATTACCAATAATAATAATCCTATTCTGTGGAAAGAGAGAAACAGAAGTGATACAATATTTTGTTTCCATAAATCAAGGCAAAAGATTTTCAACGAGTAAACAAATTCATACTGCCTGATTCAAACCAGTACAATCAAACTTGTTAAAAAAAGCAGCCAAACTGTCTAGAATCATATTGCCAGACAAGTCGAGCAAATCATCAGCTTGTTACAGTGATAGTGATTGTTACACTGCTCATTGACCGATTCCAAAGCGTTACACAAAAGTTTGATATTTACTCGATACAAAACTTGTTAAAGAACTATAATAGACTATACAAACTAAAAAGAACATTTATTATAACAACAAACTGCAAAATTTGACTTTTTGTGTGGTTTCATTCAAACATAAAAACTTTATCAAGAGTCGTTTATTGTTCTTTCAACCTATCGGTCTCGTAATAAAATTTCAGTTTGTGCTGCTTCTACTCTAGTACTCATGTGTATGAATGCACAATTTTATTATTAAGCACACATACACACATCACGGATCCTTTTTGCTGTTGTTGGACAAAGGAAGGAACGTTTGTTCCCAAGCATAAAATCAACTTTCTCCCCGAGGATTCATAATTTTGGTCACCGTACTCTGTATTTATTCCATAGTTCCGCTGCCACCGTTGTCGGGAAAAAGAAGTAAAACCACATAACACACCGCATTCACATTAACCTTTTACCCAACCTTCAATACGTAGTGATCCTTTACTGAGGTAAGTTGTTTTGAAACTAGTCATGCATGCAATTTTAATTTTCTTCCATTCCAAACCAAATATTGCATTCTAACCGCCATCAAACCGATTAGACAAAACCTATACAATAAGTCTATAATATGCTAGAGCATAGAAAAGCAAGCCTTGTCAAACCTTTGTGCACACGTTCAGTTGTGCATCTCTCTCGGAAATAAATCGGTAATCATCAGTAAACTTAATTTCATCCAAAATATCGATTTCCCACAACTCCTACCGTTATCCAAAGACCGTGCTAATATCCGCCAAAAAGTAATCACGAAATCGAAACTTTTTTCTTCTTCTTTCCACCATCACAACAGCCATGAAATGTGCAGCAGCAGGCAGCTAGAACCAGTAGAGCTAGTAATGAAACAATATTATTCTACGAAAATTCGATATATTGCTTTTTATTCTCAAAGAAAGTTGATGGATGCATGCTCATTCTCATCTAGCCATCTAGCATTGATTTTCATTCAAGCGTAGAAAGCAGAAAATGCCACACAAAGTTTATTTCCTTCAACAGAATAGCACATAGGCAAAGCAAGAGCGGAGAAAAAGAAAGCCCAGAGTTGGCTTTTTCATCATCATCTCTCTCACTCTCTTCGTTTCTGTCTGTCTGTCTGTATTCCGTATATAGGTTTTTTGTTCATGTCGGAATAGTCGGAAAAAAGCAGCAAAGCATGGCCAAAAATCTAAAAAACTGGCTCTTGTACATATATCCATCGCCGCTTTTAGCATCGGCTTTCGGCTTTCTTGTGCAAGCATAAGATAAGTCTGAGCATTGAATTTTTTTGTTTGAAGCTGTTGCTTTGCCTTCTTCATGATGACTGCTAGTACAAGCTCGACTGTAGCTTGGTTTCAGGTTTTCGTTCACACTACCCCAACTAGTGCTGCTGCTACTACTCCTACCACATAACTAACTTCTGCTATGCCTACACCAAAACTCCTCCGGTTTCTCTTGTCAAGCTTCTCTGTAACCGTTCCATATTCAGCTGACTATTTCCAAATGCACGGACCCAACATTGCCAGCATAGACCCAAAGAAAAGCGCCTTCTTTCAAACCCTTTCCGGAGTAAATATTATAGAGATCCCAAGTAATATATGCATTTGTTTTCAACTGTTACATCTGTGTGCACTCTTGTTCATGTCTGTACATCTTTTTTCCTTTCTTGAAGGAAGAACTCAGTTAAGTGCATACTTTTTTGTTGATACTTTTTCCCTGTCTACCTTCTTGCTACTACTACTTATTTCAAGCACCCCGAAAATAAAAAAAAGTATCCAATCCATACCATTACACACACACTGTTATTGATATACACACATTTTTACTCACAAAAAAAAGGAATATAAATTTTGTGTGTAAGTCACACACACTTAGTTACACACACTAAGAGAAGGAGCTTATTTATTTACTTGTAAAAATAAGTACATTACATACATGCTATTTTATTAGCAAGTCCACAAGCAGTTTTTTTTTACATATTAAGGGAGAAGAGGGTTGCATTTTATTATTGCAAATATATAATATTGTTTTCACTTTGCTTTTTCCCTTCTCTTGTACATCCTCGCAGATATATTCAGTTTTAGCCGTGCACATACATGCAGATTTTTCTCCAAAATACCTGAGTTGAGTTTTAGCAAGTTTTTTATTGCATTTTGTATTAGTAATTTTTGCATTGTTTGTAATTCCAGGGTTGTGCTCATTTTTGTGTGTGTAGGGTTAGGCTTATTTTTTACTACTTATCTAGTTATCTCTTATCTTCCGGTAAATGAGCTACGCTAATAGTATAAGGATACGATTTTATACAAAAAAGTAATTTTAATAAGTAGTTAAAACGAAATAAAATAGGTCAGGGCTAAGTGATTTAATAAAGTAATTTGAATAATAAATCTTTTCAAAGAAAACAGATATATTTGCATATGACAAAACGCAAGTTGTTTGTTTAAATATGTAAAAGCACTAAAAGTGTGACAAATCGACCATTTTTATATGTTTTCATCTGTGAAGAAAGGTCAAGTTAGATAAGGATAAATTGACTAGTTGCACTGTCTGTTTTGCCGGCTTGGTTTGGTCCACTAGTTAGATTTGTGTAATATTTATATGCAAAATAACATGAGCAGTAGTAATAGTTTGGTGAAGTTGCATTTACAACAACAACAACGGTGATACTACAGTTAAAAAATAAAAACAATGATGAAATTTCCCTTTGTGAATAAACTTGGATTTGTAACAGTCTTTGTCTTGTGCAAGTTCGTGTTGCATGAGACTTTTTGATAAATATTTGGAAAATCGCACCGTTTTAGGTAAGCTAGTGCGTTTGAATTTATCTAAATTGTTGGTCGTGTGTTGTGCAAAACTAGGGTGTCCAGGGTGACGGTAAAACTGTGAGCATTTCGAAATGTAGCAAATAAGGGTGTAAACTATTTGTAAAGTGAGCTGTCAAGCAAACATGAGTGTTTAATGGTTGGTTAGAGGTGTCTTTAATTATTCATCAAACTGAAGGGGAAATATCTATCGATTTGGTTCCAATTGTGGACGAATGTTTGAGAGTTAAGGCAAGTGTCATGCGTGTGGCGTGGACTGAGTTCGAAGAAAGCTTGTTATTTATTACATGACATATTTGAAGTCGTAGTACATACATGCAATTTTATCTGTAATTGTTGAATGTGCATGTGTGTAAGTTGCCTATGTGCATTTTCTATTTGTTTCTTTTCACCCGACAAAAGTGGTTTTAATTGTCCACCCGGAGAAACACCGGCTAGTACTGATTGTACATTCTTTCAATTCCGTTTACGATGTCTCTTTGCGGTTTGGTTTGGTTAGCCAACACCTCCATTGACCTTTCAGAAATCAGATCGAATACAATAACAAATGACTGGAAGCTACTAAAATATTTACAAATTGATTTACTGCATTTTAAGTAGTTAATATACCATGTATGATTATTAATGTACCATATATGTCAATGTTCGTCCACATATCCACTTGTTACATCAATCCTGGTTGTGAGAATAGTATTGTTGCGTCATGGAATTATATCGCCCAATCTACATTGTTTTATTCCTTAAAATGTGCACTGTTTACATTCAATGAAAAATACAATGGATGAACAAATCATTGGTTTACGTTTTTTATGTCAAAGATTTGCTTAAAGATAGCATAATAACTTGACTAATTTACCGCGCTTGATCACATTACTTCTATGAGAAAGATGATCTTAGTTGATCTTAGTATTACTTGCATGCTTGACAAGTTCTTTACAAACGTTAAGATAATAATAATACCACCTATCACACATCTACAGATTTTCTATGGTAGTCGGGGTGAACTATCATTAATTTATTGAAAATGAGTGCAGCTTTCAGCAGTACTGTTTTTACTGACATGAACTAAACTAAACTAACTACAATGGTGAAATGAGTCGAGTGGCATGACCTGACATATTAAAACTAAATGATTGCAATATTTTAGCAGTATTCATCCTTCAAATGTGTTCTAAAATAGTTTTTAAAATGTACATTAGTATAGTAATACCTGCATTTATAAAATGAATTTTTAAAAAAGTGAAAGCCAAAAAAGAGAATTATAATAGCAGCAGAAAAAATAGACTTAATAACGATGTTAAGATACCTATTTCACAAATTCAAATCATTCAAAAAAATATTTAATCCCAAAAACTATGCAGCAACATAGGTATCGTATGTACTAATAGCTACAATAACAAGTTCTTTTAGTTCATTCCTATATAGCTAACTTGCAACTTGTGGTTTACTTAATACTCAGTTTTCGTTTGCAGTTCTTGTCATTTGTCATTAGTTAAAGTTTCACGTACCGTTGCCACCATCAGTTCGTCTTCTTGAGCCACTCCGTGGTGAAATGTTCTCGTCATACTGTCTCGTAGAGTAGATTGAGTTAACTTGATGCTGGTATTCTCCGAGAAAAACTTTTATAGATGTACTAAAATATTATAAAGCATGTAATGTAGTAATATGTACATTTGCAAAAGAAAACTAGTGTATTTTCTGATAATTCGTGTAGTAAAATATTCGTTGTATTATCAAGCGTGATAGGTGTCTACTGCTACATACTTTTCTACCCAAAACATAAGCATCCGCTTTATCGTCATCGTAAATATCCTGATATGGCTTATAGTCGCCATCATCATTTTCGAATGTTGGCAACAAGATAAGTGGCATCTCCAGCTTGCGAAAAATAACGCTTGCTTTCTCCTCGGTCCCCGGTTTCTCGATTCTTTCTTTACTTTCTTTCGCTTAGAAGATCTGAAGTGAATAAGACGTTGTCCATTCTAGAACTGTCAGTAGTCAGTCAGTCAGGAGGAAAGAACCTGTATTTATATACTACTACTACTGCATAGAGATATCTTGAACGTGTTTGCTACACTGTTGTCTTTGACTCGAACGATGCACAAACCCCTAAATAAGGACATTAAACAGAAACTCAAGACTAACCAAAGAAGTTTTCCTACTAGCTCTGGGCTCTCATACTATTTCGGTGCACACACTCCTTTCCTACATCTTTTAGAATCAAGCAATGTCTCAAACTGGTGTAGGGGAGAAAACAAATAACAGAAGAGTATATGTGCGAGAACTTTGAGATCGCCACTTTCTCTTCTATGGATATAAGCAAGAATGATGGATACCTTTGTGTACATTACTACATTTCTATCGTCCGTGAAGCAACAATTTTCTTTGTCTTGTAGTAGAAGTTGAAACTTTTTCTTTTTTGCGTTCTCCTCGTTTCTCTAATTCATCTATGCGGTCATCCGAAAATAGGCAGTTTGTAGTTTTACGCAATAGAACAGTCCAATTTTACCATTTTTTCTTCGTTAAGAATTTCAGTTTACAAGGAGAAAATAGTTGGAGTTTAAGAACATTAAAGAAGCTTTCTTTACCAACACCATCATCATGCATCGCCATTATGACTCACGACTGCAAACAACAAAATAGTATTGTTGTAGTTGTGTTGTGTACTATAATACACGTTTTATAACACCATTATATGGTCATATATCTATCCAAAAACTTAACTAGAATGCTCTGCATTGATGGAAAAGTATACGTCGAAACGAGATGGCTTGAGGAAAGATTTTTATTTCTCCATACAATAAAACATAGTGGTACTATCAATAACAATGCATGCTGGTATTTTTTCAGTCAGCAATGAAAAAAGACTTTTTAGTCGTATATATCGCTTCGAGTTTCACTGAAATACTTTAGCAAAGAAGTTTTTGAGGAAGATCCGGAGCTACGTGTACTAAAGGAAAAAGGAAAAGCAAATATCTGGCAGTGGTATAGAGTGTAGGTTGCTTGTTGTATGTAGACTTGTTCTTCATGTCAAAGTCCCGATCGATCTTCACCCGGTGTGCTGTTAAAAAACCCTTGGCACTGCTGCTTGTGTTTCCCAAGGACTGCGCCTATATAACTAACTGTAAATCTGTCTTGTCTTGTCTTTAGTCCGTAATATGTGGTAGTAGATGTACTTATACGAAAAAGAACTAAATTGCATTTCGTTGAGCACGGAACAAGATTTTACGGGCTGTGTTAGAGGTGAAAATTCTCTAATTTAATTATAAGTCAGTTGAGTGTTGGATTGGGGCTTCGTTGTGTTGTGTTATACAGAATTCATAATCTGTCTTGGCGTGCGTAAGAGAATTCCAGGTCGCCATTATTCCATGCATTTCTCTCTTCATTCGATGAGTGATATTCACTACTTTTGTTGAGCGACAAGGACAATTCTATGATTATTAATTATTTGCATTGTGGTCAAAATGTTATTTATTTTATTGGTGTGAATTCTTTCTATACGATTATATGTGGTCGAATTGATTGCTTGAGCACATGGTGGATTTTACACATACTATAAGCTTATTGTCACAATACTTGATTGTACAACGAAAGGAAAGTACAGTGTAAATGACAACAATTGATACTAAACAGTAAGTTAACATAAGTTAATAATAAGTAATCATACCGCATTTTATCATAAGATCATGAATTTATTCCTTGCCTTTGCTTAACCATGAAATCTTCTCATTTTACGGTATGCTATGTAATAGGTATTGTATACTAAAGGTTTATAATGAACAGAACCATGTTAATTACTATTATGTATATATTTATATCTTGCTAAGCATTTGTTCAAAGTTTCCTTGTGTGTAGTTTTATTTGTACCTCACAATTTCTTGGAAACCAAGTTAAAGCCTCTGTATTAGGATCAGTTACATTTTTCTGAAAGCTTTAGGACTCATTATTCCTGGCTGACTTCTTCCTGTTCACAGGAAGCGATATTATGATGATTTACATGCGTATTTTACAATGACTACGATTATGACCCAATCCATGGACTAGTACACCCCATAGTTTATAAGTTATAAAAACCCAGTATGGATGCCGTAGTGTCATAACTTACAAGTCTGAGTAAGGAGCCATTTTACATGGCGGAAATTGGTTTTTACAACTAATGTACAAATACTTTCAGCTAACTCCATACATACTTTAAGAGAGGATGCTTCTTTGGTTTATTAAGCATTTATGACTGCTTTAATTCACTTTTTCTTGTATGATGATGATAATGTTGACGTTCCATTTAAAATGCTTTCTTATGGAATGAGATGTCACTTCTTGTGCATATCATTTTTTTGTATTTTATTATTGGCTCTGTTCCGGAATCAGTAAAATGCTCCTCATTCATTAACCAATGCAATATGATGAGATATGCCGCAAGAGCAAAGAACGATAAATTAATGTGTCGCCTCCGCTTTTGCAGATGTACGTAATATAGTTTTTTGTTTTGCCAGTAAGCCACCCAGAGCTATAAAAATCGACTTGAGTGTTTCTGAGTACCAAGAAGAATGAAAAAAGTTTTGTTACTCCTTCGTGCCTGATGCATTCAAGACCAAGCTTACAGAAACGACGCGATGCATAGTTGATAGGCATATTTCATGCGAACTAGATCATGTTTTTGTCTTCCAAGAGATTATTACAGACAACATCCTATACATTTTCGTTGTCCTCTCTCCCACTAATCCCGTTTGAAATATTTTGATTGCCATTAACTTTACGTAATGTTTTATCGTAGTGGATATAATAATGTATGAGAATTTTCATACTTTAACCTTCCTCGTGTCATCACGAAGAATAACCGTGACAGGAAAAGATGTATTAGTGGCATACGTGTTGCTTCACTATATATACATATTATATCGGATTCGGTGCGAAAAGAGTACGTGTAGCGATAAGCTTCTTTATTAGGGTTGGTTGCTACGATTTTCTAGCAGTGCGTTTTGAATTTTGCATGCTTAATTTCGTTGTGTTTATCAGCGGAGTAGACCTTAATATTTTCATATACTAAAATGTACATGTCCGAATCTCTGGTACAATCAGTTCTGTTTTTGCACTTGAAAACGGGAGTGTACAACCCCTAGAGAAGCCAAAAATCATAATCATGTTCGCTATTATTATTAAAAAGAAATATCATCACTATTATTATATGAGTATACGACAACTTTGCTGCAAGAAAAGGTTAGAATCTTATGTGCTTTTTTGCCATACAGAAATTTAAAATTTACCTACTGGTGAGAGTTTGTACATGAAAACATGTGAACGAACTAACTACACGTTGTTGGTGGCGGTTGTAAAAGACAGAAGGGGAAACATGAAGATTGGTAGAAAGAACATCATATGCATTTTTTGTTCCATACTGTTTTGACGTACGACTTTTATGAGTTCATATTATTCATGATATAAATGGATTGTGAAAGCTGCATGCATTATTTTTTTAATAAGTGCGAGCGGAGTGTTTGTACATTATCAGCTTGTGGAAGACTGTTGTCAGTGTTGTCTGTGAATTTTATTAAACTATTGTTTTAAGAAGATTGTGACGATACGAGCGATCATGTAAAATAAAGAGTATAAACTACATTACTGAGGAATTTATGGATGTCTGGCCTGGCAGTTTTGGTATGGCACATGCATGACATCTTTTCTTATGACTTTTTTATAATAAGAATTCATGGAATAACGCACGGAGGAGCAAGGATTGCTGGTAGGTTAGACATAAATGTATGGCATACGTACAGTCTACGAAAATTATATCATGCAATGTCAATACGATATGGAATATTTTCTTGAGAGCCAGCGAGAGAGAGTTACGATCGCAATGATTAATAAATTACTAATTACTCCGGTACACGTTTTATGTATGTAGTATGGAAACAGGCCGTAAATGCTAGGAATCGGTTCATGAGAAAGCATTAATTGATTTATTAAGCCTAAAAATATATTCATGCTTAAACCGCTTATAATCAGAAGCGCTATGTATAGGAAAACGTTAAAAATTGTTAGTCTTTTCCTGGTAGTGCTACGGTTCAATTAAATAGAAACTTTAAACAGTATTTTTAATTTCTGTGCCATTTTAAATCTAAAGTTAAAAATCAGATAGAATAGCTTAAAATACAATCTTGATTCAAACTACAACAATGGGTAACTAAAATGAACATATTGTGTCTCTTCGATTAATGTTCTTCACTCATTAGTGTCTTATGTGTGAGTTTGGTACAACAACCCATTATGGATATAGAGTGCATATGCTCCACTTCAGACGATTTTTAGTTGTTGATATGTTATTGTGAATCTTTTTGTTCTTGTGTACAAAGACAAATGTGAAAGGAAAGGACCTACGTTTCATTATTAGGTATATCTTTTATTTTTTGCTTCCACTTACTCATAGTAGTTTATGTAATGTTTGAAGAGGAGACATAAAAACGGGGTGCAGTGCCAACTCAAGATTTGTAAGTATTTTCTAATGGCATCTCTTGCGTTTTTACATTCCTCATCTCCTTTCCTTTGTACTCATGAAGACTTTTCCATAGATGAGATACATGCATTTCAGGACAGGGCAATTGTAAATCTACATATTACAAAGCTTGTGGATGTGTCTTTTAATTCGGTTTTACTATTTGGCATTGTCTTCGATGAACTACTTTTAGATATTTTATTATTTAGTTCGTTAGAATTCATTCGATTACAAAAGGAAATTTTTATTAATTCAGATGACTGTTGTCCTTTTTCGTTTTTTCAACACTTTCATTGTACATTTTACTTGCTTAGGTAGCAGTTTAAAATGCCAGTTCGTCAGTCCTTTACATAAAAAGCATATTATTATTAAATGCTACCATTTTGCTCGGTGTAGTTCGGAACTAATGATAAGTATTTCCTTCTCAGTGAAAAGATAAGATTGCTGTTTCGAAGCGTTAACGTTAGTATGAAGCATAAAAGCAACGAAACACTCTTGGTTAATGTAACGTGCGAGTCTTGTAGCTTTTATGAAATGCACGCTGCTCACGTGTGTACTTGATAACATTCATCCTCCACCATCTTGTTCTCATCTTACGTTCAGTATAGCTCCAAGAAATTCACAAGTACCATTCAAAATACTAACAATAAAATTAATCCATGTTTTATCGATTCAACTTAATACTCCAAGCTGGCATACCCTTTACGAGAAGAAATCAGAATATAGAGGCAAGACAAAATCAGCAGTAGTAGCTTTAATACTTACTGCTACATTGAAACATAAAAGACATGCAAAACGGTATCGTTCATGGCTCAGAAAACTTTAAACGGAAAAGTTCCAATGTTGTTTTGTCGATGTCTGTTTGCATGTGCATGTTTTATTGTATCTCTGCTACGGCTGGGAATTTTCAAATAGTTAATGTCAGTTTTAAATCATCATTATTAATTGTTGGTAACTTTATAAATACGTTAAAGGCATATCTTTTTTATCCTAAAATATTTTCGAGTCATGAATCACTTTGTAACGGTTTTTTCAATGTTATGAATATGAAAGTTATGAATGCTAAATATTATGCATCAATGTAAAGACCTTAAGTAAGGTCCGTATCCCCAAATAGTTAGACTTTTTCCTTCCGACGTTTGTGGGATTTCTTGCAAAACGAAAAATAAGTAGATTTTTAAACAAGCGAATAGCAAAAATTGGCTGCAAATGTTCCTGAACCTAGTAACTAGTAGCATAATAGTTGTAATAAAATTTGTTTGCTACAATTTTTTGCCAGGTTACTAAATTATCGTCAACTACTTAAACTCCGTACTTTTCCAAAGTGTTGGAGTATTTAGCTAGTATTGAAACTAGTCGATACAATTTGCAGATTCATTAGACGATGAAGCTGAAGACATACATAATATTATGAACGGTGCTAGACTTGACGAGCATTGAGAAGTAGAATCTCAAATTTTTTTATTTTATTAATTGCAATTGGATTTCATCTATTATATTCGATAGGGTATAAGTGCATACAGCTGGCTGGATAAATCTGGTAATAATGATAATCGTGATTACTGTTTATTGTAGTTTTAGTGTTATTTTGCAGTTTCTGAGTGTATTTATTTATCTCTGGCTCCTGTGATATTGGGTGACAAAACTCATGATAAACACTGAGGTGAACGCATCAAGTTGTTAACCGTATGTTATTGTCTTTTTATTTACATTTTATGTTTTAAAGTCATCGTAGTACCATCGCGCTGGTTGAATACATGTGGTTTATGACTTCATGACACTTGCAAATTTACATTACTACTCCTCACGAAAAAAGGTCTATTGTCTACTACCGTTGTACTCGTGCTAGAATACTAACTCCATGTTGTTTAGTACAAGAGAGATACAGTTGTTAAGAATCCTCTTGTACTTAAAATGAAGCCGTATAAATTAACTATATGTGTAGGCAATAATTAACTTACGGGTTCTAGGCTTGTTTGCCTCTATGGTCATCCATCACATAATTTGTTTACCTATTGCTATCATACAACTGCCAATGTACACTAGCGTAACTCTAGGGTGGTATTTTTTATCATAGTTCATAATGCACGAAAATCAAGAGGAGGTGAAGATATGGTGGATGAATCATATCATTTCTACTGCCGTCTGTGTAAGTAGTATAAGTGTGCATAAATTAGAAAAATAGCATAACGATTTTGTTCTCATAAAACTTGTATAAGCTGAAGAAGCCATGCATGCCAAGCTCAAGTTACAGAGTCAAAAACGCGAAATACGATGCTTTCCTCGGGTTCCTCTGCTGGTTCTATCTGCGGTGAATGTTGTAATTGTTGGCTCTTGTCTTCCGCTGCTGTTCTAGTACTGCTTGCACAGAGCGGCAGCTGGATTTGGCTATAGTCAAGTTGAAATAAAATACTAATCTAGCTTTATGGAAACTTGATTTGGATGGAAGGCGAAACTAAAGGCATTTCCATATGGTTTCCTTCATTGTGTAGTGTGTAGGATGAGGATGGTCACAGTAGTAATTCGCTCATGTAAGCTGATCCATGATTCAAAACGGAGAGACCCTTGGAATGGCACAGTGCATAACAGCAAGACACAAGACATTTTATACTCAAACTTTGCTATCTCCTTTTCCGGTGCGCGGAAGCTGTAAGTCTAACGTTACTGGCTCTGAAGAGAAACAGTTGAGGCTGGTACTATTGTACCAGCAGTGAAATTCATATTCTGCTACTATTTCTTATGGACTGAATCAATGGCTATGACAAACTAACTTAGAACATGTTTGATGTCACATATATAGTGATAAACGGGGGTAAGTTGTATATAGCCGAGCGGATCATGTTTTCAGCATCTAATCTTATGAAGTTTCAATTTAACTTTAACGCATTTGCTAACATTTTAAATACTGCTTGGCTAGCAAGATTTAAAATATTAACTACAAACTGCTTTGATGAAGAAAGTACATAACTTTTGGGGCAGCATGAGAATGCTATTTCACGCTATATGAAGCCACATGCATTCAGTTCCATCCCCGTTTTCAGTCATGTCAAACGCATGAATTCTAAAAATGCTTCGAGATGGTTGACCCCGAATTATAAATTCAATTTAGTAACATGCCTTATTACTAAGTATTCAAGTTTATTAAAGTGCTATTTTTATTTTTCAGGTTGCCAGTTACCCTGATTGACTTCCGATGCTGACTAAATAGTTTTGGAGCGTAGACTACGTTTCCCTGTTCTGTTGCCACAACTTTGTTACTGCATACAGTTTTTAATTACGTTTCTTGCTTGCTGTAAATCCTGCAACACAGTTTTTGTGATCTAGTTTCAACTTATGATAGTACAGAGGTCAATTAAAATAATAAATTTCCACGTGACTGAAGAATAATAAATCTTCTGGGTTCGTGATTCATTTAGAGTCTGCTAGCTGTTGAAACACACCAAACGGGTGAATAAGTTTTATCTGCGGAACGTAAATTATCAGTTTTACGTACTTGCGAAATATTCTTTCAAGATTAATAGATTTATATGTAAAGAATTCTATACATTATAGAGGTATAGATATATTTTATTTATACGCAAAAGTAAACTACTTTTCGTGTAACGTACATAGTGGACGACGCATTTTATATATATTTTCGCAGTAACTACATAGGTACAACTTTTATACGTCGTACTGAGTACTAAGAGAAATCGATTTTAGTTTGAGAGAATTTTTATCGGAAAGATTGAGTGAATCCTCGTACAATAGAATCAGCAAAATGGCAACGGCAACAGATGACCCTAATGTTACTCTCACCATCCGTCTTATAATGCAGGGGAAGGTAAGACAAAAAAATCTTTTCATTTTTCTACTTTCTTTCCATTTGCGCGTGTCGAGTTGAGTGTAGAATGAACAGTTTTTATCACAACGACGACGCAACCTCTTAAATAATACTTGTACCTTGCTTGCGCTTGATTTTTATTATACCCTTTTATAATGCTGCCCTGATTTGCTTTCCCTTTCTTGAAAGTGTTCGTGGATCCCTTATCATCTTATGTTGTCAGCCGAAGTAACAAATGGCAGTGATACCTGCGATAGTAAGAAATATGGGGATATACTTGTCATCATAATTGTTGGTCAAGTTTGTTGGAAGTATACTCAAGTAAAAAGGGAGTTCCTAGAACGTTCATGGGGTGGCATTCATCATCATCACTTCATCCCTTATCATTGTAATACGCGCAGGCGAAAAAGTAATTTATAATGCTAATACTTTCATAGAGTAGGCTATACGTGGTCTGCCACTGTGCCACTAGTTGGCTGCACAAAAACATGCCACTGACGCAGATTTAAAATGAAGGAATAAGCTGAGAGTCTTGTTATATTTGGTTAGCTACTTTTTACATTTCGGTTGTAAATTGAATATAAATTGAATGTAAGATTCTATCTACATTTGAATTAAACGAGAAAGCAAAGGAGAAAAACGTGAATAAAAGTCGATGTGAAGAGCGCTGGTGTTGGCTTTTAAGCAAACTTTGTTTCCTTTCGGTGTATAAAGCAGTATGCATTGCTCTCCAAAGCTTTTGAATCCGTCAACGAGATTGAATTGTACTGAATTGAATTCGCTGGTTAGGGTCGCATTGAGAAAAATAGGAAAAAGAAAAGCGGAAAAATATTTTTTCTTCTACGTGGTGAGCTTTCTTCATGCCTCGTCACCATTATAGACCACGTTTATTCATTCATGTATTTTGTATATGTTTACCATTTGTGTAAAGTGAAAGGATATATCTGTCCAGCTCCGAGAAAACTTTCTTTTCATACATATTGTGTTTGCAATTCTGCTTTCTGTATGCACATAAATTTCTCTGATTTTGTGTGGAATAACGAAACTAGGCAAAGCACCCATTTCTCTTCAGAGTTATATTTACATGTATGACACGAGAAAAACAACTTTTAATTAAACGGGTTTATTTTATTCTATTATGTTAAAACTGATGAGCTTTATGATATTATTGTAATCTTATTATTCAACAAATTTTTGAGCATATCTTAGTTTCATTTTAAATTTTAGTGATAAATGCGTCCAACGTCATGCTGCACACTCACTAGTGACCCTTGTTTTGAAAAATTGTGTTTGTGTATGTATTCATGTTCTCATGAGAATTCAGCACATCTTTCCAAGGAATGTGTGAGTGTCAAGCGGATATACTTACGTTGCACGCTTGCTTCCTGTAAAGTTTCATGGAATTTATGTTGAGTGTGCTTTGGTTGTTTAAGTATTCCGTTTCTGTGTAGATACGAAGCACGAGTCTCTCCACTTTCCATTTCCACGTGTATGGAAGATACATACATATCTAATAATAATGCATTTTGCTTAGAACTAGATGTGTGTTGCTTTTTTGAAAAGGTATCTTGTAAAGACAGGAAAACGAGGTGTGCGCATGTTTTACTTTCTCCTCTATCTCTATGCACAACTTGCTGATGAAGTGACTATTACTCTGGTTATGTACTACTATATATTGTCGGCGAGTTTTAGGGCCACGAAAATGAAAGTTGTGATTTTGGAAGATGGAAAGTACAAAGTATGTTAGCATATTATAGCATACTTTGTTGAGAAACATGTTTTTATGGTAGCCAAGTTGACTGTTGCAGTTTGCCACAAGATTTTGATGTTACCTTTTTGGAACAACTACTTTTATAGACTCATTTAGAAGCCATTTATCTCATGGGGTGTCATGTCGGCAACATCGGTCTACCACCAAGCAGCAGCAGTGGAGAATGATGATAAGTATCCGAATTCATAGTGCGATGATGGGAAAGTGAAATGAATGAAAGCAATGGGGGAAATAGGTGTGTCTGACTCTGACTATGTCTTATTGTATTTTCTAAACTTTCTCTTGGTATAGTGGAAACTTTCTAGTGCCGTTAGGTATGAGTGGATTGTAGTTTCCATTCCAATCAGGGCATTCTCATATGAAACGAGATTGAGTGAAAGCGGAACTTTGTGATCGCGGTGGACAATATATCATTTCACGTGTGTAACGAACGACATGCTGCCCTGCTGCTGTTGTATTTGCCTCTCCTAATCATGATGGTTTTTTGCTCATGTTCCACACTTCCTGACCGATACTCCCTTAGCAATGCCCAGCTCACGCATAAGCTCATATTATAGCAATTGCATTGTCCCGTAATGTTAACAGTGATAGCTTAAAGAACAAATATATTGTGTAAAATGCAGTTAGACTCTACATGGTGCTTATAATTATAATCATATAATATAGTTTCCCGACTATATATGAGTCGAATCGTGTATTCGTTCTGAAAAAATAAGGTAGCACTAGTATAGCCCTTTGTGCGACGTATTTATTACAAGTTGTTTGCAGTAACGTTTCGTTGGAAGGAAAAGTGGAAAGTACTGTTGGCTGTCTTCTTCCGGACAGCTACAATTATAGGTTCATTTTTCTAGGGAGGCAAGCGAGGCGTACGACCCTAGTTTATGTGTACACGTTACATGTAGACATTTTATCATGTAGTAACGAATCATAACAAAAGAGTAGTAAAGGAACGCGAGAATGGGCATTTATATTCCTATTATGCAATATTTGCTGTTTGCCATATATTTATATGCTTTTTTGAAGGAGAAAAAGCATAAAGAAAGAGAGCCACTAAAGCAGGAAGGTGAAATGCGTGATGCTGATCCATGGATTTGAAGTGGCTCTGGGAATTGTAGTAAGCCATGAGAGAGAAAAGAAGAAGTTGGAGGAGGGCTGGATGTGGATATACATATTTTATACAGACACAATTTACAATCCCATTTCAGTCATATTTTCTCATTTCTTGGGTTGATGTCTTGTCTGAATGTATTTGGATGGTTATGGGTTGCAGTTCCAGCAACAGCGGAATATCTACCCAAACGAGAAAAAACTCAACGCTAAACGAAACCTCTCTGACTGTGGGTTTCTGTTCCCATACTCTCGTAGTGCTACAACTTGCACGATATTTTAGTTGGTTATATCCATGAATGTACGAGCGTTTGCATCTGTTCTATTTTTGCAGTCTTAGTCGTTTTGTTCTGTCCATGCTTCTTTCTTTTCTTTTTTATGCTTATTACAGGCTTAAGGTGAACATGTTTCTTTCGTTTTCTGAACAAGTTTCTGCTCCTCTTTCATTTTAATTCTGTCATACAATGTCGTATGCGCTCGGAATGTATCCCATTCGTTAACTAAAAAGAACTGATACCATTGAAACGTGTATGAGAGTTGTTGGTCTTATATTGTACAATAATATAGACACGCGGGACACGAGTAAAGGGTTATGACATTGTCGAAAAGAAAAAAAGAAATTAAGAGAAAGCGGGATACTAAGCAATATAGATTTTATTTTTGAAATAATGTAAATTGATAAATGTCGAAAATTGTATGCCGGAACGTATGCAAGCGTTTATGGAAAATTAGAGTTAAAGTTCTTTGTAGTGTTTTAGCATATTACGCTCCGAGTTAAAACTACACAATAACTTTTTGATATGTTTAAAAATATTTGTAGTGTCTATGCTGCTCTTTGATACAATCGTGAATGACGCTTGTATTTAGCATTTATTGTGTGGGAGTCGAGTGGATACGAAATAATTTTGTGATAGATGAATTAGAATGTCTGGAAATAACGCCTGATTCTGACATATTATTTATGAACCAAAGTGATGAAATGGTTTACGTAAAGTATGAGTAATGTTCTGTGTTCTGTCCATTCATGTTGAATAGTTTACGTGTTTCTGTAAAGTTGTTCTTTTTTGCATATATTTCCAACTTATTTACGTTCAATTGATTAAAACTAAAAGTAGAAAGTTCAGCGTTTTGTTATATTCTCACTTTATATAGTTTTGGTTCGAAAATTTGCGTATCAAACTAATTTTGTGTTTGTTTTACATGCGCGTAGTTGTTGTGTTATGTTGCGATTTTGACGAAATATGTTATAACCAATAGCCTAGCATCTGAATTACTTTATCAAATTTGAAGAATTCTTTGTTTGCTTTTTGTTTTATACTGGAAAACATTGTGTTTCCATTTTTGGACTTTCCTCGTTTCATCAAGTGTCTATTTTAATTCGTGACAATCTTATTATATATAAGATTGCTGTATGCATACTGAATTATTGACTAAATTTTTTTACGCCCATTTGATATACCTTTTCGTACAAGATACTGATTTGTTATATTCTACTTTACATCCACATCCCAAAATTGTTTCGTACATATTACGCTTTCTCCATTCCATTTGACTTCAGAATTAGAAACAGAACACGTTATACTTATTGAATCCGTGGCGCGATGAAGCATACATTATGAGAAAAAATCATGCTGATATCCACAAACTCAGCTCCAAGATGCGGTTTTTCATGTGTAGTGTGCATCTCCAGTACCCCTTTGTACTTGTATTCATTGTTTTCATAAGACGTTTACGTTATATTTTCATATAGTTCACTGGCAGCCAGAACAAGTATCTTTGCTTGGACAACCCACGGTGAATTCAAAGTTCTACTTGAGTGAGCACACAATAATAAAATTGGCAGGCAGTTGTGTGCCAGGTTTCTCGACTCATGTTCCAAGTTATTCATGATATGGCTCCGGTGTGGCTAAAGGATTGGAAAAATAACCTTAGGTAGGTAGACCGTTGATCTGTAGAGCATGTTTAGCGAACAGTAAGAAAAACACGAGCAGAGAGGCAAGTGGTGTTGAGGAGATATACGAGCATTACATATGGCACTAAGTATTGGAACACTTTTCCTTCTACAACTTGGTTCTAAAAGTGAAAGCCAATTTTCAGTACCCTGGTTCATTCAAGCTTGCATCTTGTTTTCAGTACGTAGGAAATACATGCATTCTGTTGAACACTTTTTCAGCAACAATATTACAATGCAGAATAAGTGGAGAAAACGTGAGAAGTAGATGATGTAGCCACGACAGAGTGCACGGGTTGGCTCGTTTGCAGGTATAATATTTTTGTAGTCGGATTCTCATCTCCCATCATATTAAGTTGTGTACAAAAAACTCGAGGTAACTTTCAACTTGGGTTCTGCTCTGCTTACTTTTTCAAAAGATACATGGTACTAGTAGTACAATGCAATAAGGCAGATTGAATCTTTGGTTAGTTATTGCACGTAAATATATTTCTACATGCTTGCTTGCATAAAGCATATACAATCGGGGAATGACATGATGTACAATTTGGATGTGTCTGTACACATTCTCGACTACACGTAGTTCGGTTGAAAGGTTCAGTTCATACTTTTCTATCTCTTTTTCGACTTTGGAGAATGTGCGGATTGAAAACTACATATTTTGGGCTTTCTACATTGTAATGTTGAGCACATCAGTGGTATTGATACTGCTTTGGCGTCGTCGCTCAGTTGCCTTTTTAAGGAAATTTAATATTAGTCGAAAAGAAAACGAACATCGTGTGTATTCACGTTGAGCATATGAAATTGAAACATTTTGTTCATCTGACTGAGGTATGAAAAGAGTAAAAGAAAATAAGCAAAGAGCAGCAGATATTGGAAGGGAAAGTTGAATATTTATTACCTAAGCTTGCAGTGGAGAAATTGGACGAGTAAGCACATAATATGCCCATATACAGTAATAGAATAGATAGTACTACAAGGGATATCAACTACCATTACGCTTTTGTACGTTGATGTCGACGTCGTGCTGCGACGGTAGTGTGGTGTATAGGTAGCATGAATGGTACTTCAACTTTTTTGTGCTACAAACAATATCTGGAAACTTTTCTTTTTGACATAAAGTCTGAAGTGAGTGACAGGGGTTTTCCACTTTTCTATCTACTATCTACTCTTCTACTATTAGTACAAGTTTTGCTTGGAGCCGGTGATAGTAAAAATATTTCCTGTTCGACTGAGCATGCTTGAGAGAAATTCATCTACAGAGAAACTTTAGAGCTTCCCCGTGCATCTTACATGTCATGTCATGTCTTTATTACTGAATGAATTGCATATATGTTAAACCCTCTGTTTTGTAACCCTGTGTTAGCCAGCTCATATAAACTCATCATGTGATGTTGGATCTAAGTTGAGTTGCAGAAGGGGAGAAAATGCATGTATTATGCACTCTTGTATTCCACATTGTTTGGAGGGTTCTATAATTAAAAATAACGAAATACTCGGGTATGAAATATTGGAAAATGTGGAATGGAAAGATTCGTGGGTACGATGGATCGATAGGTATTCTTTGAAGAATTGTAATATTGTAAGTACAACACTAGTGATTATTTACAGAAGTCTGGCGGTATTTACTCCCCATGCGTGTCATTGTGCAACAAAGTTTGCTTTCATTTTGAATGAGCAAGTCCATACTTGTCAGAAATTTACATCTGGCTTGATGTGTTAAAATCCAAAGAAAGTTATGTCAGAAAGATGTTGTTCCTTCTTAGTACATTTTGATGTCTTAAGCTCGCAAGTGATAAAGGAGACTTACTACCTACGTATAAGAGAGCCTTTTCACTTCACAATACACATAATAATCATTTTGTCTACTCTTGTCTGCTTGCTAGCAGAATTTTTTTTGCCAAAAATCTAATATTAAAAGCAAAGTTAGGTTGAAGGATGCAGGTAGGTTATCGTCTTTCTTCAGTCGGCCTTTTATGTGGCGTCTCGTTTATTTACTTTTGGTAAACTGTTTTCTCCTTTGGGGTAACAAAATGTACGACGAGTGTAAAATCTGTAAGTGTGTAAGTAAAATTTGCTGCTTGCTTTCACTCATTTGCTAAATGTGCATGTACATTTGCTACAAAATAAACTTGCTCGCTCCATGTTTCTTTTCATCGGTAATGGAGATATTGAAAATTGAAAATGGGCAACAACATAACGTATTTTCATTTTATTACACCTCCAAACATTTTCCTTGGTACAGATGAAATCTTATTCTCTATACGAGTTTGAATGTATGTGCTCCTAAGTTGGAAGAAAAAAGAAAGTTGTTGAGTGAAGTGCAAGTGTATAATGGAGTGAGTGAGTGAGTTGGAACTTGCACGGGACTTGAAGTGGCGATGAAAGAAAATGTAAGGAGAAAAAGTGAAAGAATGTAATAGCAAAGCAATCCAAAGAGCTTCATGGTAAAGTTGAAAGAAGGAAAAAGAATAGAAAACATATAAAGGCACATGTTCACGATACAAAAAAGTTGTATTCATCGAACGATTCCGCGGTAGCAGCTGGGTTATAGGTTATACCTACTTCAGTGGTTCAGCCTATGCATAGGCTGATGAGAGGGGAACAGAGTATTATGAGTAGTCCGTAGGGAGTTATGTAGTTGGTATGTTACTACACTGCTGTGGCCCTCCTCTCTTTTTCCTTTCCCTTTTTCGTTTTCTGTTTCTCTATTTTCTCTCTCCGTCATCTCTGGATGGTAGTCGTAGTTTAGGGTTTTTGTACTCTCGTTATTATCAAGTAAGTGAATTGTGAAAAAGGCTTGCTTAAAACGGCATAAGAAGGCGTGTCGGACAGCAGCAGGTTCTTAATTCCTGCTTCAAAAATGGAAATCGTTCATTGCCATTGTTTGCCGGCTTTCCCTCAAGAGTTACACAGTTCGTAGACATTTGCAGCTAACATCATCATCGAAGTCTTTCAGTAGTTTATTGATAAAAAGAGGAGACGAAGAGTGAACTGTAGTATTTGGAATGGAGGGAAGCGGATCAAATTTAGGAATTTCAGCTTCCATTCAAATCTAAATATAAAGAGAAAGTTGGATGGCTTATTCTAGTTCCCAACTTGTGTATGCATTATGTGTTATTATATGTCCGTTTTGGAATGAATGCTTATTGGTTATATTTTATGAGAGACGGGCTTAAATATAAAATTGTAAGCTTAATATGCATGTAAAGAAGACTGTCACTAGTATTTGAGTGCTATTGATTATGTTTTTCTACTATTATGTTTTTGTGGAACAAAAGTATGTGTTATTGTATCAAGTACAAAGTCAGACACGAATAAAGTAAGTGTATGTTGTGCACTTTAATATCGATCAGATTTTGATCATTTATGATTTATTCGGAGAATGAAAATTTAGCAATATATACAACTAGGTTTTAGTTTTTCAGTACTACTGTTGATATTCCCTTAAAATTTTTACTAAGCTAAGAATAATGTCGAGGATATGGGTGTGTTCCTAAAATTCTGAGGAAGGCCTTATTACAAAAAAACATTACTGAACACAATTTGCTTGATTGTTTGCAGTCAGTTGAAGGATTGAGTGGGCAGTCATATTTGCATTTTTAAAGAGGAAACTTCTGCCGACATAGCATGCAACACAGGACTGTTTAACATTCATCACATGCTAGACTAGAAAAACAACTTTGTATCGTTTCAGGATTGAACCCGTATGTTTGTATAACTGCCTTGAAATTAAACGCCAATAATGCTGACTGGTCATGTCTTTTTAAAGCAACGGGAATAAAAACATTGGTCACTTTACCGTTCTCATTTTAGTGCGGCTTATAAAGCAAAATGTTATTGGAAGGCATGTATATAACTTCCAAATATCATTTGTTGAAGCTGTTGCCTACATTGCTTAACTTATGTGTGCGCTTTTTGTTTGACATAATTTCAGACTCATAAAAATATGAAGAGTATGTTGCTTTATAGAATGTTTGACTGCTTGACAAATTGAATTTCAGCCATTTGTGGCCATATAGCATAACTATATATAGTCGCACAATGAAATGCAACACGTAAATTTTTTTCTGTATAATCTTTTTCAAATATATAAATCGTTGGAGAACAAAAGACACAAGGAAATTGATAAAATCAATATGCATTGCTCCCATCTCATATGTAATAGAAACATTTCAGAAGAAATAATTTCAATTATTTTGCGCAAGGGTCAAAACACTATACAAATATGTAAAATGACAAAGAAGGGTGAAAAATTCAATAATCTATCATCTATATTGTTAAGAATTACAAACTATCCTTGTGACTCACTTTAAAATGTGATATACTCAATTCATTGAGCATTTTCAGCATATATTGTTAAAACCTTTGTTACAAGTGGCGTTAATGTTCATATTATATTTGTTGTCCAGAAAAACATATACATTTCCAATTTTTAACGTGGAAATAGTTGAAAACCTACATTTGTAGTTACTGTTTGATTTTGTTCAATTCTTACCATATAGCTAAAAAAATAACTGCTTCTAATAATCTACAAAGTGTTATTATTTACACAAGTACTATACAGATACATCATTTAGACATAATACTTTGCTACGACAAATGAACAATTAGGTCTGTTAACAATATAAATATTAACAAAGTGTATAGCAAGAGAAATTACATATATGTTACTTGAATAAAAATAAAGTTGAATGACAGTCGAGTGTCTTCGGAGAGTTTCCACATTTGCAGTTGGGTTAGGGTTATCTCTTTATGTTTGTGCTTAAAGGCTTATGATATAGTCGAAATAGTAGTAAAATAGAAAGGGACTAGGAGCCCAATAAATATGAGAAAAAAATTATTATTTCTAATATTTCTAAGTATCCAGTCTATATATTTGAAACTTGATGACTATGACATAAGCACTATGTACATTTTAGACCTAAGTAATGCTCACATCCGATGCATTTTCCCTTTCTCATATTTACTCGTATAGGTACTGCTTTCGTCATCATCATTGTCCTCGTTGTCATCATTCGGCCTTATACTCTTTTGTAAAAACTGAAGCGGGGTTCAAATGTTCAAACGACATACAAGACTTGACTTGGATTGACTTATGGAGATACGACCAGAGAGTGGAAAAAGATGAAGACGGTTTTATGGGTGAATTCCTCTCGGAGAGTAGAGTTAGCGTAAGAAAGTTGGAATATGTTCGGATATGAATGAAAGTTAGATAAGAATAGTGAGAGCGAGCGAACAGATGTGAAGGGAAAAACAGACAGGAAGAAGAATGCTGAAAGGAGAGAAAAACTCTTCAAGTCTTTTCTTATTTTCCAACATTGAACTTAGCGTACACTTGCTCTTGGTTACTTTTCTTCATCGTGTTTTATAAGTATTCATGTATAGTATTGTATATAGAGTTACGTGACAGTCATTCTGTAGATGATGTTTCTTTCCGAACTGACTTTATAACTTTAACACAGACAACAGATACATTGACTATATTTTATAGATAATATATCCAAAATGTATTTCTCTTGTAGACACAGACAGTTTGTTTATTGAAAGCTCTTCACTACTCTTTCCGGAAGAAATATATGTGGTTTTGTTTGGTCAGGGCAGAGAGATGGGGTTTGGATAAAAGATGAACAGATAGCCCGTTGTAATAGCGCGGAGTGATACGAAAGGGTACTCTGCGTGGGGAAGTTTTCAATTCGTAGTACCTATTTGCCTATACAAGTTTGAGGGAGAAAAACGAAATATGTAATGTATAAAAGTTATAGCATTATAACAACCATATATTCGTTCTGTACCAATAGTATTTTTGTTCGAAATTTCGTCGAATAACATACCTAAGCATATACGCGTATGCACATAATAGGCTGAACGTTTTTTCTTTGAAACCTCGCAAGTTTCACTCAAGTCAAAACTGTAGAACAATATAATAGTACTAATATCAAATTAACGATCGATACATATACAAAAATGTAACAAGCTGTGTGCATCACAATGTAACAAGGACAGGCATTTATTACCGTGGCTGGTCGAAAGCCGCAGTTTTATACCCAACTGTTTGTCTATATCTATGACTGAAGTGTTTGCCTTCAGAAATATTGGAAGGAATAAACTACAATATTATATTAAATGCTGAATATATGTTGGAGACGGAGGAATCGTGGTGGTGCGAAGTAAAATTTATGAGCCATGGTCGGAGGTTCAATTCGTAAAATAAACATGTGTTTGAGAGGAAGTATGAATGAAATGCTAAAAAATGTAAATGTAAAAAACACGGATTTTTTGACATTTTATTTTGGCGGACTTTGCGTTTTTTCTTGTGAAAACTAAAAGAGAAAAACTGTATAACTTGTTGACTGTTGTCGTGTACGAGTGTGAACAATACACAAATGTGATTATCTCCAGTGAAATACACCCGTTTGCTTGAGTTTGTTCTACCTTAAAGCTTCATATTTCGTTTTATTGAAAATGTCCCTATAGATTGATTCAATACTGTATTTATGGGTTGAAGGTGTTTCACAGTATGCGAGAATGGGAAAATGTTCTATGCATACAACGGGGCCATCATTCATGTACCAAGCAAATATGGTGGTTTTTAAAATGGTACTGCATTAGCCATGGAGAACACACGCACATAGTGTGTAGTGGGACACTTGGGATGCAAGTAGCATGACTCAATTTTTTCAAGTCTGTACTCTTACTTGGGAATGTGCAGTAATAATTCAGGAAACGTAAAAGTATCGGAATGTCAGCCCACGTCGACATTAAAGTATTTGGTAGTAGTGGTTGGGAGTACTAAAAAGCGGAAAAACGCTTTTTCTCCTTTTTCTCTTCAGTTGACGGTACAATTCGGCGTACACTTTGTAGCGTTGTGGGATGCTGGGAACTGAACACAAAGTTAATGTGTGCCCATTAGAATCACTTGATTTTCTCTACAAGAATTGTGAAAAGAGAAAGGTAAAGTTGCAGGAAGCAGGCGAGAGGAACCATGTCGTGTGGTTGTGTGGTGAAAGCAGTGGAGGGAGATAGCGGAAAGAGAAAAAGAGACGGTGAAGTGAGTTGAGCTTTGTAGGAGAAAGTAAAAAGAGAGTGCTTTTCCTATATTGCTTCACTCTCTCTTGTTGACCGATGTGACACAAAGGACGAAAAAAGAACATGCCTTGTTTATTCTATTTGTGCTTGCATTGAATAGTGTAGGACTTTCATTTTGTATTTGGTACTACTCCTTTTTACGTAAAGAAAATTCATTTGAAGTTTAACAAGTAGTGAAAATAGGGACCTTTTGTTCTCAGCTTTGTTCCTTTTCGCTTATTAATAGTATGAGTGTCTAATGTACAGTATACACTCATCTACACTTGTTCTTTGAATTGAGAGAATTTTGTTGAGATAGTTTGTTTTTGGCATTTTGTGGTGTGGGAAATTGAAGTTGTAATTTTTATGACTTCACAATGGTCAACTACCGCCGTTAATGTAGAGTGTACTACATGGTAATAAATTATTAAATAGTTTTGTGGTGAAAGCGTGAGGGGGCTCTTAATTATTTACGAAGGTGTCTTATTTCCCTTTGGCTTATTTTTTCTACTAATAAACGGGCTGTAGCAAAGTTATATGGCAGTACGTTTTCTTAAAACGTTTTACTCAAGCTAGAAAGTACTCTATTAAGTTTGCAACCTTTGCGCTATAAACTTCAGTTGACAGACTCGTTGAAAGGACAAAACATAAATGAAATAGACCACATGTAAGCAAGAATTGGTAGCGGAACAGCATTGGCCAATGAATTGAGCATACAACTATTTTGTATTGTTTCTTTGTACAACATTTTGTGAAACAAGGAAGCATTTTATGGTGCAAATGCTTATTCTTTTCAGAACATTCCTCAGGAATAAACCAGTTAATGTTTTGTTCCCAATTTTGATTACAGCGTTTTGCATGCTTTTACAATGTATAGCGAAATAATTACCAACCGTCAATTTCATCATTATGGGTTGATGATCTTCAACGTTTCAAAGTATTTTGTATTTTGTTTTAGATTAGTGTGCGCTTTTCTTTTTGTTTGTCCAAGGAAAAGTTCTGTATAATAATGAGTATCACACCATGCATAGATTGTCTGTACTGATGAAAATGCTCTACTGATATTATTCTCCAAGTTTCTCTGAAGCTGGAGAAAAGCGCCCACGAGCAAAAACAAACTTGTTTTCTGGTTTGCCCATTTTGTACAATACACGAAAAATTAAAACTAACTTGAATATACGTAAAGCTTTTTCAAACTGGAATGGTGTTTTTTGCATGTATCAAGTTAGTATTGCTTGCGGAGAAAGCAGGATGTTAAGCTGTATGAATGTCTGGGGAAAGTCACATGTTATATTCATGAATACGAGATGTGTATGTGTACACTTTTGCTTCAACAACACTCTCTGTCAGCTAGCCAGCCAGCAAGCCGCGAAGCCGACAACCCTATTTGTGTGTTATACAACATGAGTAGGGTCATCACCATCATCATGGACTTCTTGGTGTGTGCTTGCATCATGTTCTCCTTTCCTTCTTGGTGCTCTGTGTTGCTGCTTTCAACTTTGGTTTTAATGTTGTTTGCTTTCACTCTTTCTTCTCGATCTCACGTTTAGTCTGTGATGTTGGAGATTCCGGCTTCTCTGGTCAAAGGTTGGAAGTTTTGAAGGTAACTCAGATAAATACATGGTTTCCAGAGTCATTGTGCTTTTTGTCCAAGTTACGTTCATTCTTTTTGGCCACGGGAAAAACTTGCAAATTGTACATTGGAGAAAATGGTTACTCTTGCTTTGCTTGTTTTTAATACATTCATTCGAGAATTTCGACATTTCCATGCAGCTACACACACACACCGCAGGTAGTGTTTTTATTCACCAAAATTTTTTATAGAAAGTGCATTAGAATGTGTATTTTATATCAACTTTTCTAGTATAACGTGAACAAACTCACGTTGCACGTATAAATGTTTTTGTGTGCTTTCCCCAATGTATCAACATTTACACTGTGCGGCTTGAATAGCTAACTTGCTTGGGAAAGGAAGCAGAGATATTTGTCGTGTAATGCATATTTCATTTTCAATTTAGGAAGAGGGAAAAGAGTTTTTCTAATATCTTTTCTGGTTACTCACTACTACCGACCGTTGTAAGTGTGTCGGTCGCGTAAAAACGCAAGAAAAAACTATTTGGTTGCCACCATCATATCATCCACTTTTACGTCAAACTTTCCCCGTTTCTACACACGTATTCTACTGTGTCTGTTGCCAGTATGTTGCTGCTGCTGCGGTCCGACACGCTACACAGTTTTTTATAAAGTAGTTAAAATAGAATTTCCAGAAAAAATGCCGACTAACTCGACAGACCTAACGACTGACTTACGATGTCATGAAGTAAGGCCAGCTCTCTGTTGCGGCTGCTACTGTATTTTAAGTATTGCAAGTTTGATTTTACATAGGTTAACTGCCTGGGGTATTTCAAAAATAAATATATCGTATCGCTGGGGTAAGTCAGGCTGACTACTGACTTGTTTCGTTATTTTTTCGTTGGCTGCTTTCACTCACTCACTACACCCCACCACTGTTCACTGCTGTCGAGTGGGTTGACTAGAATGTTATGAAGTCAAAAAATGCTATTTTCCTTTTTTTGCCCTGCACGTTTTACTAGGCTCTCCGGGTTAGTTTGATGTGTTGGTTCCTTGAAAAAATGGGAGTATAAAAACGGTTTATGTTTAAGCGTCCCTGTATAGTAATTCTCTGGTCCCAGGACTATCTAGCTCAAGTAATTTCTTCAAAATCCATTTTGCAATCCCAATATTCAGTATGGAGGAGGCGGATTAGTATTAAAGCAGTAGAATATACAAGCCCTAAAATGTAACATTCACAATATAAGGCACAGAAACAGAGACTCACTACAACACTGTTGTTGTGATAACATACAACAAGCAAGGAGCATGTACCATGATATTATATTTATATAAGCTGGGGTAATGCACATATTGATAAATGACAAACTATCAGCGTCAGTGTTGGTAGTTAGTTTAATGCTGAGGCTAGTGAATATGCTCGCCTGTTCAAGAGATATTTTGTGACTATAGCGGTACTTGAAGCAAATCTGTACTGGCTCTATGAGTTCCGAAAAAGACGTGATAGCATTATGGTGGTGGTGGTAGTTGCATGGTACTTTGTAACGGCAAGCTGAACGACATGACTTACTCGACTTGCAACAGGGAGACTGGATAAGACTGCACCATGGCCGTGTTTATAACAACAAGAAAGGAGGATGAAGGAATTCGTCGGTTTAAGTGGATTTTGAGATGCCTCTTTTAGAGAAAAAAGTGATCCTTGCTGTCGTTATCTTAATAATGTAGTAAGTAATCCATGTATGATATTATGATATGACTATATTGATGATAGCTCGAATGGAGGGGAGAATAAGATGCGATGAACTGTGAAAAGTTACAACTTTTGCAATTTCTTAGTATAAGCATTTTAGTACAGCATATGCTTTGGATGGAAACTTTACAAGCTTCTACTTTTATCGCTCTTTTGAAGGAGCATTCGCCGTTTTCGTTTTCTAAATTGTCTCTCTGTAAAACTGTCATTAGGGATTCATTGATCTGGGAAGCCAATAACTATTTTTATTTTTAGTGGGGGACTGTAAATAGTCTTTGTTTAAACTGCGGTAGAAAGTGTGAGAAGATGGCAAATTTCCCCCCATGTATGTGTCTATTAGCGGGCAACTCTGCTGTATTAATCAGTGAATTAATTTCCAGAATCCTGTGGAAAATGCTAGAAAATAGCGATGCATTAACCCAACAACTTGGCATCCAGTACTCAGCACGGCATGTCACTCGTTCGGCCAAAGATGAAAAGAATCATGTCACAGTCGTTTATCAGTATTCATCACCACCACAAGCAAACATGAGTGTTTTTACGACTCTTGTTCTGTTCATTTTATTAGTGTTGCTAGCTATTTGACTGATGTCATCAGTCATTAGACTTGTCCCAATCAAATCTTTGCGTTTCCATCCATTTTAATTTGTGTTGCATTGTACACTCTTATCATGATCAATGTAACTCGACAACTCAAGTATATACGTATGTGTACACAAAACTCTTTCGCAGTCTATTTTTCATGCATAAACTAGGGTGAGATTAATAATGAAAATGAAAATTCCTTGCTCGGTACTAGTGCTGTTACGTTCTGTGAAATGTAAACTCACTTTGAAGTTGTTGCGGTATATGCGGTACACTAGTGGCAGAATATTTTCTTTCACCGATCGTATATTCATGTACGTTTACGCATACCATTTCTAATGTATATATTGAGTAGTAGTCTATCTAACCCTATCTGTAGCCACATTCCTATTACCATACCATGAACCATCCCATTCTGCCCTGGTTGACTGTTAGCTTTTTGTGACTTTTGTAATAACAACATAGAATAGTTTTAGTACTAGCAAGAGCGCTTGAAGTGGAAGAAAGAGTGGAAAGATCGATTTTTGATCCTTATACTAGCAGCTTTTTGTCTATTTCTGTTCCTCTTTCTCTCTCATCGCATCAAGCGATTCACCATGAAATGACTCTGCTTGTGTGTATATTATATGCACATATATACAAAGTCACAAACTTCCAGCTAGCACCACACTAGTACTCCCCAAGGGACTTTTTATAGAACGCTGTTGAAACGGTTTAAATTACAATTCAGTAGACCATGTTGTCGGCTGTGACGACAAAAGGTACAATGGCAAAGTGGCTATGCACAGCGGAATCACCTTTATGCAAGCTGCAGCATTATTCAAGTTGGAGAATAGCGGCACGACTACGGTATATTGTTTGTGTGAGCAATTGTCCCTTGCCCTATCCCCTTTGAAGCCTTTTCGTTTTCTTACAGCCTTGCGGAGGAGATACATTTTAGTTCATACTCATTCAACATCAGAAGCGTATGTACAATATTGTAGTTGTAGATTCCAAGTCTATCCATGATGATGATGAGATGTAAGAAGTAGGAAAACCAGCAGTTCCTGAGTTGATGTGTAAAGAAGGAAGGAATAATGCTGCATACTGTGAAAAGGAGGTGAAAGTTTGCTCTAAGCTTTTTGTTGAATGATAGAAAAAGGGAAGAGATATTTTCTCATTTTGAAAGTGATATTGCAACTTAGAAGACTGGGATCCTCCTCATTGTCAGCCTTTTATGTGCATGATGATGTTGCCTGCACATAACAAACACGATAATAATACGATGTTGGGTGGCTGGTATCGCGATATGGAGCCGATGATAGTGGTGATGAAATGATGATGGCAAAACCTTGCTTGTGAAAGGTTACTTTACGGTAATACTTTGTATTATCCGAATTGGCTTGCTTTGCTTTGATGCAGTGTAGGTCGTTGCATGACACTGTACTCTGCAAATATTTTGAATGGAAGGGGTTTGTTGGGGAAGTAACGCAGAAAAGTTGTGTCATCATCCTGGAAGCCGCCTGAACAAAATAAATATTCACATGAATAAATATAGTTCGTGAATGTGTGCGTATATATTCTAACAGAGACAGCAAAAGAAAGTTTCAGATTTTGGGCTGGCTCAGCAGAGCAGTACGAAAATGGTTTGTTGTTGTAGGCGTCTTAAAAGGAATGAATAAGCCTGGTTCTGGGGTGATATCACGATTACAGGCGATAAAATAAAATGTTGATGTTAATGGTCCGGTACAAAAGTAATACTTGTGTTGTCGTATAATATAAGAAACACGTGTGTACTATTGTGTTTATTGAGTATATATCCACAGTGCAGAGTTTTTGTTGCCTGTTTGTCTGGCTTGTCCTGTAAGAAAAAACACAAGACGTATTTACGCTCTAAAAGATATTGTACGTCTTCCTCTTGACATTTCCCGCTAACGGTAAAATAACCAGTGAGCTAAAACATTTTTTGGAGAGGAAACACGATGACGATGTAGTCACGGAAGTGTTATACCACCATGAAATAATATGCAGCACTTTTGTTCAAGCACAGTCGTATTAAAGCGTGCTTATTCTCCTTGCTTGCTATTTTTTTGCTTGTTGTGTGAATTTGATGTATGCATTACGTATTCTAGCTATGATATGCCTACTTATATACTAGTAGTAAATACTACTCAATTTATCCTAAAAAGTCTAAAAAACAGCAGCAGTCATAATGCTAACTTGTAAGACCGCAACTAACAAAGCAACGGGGAAAACGTTTCACTCTCAACGATTTGTCATTTTAGATGTACTGATGAAATATGATCATAAAGTATCACTGAAATACGAATATAGGTGAAAGTAGAAACAAAAGAATTTGAGGGGATCAAGAATTGAAAAAGTGTTAGAATACATATATCAGAGAAAAATCCCTCAATGATGTTTGTTAAAGTGCTAAGTGGATCTGTGTACCACGCATGACGATAATTGTAAGTGGGCAGACCACCAAAAAGTATATAAACAGTTCAAAGCAGTGATCGGTTGAGCACAGATGGACTGTTACGGAGAATGGCACTTGGACTGGATAATAAGTCAATGCATAAAAATAAAAGCAAAAAAACATGACCAAATCTAGTGGTGCAAAGTTAGGTAAAAATACAGAGGAATGCTTTTGTGTAAAAAGAGTGCGAGTGACAGAGAGATGGCTTGTGGATTGGCAAGATATATATATCCCATCAAACTCCACAGAATTTATTTGATATCTGATCTTTTGATAGAAACCAAAACTTATGGGAAAAAGGTCATATGCTGACGTTCTACTATCAGCTTTTTGGTGGTTATATAATGTGCATGAGTAGATCTACTTGACTGGACATTCAAGAGGCTATCCGAAAATCTATCAAAATGGAATAATAGATATTGGGTTGTAAGCACATAACAGAATAAGCGTACTAAAATCATATAATATGTCTCTGTTTCCTGCTCTGTTCTTGCACTTCACATCATGTATATATTACAGTTTTTTACTAAGCACTATCTGTGCACTTTCACATAGGACTTCAAGTAGCACACAAAGCTCACAAAAAAAGAAAAAGATCGTTTGTGTGTCTACCACGCTGCTTCTGGTGGTGGCTAAAGTAAAGTGATATTGATATTGAATCACATTATCATGAGATGGGAGAGATGATGTCAAGAGAAAAAATGTTCCTAGCACGAGACAAATGTACTCTGACCTGATGTTATGTTGGCATAGATGATTTTTCTCTCTCCCTTTCCTCTTGGTCTCATCCTTCGTTTTTTTCATTGCCATCTCTCATGGCTCGAACGGAACACTTCTTTCTTTCTCTCTCTCTTCACCGTGTCGACTGCTTGGCTAGGTTAGGTTGTACGCGAGAATAAAGTAGAAAAAGTGAGCGTGTGTGTGTGTGAGAAATGGGCCGCATATACCTATACGATGACTATATACCGGCATAATGTTACGGTCATTATATTAAGGGTTTCCGCAACAGTTAAGGTTGCACAAGAGATCGTAGACATAAGCTATCTCTTTTATGTGTCGTCGTGTGTACCTACATTTCTGGCAATGGCTGGATCAAGAAGTTGTTGCAAGCCGTTTGTATGAGTGGCTTGGCGTGCAGTAGCAGTAGTAATACAACCACTTCTCGGGAAAGACTATAATGTGCAGTAAATAATATAAAGTTTCTATACAGGTCTAAGTGAAATGAATAGGTGTATTCTTTGTGTTGATGTTTCCCTGTTGTAGTGGTGTTGGAAGATTGGATGGATGTTGGGAAAGGGAAGAATGGAAAAGGGAAAGAGAGAAACGTTTTCAGTGTCGAAAGGGAATGATATGAAAAATGCGAGGAAGAGATGATGGCGCCATGCTCATAATCATTTGATATGTGCATTATATGAAAAGTACTAATATGCAATATGAAAACGTGTTAGTGTACATAAACGCAAAAAAATCTTTGCTGTATAGATAGTCCCGCGGTGTTCATGCATTTTCCAAAGTTTTCTCCGTTTAATTTGCTATCTATTAAGGCAGTAGGGAGATACTGGCGAATGATACAGCGAGAATCTACATTTGAAAAAAATGGCAAAGTAAGTAGTAACGCTTCGTAGAAACTGGTAACGTGTGCCATGATAGTGATTAGAATGAATGTGAGTATTTGTATGTATGGCATCTCTTTCCTTTAAGAGAACACTTTTTTCTTTCATACTTTTTTGCCTTCCTTGCTTGCAAAAAAAACACTTTCCTTTCCTTTATAGTATAACTTTAGAACTCCGTACCGTGCAAATGTGTTTGCCACGGTCTAGCACAAGAGACAAAGTACGCTTTACTAAAACACAAAGATCATTTGATGGAGTTGGTTTTGAGTGTGTTAAATGAGATGAATTTATGGTAATACGGATCTTTTTTTTCTTTTGCCGACCATAGGAAGTTGGAAGTATCATTGGGAAAAAAGGAGAAATCGTGAAAAAGTTTCGGGAAGAGGTAAGACTCATTTTTTTTCTGTCTTTATTATGTACCATAGCTGATTGCTATAATTGTAGAAGAAGTAGAAAGTAGTAAATAGACTATATTATGGAGTTACTCATCCGGAAAAAAGAGAACCATTAAAAGGTTTAAAAAATTCTCACTTAAAGTCGAATGTGTTAATTAGCAATACTTTCGGAAGTATTCTTTAAAAACCAGCATTAAAATTTATGACTATGGGCGAAACAAGCATGTACAATACACTGGGGATGCAATAAAAATTGCTCTCACATAATTTACAATGCTTTGTTACGTTGTTTAATATTGAGTAAATAGTAATGAACGTCAATTTGAAATACGAGCTAAAACTTATAATGCTTTCTTGTTGATTTGTTTAACAGTCTGGAGCGAGAATTAATATCAGTGATGGTTCATCCCCGGAGAGAATTGTCACCATTACTGGAAATACAAATGGGATCATCAAAGCGTTTGATCTCATCTGTAGGAAGTTGGAAGAAGTATATGTAAGAACTCTTTTCCTTAGTTTTACTTTATTTTCATGTGCATATAAAAATATAAACAAAAGTTATTGCGGATTTTTATGAAAACACTGTGCAAGTACATACATAATTATGCATTTAGAGGATTACATTTATATGTAGGTACGCTTAATTCGTTTAGTGATTTGTACGAAATATGAGATTAGTTTAAAGGATAAAAGAGTTAGGCTACGCTTCATTACTTATGTATTGCTTTAATGTAATTTTTGTTGGATGCTAGTCATACGAAAGAAGTCAGAGTTTACAATATTATTATGATATATTGCAACTCATGAAAAGTCCATCACGTAGTTTTTATAAAAAAGTAAAGAATAAATAAAAATTCAGACTACCAAAACTTCTCTTTAGGCTTATCGTTAGAAATAATATGATATTCATTGAGAAAATATAAATACAATACAGGGCATTTCGCAAGGGAAATCTCTTTTAGTAAGTACAACGGAACAGGAGTCAAGTATAGTTGTACGTCATAAATCTTACTTAGACTCTCTATGTCAGGAGGGGACTCTCCACTCGCTACAACTGACTGCTAGCTGCCTTTTTGAAATAGCTGTGTGCGACTTTCTTCTTGGAGCGTCTTGAGGAGTTGAGTCGGTATATGTCTTCAGATCATTGGGCATCCTTCCTAGTCTGGGTAGCAGCCGTAATAGTAGTATAAACTTTTTAACAGGAGAAATGGAAGAGATAGGCGGTTAGTTTCAGGCAATTTTTCATGACATTTCATGCGAGATGATTCGTTGATTCTAGTGGTTGTACCAGAAGACGAAGAGTGGAGTGCGTTGTACTTATATTACTCCATAATAATATTTCGGTAGTCTAGTTGAACAACACAAAAAAACATAAAAAAGCCGTTCCATAAGTTCCGTACGACTCCTCTCAGTGACTCAGAGTTTTTGTATAAGCTTTCGCTGAGAGATGAGATGACTGAATGAATAAAATGTGTGAAATGATGTTGGTTGCTTTTATAATGATAATGCTTTTCGTTTTGCTCAGCCACTACTGCACATTGCTCACCACTCAAAACTTTTTTCTCTCTCTTTATCCTGTGTACACAGAATATGCCAAAAGCGGATAATGTACCAAAACCACCAATTACTCTCCGTCTCATCGTTCCAGCATCGCAGTGCGGCTCGTTGATCGGTAAAGGTGGGTGAAAGTAACTGTAAATGTTCCAGTAATAAAACGTAGAGTTGGAACTAAGCTTAACATTGACATAACATTTATTATTTGCGGCGGCATCAAGGTGGTTCCAAAATCCGTGAGATCCGGGAGGTAACGGGTGCCTCTATCCAGGTAAAGAATAAGTTTCTGTTTACAATATAATGCATTGTCATTCAAAATTTTCATCCATGTTAATCTCGCTATTTTTACTTCTAGGTCGCTTCAGAAATGCTCCCTAATTCGACTGAGAGGGCTGTCACAATCAGTGGCATGAGTGATGCTATCACCAAGTGCATTTTCAATGTATGCATGATCATGTTGGAGGTAAGTGAGTCTACACTTTGACTTTTTGAACAGAGATCTCTTTTCTATTATAGGCTATTACGCTTGATGAATCCACGCGCTACAAATAATGAATGATATTTTACTCACTGACTCTCTCCCTTCCCAGCGTACTTTTTTGCAATTGATTGGCTAACAGTTGTTCAGTTTAGCAGTGGATGCCAATAAAATGCAATCGGGATTAGGGTATGAAATGCTCACTGACATTCATATTGGTGAAGAAGCAATTTTTCATGCAGACATTTTTCATAACTTTACTCCGGCTATAGGGTATGCATCTATGCATATTTTGGGGGTTGGCAACAAGCAGCAGAGTACAAGCACTACGTACGAGCATATAAAGTATGATCACTTTTAAGCAGTGCGTCCTCAGTAATTTGTGGCATCGATTTACATCCTTTTTATACCATTTTTATCTATACAATTCACTTCCAATGCTTCGCGTCATAATTTTGTATCATTAATCTTACTCAAAAACTGAATGAAGAATAGAATAAAAATACCTACACGTTTCCATTTACGAACGTCATGTTCAATAAAAAATATTACGTACATAGTGTTGTTGAGTAACTTGCAAAATAGCACGTTTTTTTACCGTCCCATGCATATACCTGCATAGTATCAAGTTACAAAGGCAAACACAAAAAGAGTGTAGTTTGCACAAGATTTGCTTTCCTTTAGAGAGAACGTCAAACCAACCAACACTAATGTCGCCTTCAGTATTCTTGAACAAATATCAATATCAACAGTATGCGGATTGGTAATTTTCCATAATTTAAAACATGAGACATTCAAAAGAGATGCGTCTATGTAAATATAGACCAAAGCGTAAAGCTATCGGCTATATGAATAGTGTTATCTAGGGTTAGTTATGTTGATTGCTTCAAGAGGGGCAAAATATAAATTCGGATGCGAATCTCATTGAAAAATCTAAAGTCTTTGCTTTATAATAATATTTTATATAGGATTCATATTATTATGATTATATAGATCTCCTGATTTATCATATTACAATCTTGTACTAGCAATTCTTTGTTATTTGTCGTCCCACGAGGGTCGTGCTGGTGGTAAAGCAGAAGAAGAGGAAGTAGAAACAATCAGATATGGATAAACGGGGAAATTTCATGGCTTGTTGGGTTTGACATTTTTATTGTTATTGCCTTTGTTTTAAAAATACATTTTAGCTCGTACATATGTAAGTATATTGATACTAAAGAAGTGTGTATTCGGTACCAACTATCACACACATATATATACGCACCATTTACACAATGGCTTTTGTCAAACAGAGCAGTATACGGTGTAATGGTACTATTTGGTCATAAAATGTTGCCTTACTGTAAGAAAGACAGGCCAAGTTAACTGGTTGCTTGTGTGTGGTGTTTGCAAGGGAAGTGCATATTCCACACATAGAGACAATCTGTACAACTGGGCTACAAATGTAATGATTTCCAGGACAGAAGGAAAGGGAAGGGGAAACAGTGGGTATTGGAACATGTCCAAGACCTCTTGCTACATCTCAACAACTGGTGCGAAAGTGTGTGCTGCTGGAAGTGGAGGTTTGTGAAGAAGCTGACAAATCATGAGCGACAATATGTCGTAGGAGTAAATACAAAATGCTTATAGGGGTCATGATCTCAATCTCACTTAAGCTCGCACATCTTGAGAAAAAATTGCATTGTGATTGTGTTCCTCACTAGATTTGTCTTCTTATTGTGAAGATGCGTATAACTAAGTGAGAGGAACCGGGAAAGAGAGTCAGGGAGCAAAGATGCATCTAGACATTTGTTTGGCGTGGGTGATGTGCCACGTAACATCAAGAGCAAAATACATTGTTATTACTATTATATTATTTGCGTTTCAATGATGATGGCTCCGACACCATCATGATGATGATAGGCATGAGGACAATTTCTTTTGTAAAACGGGTTTATGGACCAAGTGGCATATTGCTTATGTTATTATAATATACTATATACCTTTTTTGTTTCCAATACAGAGCCCACCGAAAGGAGGCACAATCCCGTACCGCCCGCGACCCGGACCTGCTGGACCAGCAATGATGATAGGACAGGGTGGAGGAGGTGGAGGATACGGAATTCAGGGAAATTACGGAATCAACCCTGCAGAGGTAGGGATATAGTACTTTAGTTTTTTTCTATACCAAGGTTTTTTGCCTTACTCGATTTTGATTTTCATGTGCAGACTTGAGACATTTTCATGTGCATACACGGTTGATGATGGTTTTGTTGAAAATTCCATCACTTGGAATAGTATAGGTGCCCATTTTAGAGAGATGCATTATTATAGTAACAAGCTTTCACCCAAATAGAAGGAGTATACATATATAGTCTATAATATTGGAAAAGAAAGGAAAAGGAAGATGCAGGTATATACCACCGTAGGACAGGACTAGAAAAATAGTATTAGCTTTGTTATTTCGTGACAGTACAAAAGGGAATTTTAGGGTTGGGGAATAGTGCCCTCTTCCAGTTATTGAAGTCCGAAGGGCACTTCAATATGGTTTTATTATATACATTTTAGAACCACTATATGTACCTCTGCAAGAAATAGCCAGTGAATTTTCTCTTCCTCAGCTGTTGAAAGGATCAGGTGGATTTTCGTACGTGACTGCATTGCAGTAATGGAATACAGCAGCCGGTCTTTGCAATTGTCATGCACGGCTTATTTCCAAGCTCTATATTAGGTTACCTCCTATTAGCAGCACAACAGCTTTCAGGAGAAAAAGAGGAGAAAAGATGTGTGAATCTGAAAGGGTTTTCAGCGGTTACATAATGCTCATATATAACATTTCTCTCCTTTGTACCGCTAGGTATTTTTGGGAGACAACGCAATTGAGAAAACGGATATTGTCAAAGAATCTTTTAGCGTGCACAACAACAACGAGAAAATTTTTCATGCACGACTATATTTTGTCTGTCTCTTGCTCAAGCAAGTAAAACTGCTTTTTTGTTAATATTGTTAACGAATTCTATTGTGAGAAATAAAATGTAAAGAAGGAAGAGACCAGACGAAATGAGGAAAATGTTGAATTTATTTTAAAATATGTCGTGGTGGCATTTTGTTGGAAAATCTTATTTATCAGTAGTTAGTATGCAAGAACGTGTGTGAGTCAAGCTGTTATTTGTGCACGGTGTGTGTGTCGTCAGGATTAGGAAGATGCAGAATACAGACAATATACTGTGCAAGCATCCATGCATGCATGGCGTAGGAAGGATTATGTGTGCTCTTCGTCTAGATCAATGGGTTTATGAACTTTGAAGGAAATGGAAATTAGTGATAAGATATAATACAAAGTTTATTCACGGACCTGAGATATTGTCAGGATTTTTTGTTTTCGTTAATAAACTGAAAGTATTTCTGGGAGAAGAAAGGGTAGCAGCGCAACGTGTGCTTGTTGTTTTGTGTATGATTAAAAATGTGATTCTTTAGTACTGTCGATGTGCGCAGTTTGACAATGTACCGAAACGGAATAGACACATAGAGATACAAACACAGGGATGTTGCTGCTGATGATGATCGAGATGAGATAACTGAATTAGATAAGGGAGAATGTAACAAACTGGTCGTGTCGTTGTCTTGCACTATAATAGTATAGTTTGTTAGTTTGCTAGTGAGTAAAGAAGTTTGGTTTTATGTATGTGCTCTGTTATTTCTTTTGTAGCAGATGGGGAAAATGGGTGCAAATCCTTTAGCCGGACTAGCAGCATTGGGACTTGGTGTTGGCGGTGGTCCAAATGCTGGACCTGTGAATCCCGCAGGTTGGCATCAGATCCTCATTCTATTTCTTTCTTTTGTATTATCATGTGTGAAAGGAATGCTGAATCACTGTGATCTCATTGTGGAGATGTTAAATTCGTTTTTGGCATGCTTTATCGTCTTTTTCTGTCATGGAATCTTGTTCTCGCTTTGCGGGAATGATGAAACGAGACAGAGAGAGGACTCACTCTTTCGTGTTGTTGGAGTGAGAAGATGCGTGGCATAAAAACAGAGGCATATTAGAAAGAGAGAGAGAGAGTGAGAGTAGTATTAGTGGGGATCTTAAAACAATTGAAACGGATATACACACTCTGAGCAATTTTCTTACAACGCGTCTCTAGATCGCAGTAGTAAGAATGTGCAAAAGATTATACGATGATGTGTATCTGTGCCATTATAAAGATACAATCTTTCACTCTCTCTTTTGACTCTTTTTACGTTTTTATTATTATTCTTTTATCTTGTATGTATTCTTGGAGAAGGTCGATGATGTAAGTTAATTGTAACGTTCTGTTTGTCCTGGTTTATTAAATTTTTTATATATTTTTTCCTTTTGGAATAGCTCCATTGGCTGCTTTGGCTGCACTTGCTGGCAGTCAGTTACGCACAGGAAGTAACAGACAGCAGCAAAGTCAGCAGAGTAACCATCTGCAGGTAATATATATATCAGTTTACATACTTTTATTATATAAATGTAATTTTTAAGGAAACCATTTAGACATAATTGTAAAATCTAAAGTATCATCAATGGAATCATCATTATGCTTACGTTTATTATGTAATTTGTATGTATATTTGTATTTGCATCCATCTGCAGCAAGAAATGACGGTTCCAAATGAACTGATTGGATGTGTGATTGGCAAGGGAGGCACTAAAATCGCGGAAATAAGGTGAGCGGAGAAAGCATCATGTTTGTGAATTGCCCTGTTTGACATGGCTTTGATGGCTACAAGAATTGAATTTGCATTGGAATAAGATGCACACGTGTAATAGAAAGCAAATACGCTCTTAACGTGCCTGCACTTACCACTGCCTGCTCTGTAGCACTGAAATAAAAAAGATGTATCACTTAGCCCCGAACATGTCTGAATTCATTTGATATGTGGGTAAGTGAACGCGTATTTTTATTCAGTTTTTCTGACTCCTTGCATTTATATATCCTTTCAGACAAATAAGCGGGGCAATGATCCGGATAAGTAACTCGGAGGAGTTGAGGGAAGGTTGTACTGACCGTATCATAACCATTACAGGAACTCCTGACTCTGTCGCTTTGGCTCAGTACCTAATCAATATGAGGTATGGTTTTTATAAGAATTCTTAATTAGGAATGGATGCAAAATTAATTTTCATATCTAAAACGCCTAATACGTTGTACGTCAAGTATCCTTGTTTCTAGAAAAAAGTAAAAGATGATAATGAACGTTTTGCATGGGGTTTGCATTTTTGCCTGTAAATCTGCTTTATAGAATGAAATCAGCTCTTGAAAGCACAAAAACAATATATAGTAGACAGTAGATAGTTGCAAAATATTGGAGGTATATGCAGATGTCGATAAATTTTGCATAATATAGCAATGCCATCATTTCGACTGGAAGCAAAGAAAGGAAAAAAATATTTTGTTTTAATGAACTTTCATGACTATAATATAAACTATTATGTCAGTGTGGAGTTACAAAAGGCGAATCTGGAAGCGCAAAGCAAGGGTGAAGGTGGTTCTCAGAACGGAGGATCAGGTTCTGGGGCAGGGTCATCATCAAGTGCTCCTATTTCCCAAAGCGGGTCCACATCCTTGGCCGCAGCCATACCTCCTCTCGCCAAGCTCCTTTCGAACCCGCTCCTAGCCTCGCTCAGTGCCCTGGGCAATCTGGGTGGCCTGAATGACCTCCTTTCAGTAGCATCACTTCCTCACGGATCCAATCAACCTGTTCAAACCACTGGTGTCCACCGACGTCCACACAACTCCTTCACGCCAAAAATCAAAGCCTCTGGATCCCCTCCACCCAAATCCAAAAATGACCGCAACAAATTTGCTCCCTACTAAAACTTGAAACCAAAAACAATTATTGTCTCCAAACAAGCTGGATTCATCCTCCTAGTTCCACCAACCAAACCAAATCATTTTTTGACACCATCACTCTCTAAAAGTAATCCTTTCTTTTTACCACAAACAAAATGATGTTCGTATGATATTATTTCTCTGTACTGTTCCTTTCTACGTTTCCTATAAGAATTCCTCTTCAGAATTGTGGTAGAAAACAAATTTTATTTGAAGTACTGTTTGTAGTCTCAGGTACAACTTCCTCTAGCAAAGGTTACTTTAGAAAAATATCATTCCTTTAGTATTTCAATAGTTTAGACAAGGTACCAAAGCTACCTGCATTGAGGTCCAGCCATGTTAATTAGTGTGACCACCATGGTTGTTGAATCATCGGGAAAAAGTACAACTCTAAAAGTAGTAGCAAAGCAAAAGGTGGGGGTGTGCGTAGTAGGATGCTATATAGTAGTTTGACGATAGTATGCAGGAGTGAGCAAGGGAAATATTAGTAGATTTTAGAGAGAAAATGTTAGCAACTAACATTATTATAAAAACTAGAAAGGACACGATAATGTAATCACAATATAGTGATATAAGGTATACAAAATTATAAGTTATCGCTATCTTTTTTTTCAGTTTGCACAATTGAAATACGACATAATATACAAGATTATAGGATTCAGGTTAGATGCTTACCTAATTTGCTATTTTTTATTCATTTATTCGTTTTTCCTACAGCAGTCTATATTATCAAGAAAAGTAATAGAATGTACCAAAGGAAAGTAAAGTTTTAGTATAACTGTGCATATTGAAGAGGGGTTATGAGACCTATGTTGTCTCGAGACGTGTGCAATCAGCAAGGCAAATTTTTAATGTATTTAGGGCAGGGTAGGAAGTTTTAATGAAATATAGGAGTGGACGAGTTGTACTTTATTTTACCAAAATATTTGACATGTACATAAATATCTAGTTGTAATAGTGTATATATTTATCATCTCGCGTTTTAATGTGCAAGTTGCTAAAATGAACTATGCAAATATTTTTAACATGGTTCAGTCAAAAAATGAAATTAAAAGGTTCCTTAAAGCTGTTTTAACTAGGAAAAAGCGTTTAATTGTTTTAAATAAACAAAAGAGAAGCACATCACAGTAACGTGCACCCGGTAGTATGTCATAGTGCAAATAGGTAAGTAGACACATACTTAAGCGTAGAATGATTTACACTAAGATTATACGATTACATAATACAGTGTGTAGTGAAATTTAGTTATTTTATGATTGAATATATATTTATTATTATTCTTTAGACACTAAGTCGTAAAATACCAAAAATCATGTTTATCCTTGTAACTCCTTGTTCCTTATATGTTATTCTCATTTATTCCTGTGTAAAATACCTTCACAAAAATAAAAATACCTTAAAATATACCTACCTAAATCCATCATCAATAAATAGTCAGTATCAACCGCATATAATTTCATATTAAATTCATTTACGGGCATATAAAGGCTAAAATGTTTAGTACAACGGAAATAAGAAAATGGTGTTGCAAAATATGCATTCAAAGGAGAATGCTCCTCTTTAAATATGGACAATGCCTATATATCGAAAAGATTATGGTGAAAGTTTTAGAATGCTCTCTTCACTTGTAGACATTTTCTTCTTTTAAGTTCATGTTGAATTATCACCTGTAGTTTTTTGTTGATTCTATTAACCTCATCGTACCTAGTCAGGCACCAACCGAGTAATAGAATAATTACCAATTCCATATAAGTTAGAAAAAGTAACAATTTAAAAACCCTACTGCATTCACGCGTGCTAGTGAAGAAAGAAAATAATTTGGAATTATGTACAATTTAGTGCTTATCTTAGAAATGAACTTTTCTGTATGTGTACAGGTACAGTGTAAAATTGATAATCATTTTGTCAGGGCTGTGATGGGAATCGGAGATAACAATCTTATAATTATGCTACAAGGCTTTAATATTTTTATCCCATCGACTGTTCAAATTTTTAAAATGATGAGAAGGGATGATTGTTATTACAAACAAAAACTATTTGAGCCACCTTGTTTTCTTTCTTATAATTTTCACTATTTAAGCAACATGTTTTTGTAGTCATCATAGTGTTTGTTTAGGATAGTCAAACCGTAAAACACATATAGGGTGCAATAATAATAATAATGTATCGTTTTACTCGCAGTAATAATATCATAATATGCAGGCATCTTGTGCCAAGTTAGCATGTGTGAGCGTGAACTCTTTAACCCATCACAGTATGGCACAAGTGGCAAAAGCTTTTTACGGCGAACTTTATCAAAGGAAAAAAGAGCAGTAGACGAGTTGGAGTATACAATGGTATGGCATACATAAAAAATAAAAAGCTCATGTTGTGTTTCCTTCTCCTTCTCCTCCTTCTCATTCTTCCTGCAAATACTGTAACCGATTTTTACCACCGTGTCGCGCCACAACAGGTGCGTGCTATATATATAGTAGTTCACAAAACATACATTATACTACACTTTATAGTATTTTTATAGTGATTTTTAGTAGATAATGTTTGTTCAGTAGTTTTGACGTAGTATTACGATTTACCAAAAATGTAGTGAGGTAGTGAACACATATAATGCACATGCTACGTTTTTTTTCAATGGTTATAGAGCAAAGTAAAAAAGGAAAGAGAAGAATCATAGTATGCATTTTCCAGAATAACTGAAAAGGGTATTTGATTATCACATCGAAAAGGGTTTGAAAATTTTATTATTGTTGTTACAATTGTAGCGTGTAAGGTGCACTTTTAGCTAGTATCTGTATACATATATATAGTTCACAAGCTATATATTAATATTATTCTCTCTAATATTCAAGTGGATCTATTAATATTATTATTATTGTAGTAATAATAAAATCATCTCTCTTCTAATATAATATATATAATATTGCGTATAATACTGAAAATGTCAAGCTGTCACCTCAATTTTTATTATTTACTTGTCCTTTACATTTTTGCCTTTGCTCCTCTCAATTTGTACTTTCACCATCGCCAATGGATATACATTCATCCCAAACTTCCATTCATTCTAATGTACTTACATACAATGCATACAATGCGCTCCTGGCATATACTGTGTATTATGTATGTGTACATATTTCTCACTCTATTTTGTTGAATTCACTTGTCACTTTTTTACCACCAAAAATACCATACCGCCACCACCTGACCGAACCAAAAACCATTCATCCATCCATCATGAAGTAAGTGGTCTTCTTCTTCCAGCCTTGTTCCAAGACTAAGTCACGTTTCCAACCAACCAGCTTACGACAATAAGTCCAAAACTCTTTTCCAACCATCAACCATCATACCAACTTGCCCAATTTTCTGATTGCTTGTCATCACATACTACACACATACTCTGTTAGTATTCCACCCTCCATCAAATATCAAAACCTTGTTTCTAACCAAGTTTTAGTGTTTCAAACAATGAAATACAATATACAAACCTCTTTTCAGTCTTCAATCGTTACACATTTTCACCCGATCCGTCCATCGATCTAACCACCGTTACTATTTTATTCAATGTTGGTGGTATTGTATCTGCCCAAAATATCTCCCAACTTCTGCACTCAGGCACTCTATACATTTTATTTGATTTTCTCTGTTTTCCTATTCATACATTTTTGTTTTCACACACTAACAAAAAGTCATCATCACTTTCATCTCTGACAATAATGCTTATTCCTTTATGGTTAATGGTTACCCATCAATGCCAAATATACAATAAGTATACCGTCTTACTGTTATTCCGCTTTCGCCTTTACAAAAATAATCCATTCACCATTGATTTGTTGCATGTCTCATTAATGAACCATACCCATTCAGTTGTTTTCTTAATCAGACCATAAAGTCGACTTTCACAGAAACGCACATACAGACACATTAGCGTTGTACATGTATGCATGTGCCTAATGGGAACCTGATGCTCATTTCTCACCTCCTACCTAATAACAATGGAACAACCTTAAAGACTTCCTCGTGTGTGGCCCATTTTCTTATCGACCATGCAATCTATACTATACTTTGTGTATCCATCACATGGTATAGCTTCCCGTTCCGTCACTCCTTACATACTAACTACATATATCGTCACTTTCCCCTTTTCTCGTATAAATCTATAATGTATGCTGAAGGTCGCGGGGAGAACAGCACTAAACTTTCTTTTCCACTTTCTCCTAAAAGGCATGTACCGATTCATTGTTATTACGCCTAACTGTTAAATCGATCCTATTTCCTCCTGTGATACCACCTCCGGAATAAATTCAACATCGGAAAGTAGAAAAATTTTCCAGGTTTTGCTAGAAAATTAAGTGTTTTGTTTGAAAGCGCTATTTCTGCACTGGTAGGAACTTGTGCAGTAAATGGAAAATGCAGCCGAGTGAGAGAAATACAAAGTGGAAAAAACCATAAAAAGATCTTAAAAGCATTATTCCTTGCAAACAGGCTAATCCATAGAAAAATGATTATTACGCATACAACTGTGTGGTAAAGATGCATTTACCATACGACTTCCGTCATAACACGTGCTCAATTCCAAAATTTTACTGTAGCATACGAAAATGATGTAGTAAAAGCTCGTGGCTGTGTGCAATAGTGGACAAGAGAAACATTATGAGTTTAAAGGGAACAATAGATAATGACCGTATATATAGGGAGGAGGGATATGGGGAGTAGGGAAAAAACTATTTGTCTTTGTAATAAATTTTGTGTGGTAGCAGTTCCAAAACAACATTTATATTTTATGGTCTATGTGTGTGTGCTGGATAGAAATGTTTCATTTTACACTATTTTGGTTCCAGAGGAATATTGATTCATGTTTTTATCATGTCAAGTACCATTGTCTGTCCCTAATCAATAATAGAATTGTGGTCTATCAGTCAACCAATTCATCGTCTTTTCTTTCATTTTCATTCTTTCCTTTTTTGTTCATTGTCTGACTCTCCCGTCCCACAATAATGCTTCTAGGCTTTATCTTCATATCTCCATATACTGCAAGTCCCTTCGTTATAGAGATATTGCATTTCTTCTTTAAAGAAAAAATCGTAGAAAAATTACCCACAATACACACATTTCTACTGTAGTGTATATAACATTCCATTCCAATCATTCTATTCTGGATCCGACTACTACATATGCGAGCACCGAAGTAAGTTTTACAAAAGAAAAAAAAACCGTGAATCTAGCACTACCATCCTCATCGATCACGGCGACGACGAAAAAGTTGTTTGCAAGTAAGTCCCACCTGTTAGTTAAGCAATAAGCCTGTCACTGTCGCACCTAGACATGTTTCCGTTCCGCTACCGCCATAACCCATTATTTAGTGTATTACATTCACTGTACCATGATGTTACTACTACTAATACTTTCTACCTTCTCCTACCTTCACCATTATCATCACTTCTCTCTTACAATAACAACAGCAACAACAAAGCCCTTTCTATGTAACCAGTCAACGTTTTTTACGCTTTTCCTCTGTAAACCGGATTTTTTATCACTGCTCAAATTCTGAGCAAGTAAACTATTTCCCCCTCGCTCTTTTTTGTATCCGTACCTATATATCGTTAGAATCCTTTTTGCCATTTAGTTTATAGATTGGTACATACACTAACAACGGGGTAACATGACAGCAGCAGGTATACTAATGAACTGTGCACATCCTTTTTCCATCCTCTATGACGCAGCGTTTCTTCAATTCGTCCACGAAGAACACTCAGAACAACCACTTAGAAAACTATCATCCATTTACCCACTACTTCAAATTATTTTTTCTATCCATCCGTTCACCCGTTTGCCTTAAAGAAACTACCTGGAATGAAAATGGATTAACGTAAGTAATTTTCCGCCACATATACAAGTATATGCAGACGTATGTATATACATTCCTTCTCCTTCACAACACTACCACCCGCAAATAACGAGAAAAGTATTTATCCTTAATCAACATTTTCTCTCCTTTTTTCTAACATGATCATGTTAACTTGGTTCTTTGGCATTGCCCATAATAACAATGTGTAACGTTAACTGCATCATTTGGTCGTCATCCTGTTACCTTCTTATGTCTCCCTTTGCTCCTTCGTACAACAGATACCAGTTAAACTTAAGAACCGTCAGCTTGTACTGCTATATAAAGACATGAAAAGAGAAAGTACACAAACTACAAGTAATAAGAACTTCTACAAAGATGAACTCCATTGCTTAAATAAATGATGATACCAGAAAAAATGCCATCATGCACTTGCCCCTTTTCCCTCTTTCACTTTTCTACTCCCTAACTTTTTACCGACTATCACACCATCAGCAAGAAGCCATGCCTAGCCCACTCACATGAGATGGACGTCACTAACGATGCCTTGGTATTTAAAAGCCTGTTCGAAAGCTGACTAACATTTTTATATAATATACACATACATGTCCACCTATAATGTTGTTGTAAAGATAAATATTACTGTTTCCAAACGATTCGTTGAGAGGTGCACACTCAAGCGTCAAGCGTCATACAAACAACCTTGTTCATCTACCACTTTCATTCTTTTCTTTATACATTCCGTCTCCTGCTAACACCAACAGCTCTCCTGATTTTCTTGTGGTAACTTTTTCCCCTCAATTTTACATGTGCAACTATGATGCTCCAGACCAGAGCCTGGGCCCAAATCAAGCCAACCACCCAGGCAAATGATTGAATTTGATTTCGAAGGATTTCTAGCGTGTGGAGTGAATGCGTGTGTACATGTATACGAAGCAAAAGAACACATACTTGGAGAGAGTAGTTTTGAGAGAAACACGTTGCTTATTTCTGTATAAAGATCTCTGGAAAAAAGAAGAAGCAGACAACCACTAGTCTAACAACTTCCATGATCAAGTAGTGTTCGTCAAGATGATAGATTTGTAAAAAACGAAAGTTTAAGTTGAGCATGTGGCCATTACAGGTTAGATCACGGTTCACTATATGTAACACTATATGTAACAGACATGGAATCAGGAAACGAGAAACACAGGGTTGCTTATACGAAAAACGTGTGCAATGTCTTTTTAGTGAAAGTACGTTTCTCCATTTCAGAAGACAATCAATGTCTTTACACTTGCATAACAATCTTACCAACTGTTTAAGCTTTTTATTTATTAGTGAGCAAGGTGAATTTTGTTTTCTCACCAACACAGAGGCACAGTGAAGCAGTCTAACTGGCTTGCCTTCAAATTTACAATCTTGGGAAGAAATCTATCTCGTTACAACTACTTTTTTCAGTATATATGCGTGCATTGATTTATTTGGGTCATGCACAACACCAGTTCAGGGAAACAAAGACGGCAAGCGTGTTGTAGAAAGAGTGTGTCTTCTACGAAGCGCCAATAATGTTAGTAGTGTGCACAAGCGTGTGTGTATTATAATAATATATTGAAGTAATGGTGAAAGTTTTTTCCAGTTTCTTCGCTCGCTCCTCTTGGAAAGAAACTTTCTTTTCAGTAGTATATGCAATTTTGTTTTGTTAAAATAGGAAGAAAAGTTGGGCTTCGTAGCAGAGGAGTGTTATATGCATGTAGGTAGTATACAATTTTAGATTCTCGAACCAAAGTCACAGAGTGTAGAGCTAGTGAGCAAGGTGTAGTAAATGAAGCCCACGGGAGGGTGATTAATTTAGTAGTTTGAGTAAATATAGATTTATTGATGTTTTGTGTGCGACTATGTACGTAATGGCTGACTAAAGGATTCATGTAGGGATTTTGTATGACAGATTGAAGTAAAAAGTTTTCTTCCAAGGATAATCACAGTATGAACTCCGCTTTAACAAGCAGTCATGCTACATTGTGCTTAGCTTGTTAAAAGCTCTGGTGTTTGTATTTTTTAGGCAACGTTTTGTAGTATTGTTAATTTTCCGGGAAAAGATGACTAACCCCGTCAGTAGAGCGAAGATGATGATGATAAAATGACTTTGTTTAGAGGTGATGATGATAATAATATGCCTGTGTTTTTTATCATGAGCTAAAAAGCCCATGTATAAGTTTTCTCCTTGTGATCAAGCTCTATATTTAGTGCAGCTAGTCATCTTGATATAAATTATCTAGCTAATAATGTATCTTTTTGTAATTTTACCTGATCTAGTATCTAGTTCAGGAATTTCGAAGAAAACCGTTTCCCGGAAGGTTCAATAAAGCACATTGTTTTGTCAAAGTTTTTTTCTATCTTGCGTAGAAAGAGGAAAAGTTTACGGTTGTGTTTTTAAACACTTTTTTTAAGAAAATGTTTTTAAGGGAAAGAGTTGTGCAATTAAGAAAATGAAGTCGAGAAAGAGAAAGACGCGAAAGGTGTGGAGGTGGAGAAAGCTCATATTAAAAAGTACATTTAAGAATTGAATGGGAGAAAAAGTTCATCCAGAAAGTTTTTTTTTGCCTTCCTCTGGATCTTTCACTTTGTCCTAATATTGGATGGTATGTGTGAGCATATTATGAAAAGCCCCTTTCTGTCTTTCTCCGTGTGTGCCTCATGTATAAGCCGGATGGGCTGGGTCTTGGGTCGATCACAGTCATAAAATAAGGAAAAAAGGAAGTGAGTGATGATGATGAGGTTGGAGGATATACGGCTTGGCGTCTTTAGGAAGCAAGACATTTTTCAAAGAATGCCTCAAGAATAAAAGAAGTTTAGTAGTTCTAGTTAAGCTTTTTTCCCTCCTCTTCTTTACTTACATAAAGACAAGTAGAGAGTAGAAGCGGTACAAACGGAGAAGAAACGCACACATTATGCATATTTGATACTGAATTACACAGCAGTCAGTAGTCAGTTCACTTTCAACAAGCTAGACTTAAGTCATTCTCCATGTTTTAACTAAGTCAGCAAAGTAGCAGCAAGAGAGTGAAATAGGAGAGTGTCAGTCGTTTCTTGGTAGTGAAAGTGGTGGCGGTTGTAGGAAAAGTGGTTGCATAAAAATATATACACGACTTTGGTGGCTGTGTTCTTTCTTCGCAGAAAAAAAGTGGCTTAGTAGGTTCTAGATTCTTTTTATGTGATTATGTATGCATATCATTAACTTTTGTAAAACTACAAACGCCATTCTTTCTCTCACTCCTTTCCTCACTCTTTTCTGTCACTAGATGAATACGATATTCCAAACACACTACTACTACCACCATCTGCATGTATTTTGATGTTCACAGCATGATGGTAGGGTGAACGAGTTTTAGTTGAAAAGAATACATTTTGAAGTATCATCCTTCTCGTCGTCATCGTCCTCCTCTTCATCACCAGCATCGTCATCAGCATCATCATCAGCCAGCCAGAGTTAGCGATGCTTGCTCGTTGTGTAGTGGTGATGATGGTGCATGTTAATATTATCCACTATATTAACTTTACATATTATAAAAGTTGGTATTGATATAAAAAGGCAAATAGGTTTTTTGTAGCGTGTTGTATATAAAATTATAGTGCTAGTGTTTTGAACTGTATAGCCAAATTGCAAAGAGTAAAGAATGAAAATCGAGGAAATGGGTGGTCTCTAGAAGAAGAAAACTTTTTTCGCCTTTTTTCTACCATCTCTTCCCTCTCTTTTTATCCAAAGTTAAGTTGGCAGGAAAACACTACCGTTTACAGGGATCTTGTACCATTATATACTCTCTCCCTTCTTTTTTACTCGCGTCATTTTTTATTCGTTCACACAATTGCAATGCCATTCCTACGCTTTTGTATGGTCTATGAAAGGGGAGTAAAAATGAGGAGCGCACATAGATTCACAAGAAAGAAAAAAGTACTTAGTCTTCTACTTTTCCAACCATTATTTCATACATGATCTCATAATACTATTACATTAGGATCCAAAGCACCCGTATAATTGTAATAAATGTAGCTAGATAACTTTTTGCGTGTTGGACAATAGAAGTAGGATGCACCTATGTTTAATATTGTTCATTTTATACCTGTAGGAATGAGTTAGTAAATATAGCGTGTGTATATCACGGTATTAATATCGCTTCTGCTTTTTTACATACCCACTGCTGTGTGTACATTAGTTAAGAAGAGACTAAAAAAGTAAAATGGAGGCAAGGACAAAACGAATGGGGACACCAAAGAGAAGAAAAAAGTTTCTTATATGAAAACATTGAAAATTGACTGAAGATCCTATTGTACATACCTAGTTTTCATTGTGCATGATATGTAATAATAACTCCATGGCAGGTTTCTGAGAGATCTACAGGCATAACTTTTTTCAACTACTCGAATAAATATGCTTTCTTTGCCAAATTCACATTGTTTCTCTCCATTCTCTTTTCTGGTGATGATCGTCCACTTTGTGTGAGAGTATCTTTAGCAATATGAAGTTCTGGTTCCTTTTATTCCCCTTTGCCATGTAAGTGTTTGACAGAGAAAGCAAAATTGTGTCCGCTGCACATTATTTTAGCACGTTACTCTCCAACATTTTTTATGAAAAAGGATGGACTAAAAAATAATAAGAGTATTATTGGCACTGTGGGGTGCAGCTTTTTGCCATTTCTTACTTATTGTAATGATGTCTTTTTGGTGTTCCTCTAGAAGCGATATTAATAATGATGAAAAGGCAATAACCGAGGATATCAGACGGGAAAAAGATGAAAAGGTGCGATTGTAGCAGCATTAGAATCATATTAACTTTCGTTTTGAAAGATGAAAGGGGAGAAATGAGTTACGTACTATGTATATTGGTCGTTTCCTCTCGTAGAGTAATGTCAAACGAGTACCAAGAAACTGTTGATCTTTATTTCTGAGCATTTCTTATCTCGAAAATAATGAAGTTTAGAGCATCATTATTTTTGACATTTTGAGAGCACAGCAAAGCTATATACCTATTTTTAATACATATATATAAAGCTGACTGCAACGATAGGGAATTTACAATTATGTTTACCTTTTCACATAAATAGACATGTAACTCCGGATATTGTATTCCGACAAAGTGGCAATAGGCTCACTGGCTCACATTTTATCAATGCTCGTCAAACCGATCAATACGTCTTTTTTACTATGCAAATAAGATAAGTACGACAGAGTAAGTTACACCAGACATTCTTTTAAATGACAAGTCGTTCGTGTCATTTTGACCAATTCAATTTATCGCATATCGTTCGGAGAGAAGAAATCTGTAGGACACTTGTGGCATTATAAATAAGCATTGAAGATATATGTGCAATGTACTAATAAGTATGTCATGAAAATGTGAAAGTAGCAACTACATATGTGATTCGTGTCTAATGCGTCGAACTGTTGTCTAGTTTGGTGATGATGTCAGTGCTGCAGTGCTTACACAAGTATCTCGATTTTGATCTTGTTAAGGCAAGCGGAGCTCCCGTCCGTCCTTAATGCCTTTTCCAATAGTGTCATCGTGGTTCAGACACATTTAATTTTCCTAAGACATTTCTGAATCCGTCGCTGTAACATGTATAATTCTTAGATAAAAATGTTACATTTATGATTGGCTATGGTGAGTTAAAGTTGTAAGTCTTCATCAATCCTCTTTGTCACCTACCACGTATGCTGTTCTGTTTTTTACACGTACGTTTAGTTAATGCCTTTTCAATACTTTCGAAATGAATCCACTTCATATTTCAGTTTTCACTCTGCTTGTTTTTGTTGCTAGCCCAGTGGTGCAAGGTGTCCGTTTTCTCTTATTTCTACCAAAGTGTCGTCATGTTTCTGCCATCGTCACTAGCACTTCCATGAACTCATCGAAAAACGGCTATGACTTTTGTATAAAGACTAAATAACGTACATTCTGCACACTTTATAAAGATGGGCTTTTCAAGTGGGGACAGGAAACGTGAGAAAAGTTGCTTAAAAGGAGAAAGTTGTCTCTTTCCCTTTTCCCGTGTCGGCGGCTTTTTCGCTCTCACCCACTTGCTGTCCATGAATTTATTGTTTGTGTAGTAGTGTGTATGATAAGTTAGGAGAGAATGAGGTTTTGGTTAGTAGTACTAAGTAACCAGCAAGTAATAAGACTTTCTCGAGGGAGGAAGTGAAACTTTGAACAAAGCCTGTATAGCGTACATTCATGTACAAATGAGTGAACGTACAAGTTTCTTTTCTATCATGAAGAAATAAGTGAAAACTGAAAGCAAGCAAACGTGCTAGGGAATAAAACCATAAAAGTACATAATATACATTCGGACGAGTATATAGTAGTAGTTCAGTCAGTGGCATCTGTTATTATATTACATATACGAGTATCTGTTCAAAGAGAAAAGTAAGTGAAAAGAAGAGAAACATTTGAACAAGATGAATTAAACTAAAAAGATTGGCATGTTCATACTTTTATCTCCCTAAAGTAATATTACCGCTTCATAACTAACAAGCGGATGGGCACATGTACATTTTGTGTTACTCACATTTTAAATCATTTTCATGAATCGTATGAGGACTCAAGGAGAGCTTATGTATATGCATGGAGAAGTTTAATTTCGCGGTAATTAAAATAGCGGCCTTCTCGTGTACATGCAATAACTTGCAAGAGGCTACAAGAGACTTTAAAAAGAGTGAAATACACATTTATAAGACAAGGTACTCTGATATTACGGCATGAGTTTTTATTAGAAGGTTGAAGGTAGTTATGTAGCACAAGTAGTGAGTTTGGTATGTAGTGTATCAACCCAAATATAGCATCACCAAAGTCTCAAGTGGAGCATGTTTTTACTCCGGAAAAGATTTTGCGCATGGCGCGGCACACACCGCACAAGCCAGAGAGGAACAGGAGAATTAATTCAGAACGATGAAGGGATTAATTAGTGGAAAAAGTCCAAGATACCTTGAAACCAAAAAACCCCAAAGAATAAAGTGGCAGAAGAAGACTGAAAATTTGAGTTTAAATGCGGTTACCTTGTATTCACTTATTTTAGATGAACTACATATTCTTTATATAACTGCGCAAATACGTACATCTTTGCCAAGTGTTCTTGTTCTTTCGTACAGGAAATGAAGGGGATGAAATGATGACACATGAACACGCAATGTGCATGTGCTTCATACTTATCATTAATACGGTAAAAGAAAGTATTCCTTTTGAAGGCTGAAGTGTAAAGTAGGTATAGGTAGCGGTGAGATGTTCAAGAAAAATTAAAGTTTATGAAGTAGCCCAACCCACACAGTTAAAAATAGAGCTCAAGTCTTCTTACTATATGACATGTTCACATTTTCTAATTTGATGCCACCGATAATAGGTTTTGCCACTTATCGTGGCAAATTCATATTGGAAGAAAATTAAGAGATTTCAGGTATAATTTATAATTATTATGACAGTCCTGGTGTTGCTAAAATGGAGGGGAAAACGCGACAAAATTGCTCTAGAGAAAGGCGAAACATTTAACGTGGTCTACCTGCTAGACGTCCGTATATTACATTCATTTCATGCGTGAGAGTGCTTGTACTACCGGAAACTTAAGGGAGCATGTAAGACGGTTATGGTGTGCCAGAAAAGGATGAAAGAAAACGACGGAAAGAGAAGCTCTAGTAACACTAGAAGAAGTTGTGGTTTTTTGTGCAGACTCAGGCAAAGAAGCAAGCCAGTTCAAAAGTACCAGAGGTAAAAAAATGGTACAAGTTAGATATATCATCTTTTACTTTTTCTACTCTACGTGGGCTTCAATATTTGGTTCTGAAGCAATTCTGGACACACTTTACTCTATATTATGCAATAAACCACACTTAAATGAATAAAATGTGATATTCAGTGGCGTGCAGGAATAAGCATATTTTTTGCTTGCGATGCTGCGTTTGAAAGCAGTATAATATGTAATTCTATCTCTTTTTTCTTTTTTATTGCTTTTTTGTGGCTGCTACAGGTTAGCAATGGAGACAGCAACGCTGGCTGGAGGTGGATTGGTGTTTCCAGCTGCAGCACCTGTGACTGGTCCAAGCCCTGGATTTTACATCACAACACCGAGTCCCATTCTCCGAGCTCCAATTCACTAGTTAAGTGATATTAACTTCTATACTACACTATATAACACATACATATAATATATCTATACATATATTATGCATTCAGTACGTAAAATACGTTTTACTACAATTTATTTACCGTAAAACCGGAAACGAATGAGTATAAGGTCATCAGTTGGTGTATTCAAAGGAAAAGCATTATATTTAAAAAGTTAAAAATACTACTCTTTTATCTTGTATTTGTTTAAATATGTGTGTCGAAATTCAGAACAGGAGTAGTACGTTGTGTATTTATTTAGCTTTTTGTTGGTAAGAAAACTTGATGATGATATTATAATTAATCATAAATATATTTACTTCGTAAACGACTCGAATCATTTTCTAGATCTGATCATACTGATACTAAATGTGTAAGTATATAATATTATGAGGATATAAACGCATCTTTAATACGATTTTGTTTTGAGAGGGCGCAGAATACTTTAGGATATAATATAATAGGCTGAGATATACTTTTACTATGATGTGTTGTTGTAATACGACTTTTAAAAGGATCGAAATCCTAGCTAGTCGGAAAATTTTTTTAATTGGTAAAAATGAGGGAATCCACTGGTGTTTAACATTCAGTAAAATCAGCACTATTGCAAATTAGTGGATTGCATAGTTCCAACAGTGGAATTCGTTCCAAGAAGGAATTATTTTTAGGGATAAACCATGGAGGAAGCCAATTAAAATTTGAAATCATTATTTGTATGTATCTCATATTGTCTTGTATGATATATTGTCAGAGAAGTCAGTCATATAACTACTAATCATTAATTTTAAAGGCAGCTAGATGTTTAGGTGTCAAGTAAAGCTAGATGCGGTAAAGCAGTTTAGAATGCCTCGTTTAGAATAATACCATGTTTAACCGTTAAGTTTGTTAGGCCCTATAAATAATACATATTAATTCATATTTAGCGAATCTGCATGATGTAATCGCATGCTACATAATATATGGTGCAACACTTTTATATTATAAAGTTATAGGTTGAAGGTCTCAAGATCCTGATAAACTTTAGCAGAAAGATCTATGTTGTATTATTTAGAACCAGAACATCTTGAATACATGAAAATGCGCAGTAGTCAGTCAATGAATCTCAAGAAATTGAATAATATATGAAGCTGAAAACAAGCAGTCTGGTCAAATCTAAATAATTTTTGGATGATCTTTGGGCTATATAGTTTAATCCATTAAAAAATTCCAGCTCCACTGAAACACATAAAAACGTTTTCTCAGCTAATGCGCATACATTTCCAAGCCAAATTTACAAAATCCTAAGCCATAAGTCTTGAAGTACAGGAAATTACGAAATGCGACACTAATTTGATCTGATTGACAATGCAGATTATAAAAATTCTCTTCGTACAGTGTGAAAAGTAAACATGTGGTATTCCCGAATTATACTGACATAAAAGTTGCGAAATTTTGTTTTCAAAGTTTTAACAATCATGATCATACACAAGATGTTCATGTATCAGTTGCCAAACGTTTTCTTCATACGATATCAGGTGAAAAACAATCTTGATATTTTTTAATATCAAAAGGACTTTTATTACAAGTTTAGGTGACTACTACTCTACAAAATCTTGAAAATTATCAAAGCATAGGTTACTCTAAGTCTACAGTATTTTTATTAATCTGATTGGATTGGAGTAAATCTTACTAATATTGGCAATTACGTATCCTGACATCCACTAGGTCACAAGTGTATATACAGGAAACTAATTAAAATTACATAGATAGTGTATCCTGAAGTTGGTTCTCAGAATATTGTGAATCAATGAGGAAGTTCTTTTTATCAGGTTTATCTAATATGCAATTAATTCTCATAAAACGTGTGCTACAGAGTTAAAAAGTGTATTTGTCATTCATACGTATTTCATTAACGAAAAACTAATAAAACTAAGAAAGAAGTTGAAGAAGATGTGATGATGCATGGTACATAATAATATTGTTGGCTGTATCATAGGATAAAATCTACAAACATGCTAAGAGAGAACAAACAACGTGGTACTATATTATGTATGCATACTACCTGCTATTTATATCATGCCATAACAGTAATATAATATACTAGTAAGTAGGAAATTACCGAGTCATTAACTCATTACATAATCAGGAGGAACATACTAGTCGATCAAGTCCCGTGAGTTTTTGAGGCTTTTATCTGTTGCTTTTCATCAGTCACCAGGCATGTTGTGTCATGCACAGGCAAAGCTATTATACAACTTTATTGTGAATATATTATTGATTTCAGTTGGTTTTCGAAAAAGACAATCGTTAAAGACATTATTTGTACGTTACGTTATATTATCTTTTAACTAAATATTCATGTTTTTTAGCTTCATTAAGAAAAAATCAATTATCGTAACTTTATTTATTTAATTTTTAGAAAATAGGAGAAAAGAGTTTCAGTTAACAATGTGTCGTTCGAAAGATTGCTAGAACAGAGGGATTGAATATATTATGATATTTTATATATTTACGAATGTTTTAAAGTAAAACAATATCTTTTTTGAACTACTTAGTAGTATTTATATAATGTTTCTGCGGCTCAATCTCAAGAAACAAGCAAGTTAGGAGATAACAAGGAAACAGTATAAATGATAATTTGCTGTGTCTATTTTTCGAGGTTGAGGATTATTGTGGAAACTGGATCATCATGATCGATCAATATGTATTTTACTTCATAGGAGCTTATTCTTTGCAATGATTATATATGAGCATGATTTTTGTCTTGTCATTATTATTATTATTTGTTTTTAGTGTTATTGTAACTTTTATTTTTAAGTATTATCAAAAGACATTTTACGTATTACTATATGCTGTTGAGTTTAACAATTCTGTACTTTTACGAGTGAAAGTGTCGTGCAAGAGTGGGACACAAGTAAAAATGAATTATTGCATAAAATGTTCCGTCAAAATTTCATGATACAAGTAATGTGGTGCAATCAACTATTGATGAAGGATATGACATACAACATACATATTATTATTATAACTGTAATACTAGATTAATTGTATTCTATATTGTATACAAAATTATTATGTTGATTTGGCTATTCTGTTATAGTTGTTTGTTAATTTACAGGAAGTAAAGAGTAAAAACTGTTAAAATTCTTTTATGTTGCAATTTGTGTTTTATTTTTATTTGATTTGTTCGTGACGCGGCATTATACGACTTGGACGCATGAAACAAAATACAGTAAAGCGGCTCAATGACCATATATATCAGAATTGCACACAAACAGTGGCTCGAAATACCTTTAAATGGACACTTTTGGACAAGTATTCTAAATCACACAATTGAATTGGCGATACGAATGCATATTGCATATTTTATCATCTACTCTTGCATCAAGGAGAGTTTTAACTGAATCTGTGAATAGTTTCAAAGTCTAGAAACAAAGCATTCCATGTAAATGACTGTACAAACACAAGCATATGCCCTGAAAAAACGTTTGAAGAAAGTAAAACACAAGCTATGGATGACAAATTCAATAAACTGTAAACATGGTGCTCAGTGCTCATTGTGAAAACCAATCATTTTCGACTAGTAGAAAACTCTCTCATGTAACACACTCGTCAATGTTATATCACAACTTACTATCACGCAACAATTTCCTAACTCCGACGAGCTTCCATGTTCTAGATGGAAGTAAACATTGTAGTACATGCATCAATTCTTCGAGTTTGTCATTTCAGTTTTCTCTGCCTGGTTGCAAAAAGGAAAAATCAGCTAGCATCCAACGATACATTCAATATTTTACACATGTTTACTGTAGACCAATGTAATGGACAGTTTGAAGAAACTATGTATAGCATTATATGCTACTCAATGCAACTACATATAGATTAGATAAGACATTTTGTTATGGTCCAATCTCTCTCCTTCTTCATGTCTCCTTAACAGAGCAAAACTTGGTTCGATAAAGTAGGACAAATAGCAAAAGTTCAATGAAGATGTGAAAGGGAAAGGAATCGACAACTGTGACGTACATATGTACGATACGTAACAAGAATCTCTCTCCGGTGTGTGTACTGTGTATTTTATACTTTACCTCTATTATGCTATACCGTTTAACTTCCTCTTCATTCTCCAAACAAGCGATTCCAACTCCTCTCTGTAGTTGAACTGAATGGTAAAAAGTACAAGAGCAAGAATAAAGTGCAAGTTTTACAATAGCATTAAATAGGCTTGAATTTATTGTTAGTAATAATACTAATGCTCCACTTTAGTCAAGTGTTATTGTTATATGGATACTACACACTGTGTTGCTGGTACAGCTATTACCGACTATAGTTATCATCATCATGGTGGTGTTGGTGGTAATGTGTAGATTTTTTTTGCTTTAAATATATTAGTGTATAAAACGATAAATATGTCAATTGTGATTTATCGGGATTCAGGACGACGACAGAGACGGAAGCACAAAACACTGTGCGCCATGTTCACTGAGAAAAGGGAAAGTTTTTTTGTAGATGCTCACAGAGAAGTTATTCTATTACTGTAGGGTTGCATCAGCATCTACCACATAGTGTTGTATTATTTGACAGTCGCCGCAACACACAGAAGTTGCTCCCACACTTCTATAGAATGGATATCTTTGCGAGTCGGCAAACATTTTTTATAAAAAAAATAATAAAAATAGAAATAAAATAGAACAACAAAATATTTGCTCTTTGGTAAACAGGGAAAGATCGTCTTCACACTTGCACACAGAAGCAAGGCATGCAAGCTTACTAGTACAATGAGCCCAAGCTTAAAACAGACAATGCATTCGTGTGAAGTCAAAAATCGCTATATTATACCTATTTCCACTTCCTTAGAGTTCCTTTGCACGACATTACTATTATAAACAGCATAAGAGAAGGGATGGAAAAGAAACAAATTCTTTAGAAATAGCTTCTCACCACAACGGTGCGGTGTCTATATGCACAGGTATATGCCTGCAGGCTTTTCCATCAGGAAAGAAAGATGTGACTGAATGTGCGAATACGGTGGTAGGGTGGAATGTGTGCTTAACAGCAAATGTACTCTAGTACATGCAAATAATAATATCCCTCCTACCACTTACCAGTGTGTGTGGGCTGGAAAAGCTCAGCGGGGTGAATCATACTACAACGTGAGCTATAGTGTGAGTGCAGTATGTGCTTTGTTACTTGATTTAGGAAAACAACAAAAGGGGAGTTTATTATATGATGATCGTATATTAAGTATGTTTTGTGGCAGGGTATGCATGCATGCATGTCGAATCACACACGAGGAAGAGAAAGGCACAAACAGGGTTTCCCTTTATGGGTAGTACGTTATTGTGAAAGCACCGTGTACTTGCAAATTAAAGCAAAGAAACAGCAGAATGGACAACTCCACGTACGTATAAAGTGTGGCTCATGTAGTAATGCGCAGAGATACATTATGGTAGGCTGCTACGAAAATCGACAAGATTATGTGTTTGTTTGAATTGAAGACGGGGAATATAATAATGATATTAATTATATATTTTAGGCACATTTAAGGCTAGTGCCAAACTACAATAAAGATGCTTAAAAGAAAGGCATACTGCGTATAATACCTTTAGATGCCTATTTATGTACATTGCCTATTAGCAATACCACACATCGATGCACTGATAATGTTGATAGGGAGAGTCGAGCGCTGAGTCTTCAGCAAGATGCACAAACACGATTAGGTTTTCACCGAAAATGAAGTTCCAGCAGGAAGAAAAGACAGCAAATGTGCAAGCTCAGGGTATGCAGTGTGCGAGAGTACAATATAACAACAAATGACGGTAAAAGGGAACGGTATCTGTTCATGCCAAGCTGAAAAAACACCATATTATATGCGATGATCATGTAAGACTTAATACGATACCTTCTCTTTCCCTCTCGGTTTCAGTCAGTTTGTTGAAGGAGCACAACATTGCTTTCCCCCCAGTACACACACAATGTTTCCTAACAGTCTGTAGAAGATAGTTGGAAGGGAACAAGAGAAGATGAGAGTAATCTACAGTGGCGGTTTGGTTTTCAGGTTGGTTACCACGAATGATTCTATATGCATTGCTGTGGACTCTGCTAAAAACCTGCAAATAATCCATGTTTGCATAACAAACTCGCATTTTATTTGAATACGATAGCTATTAAAATTGGAAAAGGATGTTTTCATATTATTAGGTTATACAACAGAGCATCGCATAGATATAAAACGTGAGAGAAAGTGTGGGTAATATGCGTCCCTAGTTTAAAAGGAGAGATAGTCTATTATTTCCAAGATGTCTGGTATCATGCCTAACGCGTAGTACAGAATCTATTATACCATCTTATTAAAGAAAAAGGCGAGTAGTACATGGACTGAAAGAACGTTATAAATGGCATTTGCCTTCTCACACTAAAGAAGGAGAAATGTGCTTTTATGGGCAACTGCATGTTGTCAGAGAAAAGCACACCGAGTAATGTATAATCAGCTTCCTCTTGTGAAGCATTTTAGTTGATACTATCGAATCAACTGTCTGGAAGATTGGAAAGCTTTCGTGTGAGTTTTGAGTGTGCATGCAAATATGAATGGAAATAAGCAGATGAAATAAAGAACCTTTGTTGTAACAATATGGCTTCAGGTGACTTTCTAACGGAAATGCTGCCTTGTTGTCCATATTCGTACAATTAAAAACCTTTAAATAGTCAGCAGACTACAAAAATACATGAAGGCCTGCCTGCTGTGACTTTTTGAGAGAAGAGAGAGAAACGTGAACGTACCGAAAGAACACGTGCATCCAATTTTTACTTGGTCGACGGTACAAACAGCTAGGCAAAGACGTGAAATATCAGATTTGCAAAAGTTAAAAGCATGTCTTCCCAAGTTTTAATTAATTAGGATCTTTTATACAAGTAAAACTGATTAATGGAGGTAATTAGGTATAATTAGACTTTTATCTGTCTAGTTGCGTGCGTAATCGCAGGAACGGCATTCATCAACATTTGTTTCAGTGGCAGACTTCTTTCTTGATAATATGCGCTGGCTGCGTTCAATGATTTTATGAAGGAATGAATGAAAAACGTCACTTCATATTTGAGTCAGATGTAGCGAGGAGAAAAGCAGGCGCCACTACTACTAACATTGTACTTTGTGCAATATAATTCTAATCTGCATGCATGCCTGCTTTTGTAATACACAATAGGCAAATATTCGGTAATTATACTAATCATAAAATTAGGCACATACCTAAGTAATATAGCTAAACTATATAGCTGTAATAGTAATATGATATGAATGATATTAATCATTATACTAATAATGGGTATATGGTGCAATCACAAAATTCACAGTACTTAAAAAATCAGTATTTCCAAGAGATTTCTAAACAAAATGTGTCAAATTTTGCTTTCTTTCATTTATTCGTAATTTCCAAAATTCATCATGATAATTCGACATTTTTAAGCACCAAAAACCACCAACAGTGAATTCCACTGGCAAATGAAACTGATATCCTATTTTTGGAAAATCTCTTTATACAGCTTCAAAACTCAGTATTATTAAACAAACCAAATTCACTTGTCGTTGTTATTATGCCTTTTGTTAAATGATGCATACATGATTTTCAAAACGTGCCAAATAAATACGATAATTCGTATTCCTAGCTTCGAAAAGGATTTGTAGTTGGTTCTATAATATACATTTTAACACAAAATATATTTACAGCAGACAGAAGAAATTGATTTGATTAAAAAAAATGTATTCCGATGGGGTAAAATACATTTTACATAAGTTTTTCCCAAGAAAAATATTGAATGCACTGATCTGTGATATAATTACATATTCCATATAAAATTCACACAAGGAAAAGTGCATCATACGTCATTTTGTGTCGTTAATAATTAACTACGTTTTATATTGAAGCGTTTTTTTGTAATTCAACTTTTCGACATACATTTTTACAAACTGCACTGTAAATATTGTAAAATTTCATTAAAATTTGAAAATCAAGGGATGGGAGATCGTGGTGCGGTTTATAAATGAATTATTCAAGAAACATTTGGTTTGGTAATGGTTGTTTGGCTAGTGCAATAGTCTTCTCGGTCATATATTGGGGGATCAAGTTCAGGATACTGAAGGATTTCACATGATTACATGTGAGCTAAGTGACAATCGTCTCTACAATAGTTATATTTATAAGGTTGTTTAGGCTGGTTATATAAAGGAGAATAGGTACACATCATACATGCTATTTCTATGTAATCGAGAAATTATGATTGCATAATATTATGGTACGATACTAAAATTCTCTGGTACTTTGTATAATGATATATACTCTGGACACATTTATACCGACTTTTCAACAGTGAATTTCAAAATATTATTTAAAAAGAACGAGCAAATGTGGGATGATGAACTCTGGAAAACTTCAAATTCAACAAAGCTGGTCACGTGGCAAAAAAAGAGAATGTGCTTTTTAAAGCAATGTGGGATTGGAAGCTGTTTTCATTTTCTATGGCGGATTAACACAATTATCTTATTTAGAATCAACTTTAATGTGTCGTATAAGATAGTTTTGTCTAATTTTAAGTAGCGCATAAAAGACAGTTAAGCCAGAACTTACGCATATTAATATATTCTCTCAGAGCAGGCAAGTTCATGAAAGACAGCGTGCAAATAATATTAAAGCTCTTATTATAGGTCATATACTTGTTTGTTTTGTGGGGGATTTGGGGTTAAATATTATTTGAAATTACAGTAAAGCATATACACATAACATCTAATCAGTGGATTGAACGCAAAAAATAATCAAATGGTTTGATAATGAGTTTTTTCAGCTTTACACGCTTCCAGTCGGCGCGTTTCATTTCATATTATACTTATTTATGAAGTAAATCCGCTTTTACAACCAGTCTACAGCTCTTGACTCTTTGCTTCGGTCTTTTTATTTCTTGTCCGAGAGACAGACGCACACTCTCTACTATGTATAGGGAAGCATGTTCACAACCACATCACCCTTTTTCTGTTTGATTATTTCTAAACTCGCTAAAAGCCAAATAATGTCTTCTTTTAACGGACATAAAAGCCACATAATCATCTTTCCCCCAGCTTTTGATCATCCTGGCATTCTAATTTGCTACTTGACATCCGCTCGCTTCACTCTTTTAAAGCTTTTCCAGATTAGCTAAAATAAACACGATGGATATATAGGGTATAATACCACATCAGACTAAGTCATCATTTGCACGCTACACTATAATATTTTGCATTTGGTTGATTCATGGATAAGAATCATGAAAGTCGAAAGTATAAGGCTTTATTATATAGATATTTTATTATGTAGTTCAGTTATTCAGTCGGGCGTGCAATGAAAGTGAAAACGGATTGGTCGGTTGAATGAGGTGCGTGGTTGCGTATATAAATGTTAGATCAACCTATAATATGCATAATAAACGCGTTTTACGAAGGTTGTAATAAGATAATGAAAATTTTACTTCCTCCGTCGTTTCCAACAATTGCGCTACCTACCGGTTATACAAGCTGCAATGCAATGTTAGATCATGTACTATGAATTTTGAGTTTCCTAGTTTATTTATTATAGTATGTATGTTTCAACTTTCTCAATCACGTCACTGTAGAAAGGTATAAAAAATATTTTAGAAAACGATCATGATTCATGATAATAATTTGCTAATGTAAACACACATATTATTAAGAGTATACAAAAAGAAAAAAAGTAGTGAAATCTTTAAGAAAAAGGGTTCATATTGTGTTGGGGTACACGATTTTTTAGAATCGTGGGTATTACACATATCGGATACTTGCCTTATATGATGTTACGCAATGCATGCTGTTATCTTATGTAATATTGTGACTAGAAACTGCTTTACTTTTCTGTTTGTGTTTCAAATTGAAACTTTCAATTGTGCAACACGGCATCATTTGTTGTACGCGTGATGATGATTCACACTATAGAAAAATGATACAAGTCATGCTCCTCCAGTTTGAATATCAAAGGTAAGGCAATTAAATAGTAACAGTCGCACTGTATTTAATTCAATTCGTATTTATTAAGTCAGAAAAAGCAGGGTTAACATTAACAACGTTTATGCTGATTATTCTATCTTTTCAAGGTATGTTTCTCAAGATATTTATTCTAAAAAGAATGAGAATAATCTGCTATGAATGGACACTGATGATAGCGTTAAAGTACATTTGACATTTCATAACGTTCATATTTTTTGCTTTGATTTATATATATATCAATAAGGTGAAAGTCCTCCACAGTGATATTAACAAAAAAAAGAAAGTTCTTCACACGTATGGGTAAACATGGGAAGACTTACAGACCATGTTGACAAGTTTGGAATTTGTATGAATAATTACGATTTAGCGTAAGTTAAAGAAAATGTATATTCCAATGAGAAACAAAACCAGCCACGTGACGTTGTCCATTTTATTAATTTAAAGAAAATCATATGCAAGTGGAACCTTTGAGTATTTAAATGACAACCACGAATGAATGAACCTTTAAAAGCAATGGAATAAGTCATATAAATAAATGAAACAAAAATCCGTTTCGTTCTCTATATTCATGATAGGTTGTATATAATTACATACTTTGATTATCAATAATAAATTGTCGTGTCTTTTTGTGATAAGCATACTGAGTGTGTATGGCTGTGGAATAATCAAGTTAAGCTATTAAGTTAATAGAAAAATGGTAATAATCAGTTTATTATCAGGTTTATAGAACTTCAATAAATTTCCAAAAATGATACTTTTAAAATGTAATGCTTTCAATCTAATGCTGTTAATAAGATACTGTGGTACTTTTAACTTACGTAATTACGTGTAGCGTAAATTTAACAAGAACATTTAAGCTTTTGTAGAAAGTAGGAGTGCATTTGCCAGTCTACAAAGATATTGCATGTAGCAGTACTAAATATATTGTATGTAGTGCAAAAAAGAAAGGTACAGCTAATCACAAGGAAAATAGGCAAAATGTCGCAGAAACAAACAAAATATTAATTCCTTATAGATAATTACATTTTAGAAACCATTAACACTGAATTATGACGTATATTCTTCTAGTATTTAGCATTCGTTGGTAAAACTAAATACGTATTTATAGTAGTGTAAGATTTAACTGGTTTTACTCTGTGCTCTACAGATAGTATACGGATGTAAGCATAATATATGCGTATGTGTAGTTAGAGTATATATATTACCTGATATAGTATTTAATGTTTATATAGTCACAAGAGCACTCTAGTTCTTGAATTTCGAGAATAGAGGCACAGTAAACATTTAGGATTTAGGATTGTTTATTTACAAAAGATTAAATTGGAAGTCTTAATAGCTGACATTATTGTAGCTGTACACAATTGTGCTACACTTTACGCATGAATGACTATCTATGAAAGATACATAATATTATATCGTTTTAAGGGATTACCAAATATTCACATTATATTATGTACTCACTATAGTTAACTTGTCTGACTGTCGCAATAGTGTAAAAACTTTTACGGTCAGGTAAAATGTACGGATGGTGTTCTTATAGTTAAGTAATTTTCTCTTAGTTGACTTAAAGTGTGAAAATCTTTGTAAATTGCATTAATTGATGGGTAATTTTTTCTGTCAAAGTGAACATGTGAAATATATCAATTATACAAATCAATCATGGAAAACAAAAGAAAAAAATCCAATTATGCTGCTGAGCATTCATCTTTGGCAATTAGAATATGTACACTATGCAATCATCAAACATCACCACTACTGTAATAATTATCGATTTTTTGTGCGTCTGTACACATATTAAATGATAATCTAATTAACTATTAATTACACCAATGATATATTGTGGTACTTGTGTATATATTAATCTTGTACATTACGCGTCATAATTCTGAACTACTTCTACATACTATTATTATAATATTATGATAATTATTGTAATGTCAAAAAAATAAAATAAAAGACAGTGATACTGGAAAAAAAGTGTTCCCTACGCGTGCGAGATTACGCAAACTTTATTTGTACTGCTTATTAATACAATATTAATATATTAATTACGATCATAAGGAATAGTACATTGAAATATTGGATTTTCTTCCACTTGACACTCTCATGAAATGGGATTACTTCGTATTAACTTAGTTGTTCATAATAAAACCCGTCGCAAGTATACGCGCACAAGCATTTTTAATTGCTGTGACGGCGACTACGGGAGTTCAACCGTGGAGCCTTTGTTGGTTTTGATTGAGGTGTTGTTGCAGGCGCGTCGACCCAATAAACCTTGTAGTTTTTCAGGATGCTTGCTCTGAAAAACAAAAAAGAACAAAAAAGGTAAAGAATGTGTTGGAAATTAATTTCCATACTAATTTGATTAATTATGCAGATTTAGATGAGATAAACGTGGTCGGTCGATAGTTTTCTTTTTGTTTATCTTTGCTCGCTTTTTGGATGGCAGAAATAATAAAACAATGTTAGAAATTCTGTGAATTTCACAAAAAAGCTTTCATCCTTCTCTTTATTATTCCCTTTTGTACTTTCAAGTTTAGCTGTCAAGATGACGAACTCAAAGAAAGGCCGTCTGAGTGTTACTTTCCAAGTTGGTTTTTGATCATAATGACTTTAAAATGTGCTACTTTTATAACTTCTAATATGATGCTCTGAGTCGCGCCCATTTTGATGACGTCGGAAATGGCGAGAAGACTGGGATCCAACTGGAGGGCAGAACAACAGCAATGAAGGACAAGAATAAGAGGACTAAACGAGCCAAAGAGGAGATGAGAGAAGTAGACGTGTTTCTATAATAATATTGTTTTCAGTTTCCCTCGTTGGTTCATTTGGCTTCTGACAAGACGACAAGGATTTTGCGACCTTAATGAATCTGAGTGTACGGAAAGGGAATGTTTGTTTGCTGGAATTCGCCTACAAAATGTCGTTTGTAGCCAGCAAAGGGACTTCTTCTGAAGCATCCTTTTTCACCTAAAACGACATGAGCCAACAATGCATCACTCTTCTGTAAAAGTGAAACGAAGCGCAAAAGAATGGAAAAGACAGAGGAACAGAGAACAACAAGTAAACTGACAATCCAACTAATTCACAAATTACTGCAAATAAACTTTAAACTCAGACATAAACAGCAAATAATAACAGAAGAAGCTAAAGAGGCACGTAACAGCGAGAGAAAACGAAGCAGAGAAATTACAAAAAGCAGACAAAAAATGAGTTTTCTCTTTGCATCTCCCTCTATGTCTCCTTTTGTAGCACATTTAGGTTTAACTTTTATATCATTATACGTAATTCCAAATATATACATGGCCAGGAGACAAAATAGACGCACCAGAGCGATATGAAGCTAAATCTTCATTCATTTTTCCCACCAAAGATAAAATAGGAGGGATGGTTTAACGAACGGTTTTTACTATGAGTGAATTTATACGTAGCTAGTAACGGAAAAATGGATGACGCTCGAAATAAACTGTATGGAAATGTGTGGATGCTCGTCCAATTCCCCTCACACATAATTTCCCACTTTTACTAGGAAGACAATTGTTTAGCAGAGTCAAGAAAAGTGAAGAAGCTAATGGCAAAAATGTTCGGAGAGATGGAAGACAAAGCATTTGCACTACATATACAAACAAACAAGGCAGACTAGAGTAATCAAGCTACTTCGTGCCTATGGACCAATGTAGTGAACTGAAGTGCTAAAGAAAGAAAGATGGTAGTACAGATCTGGTGAACCACGTTTGCCTCTATACACGAAATGCTCCTTTCAAGCTTATTCTTCGTTAGCAAAGAGATAATGGGCCAGTTTCTACTGATTTAAGTACTGAGACCTGTGTTTGTCCCTTTTAGGACACCCAACAGCCCACGTTGCACATGGTGTAAACATGTCTACATGAACCTTACCTTTTCCCTTTTCGTTGATATACTTGGTTTGCCATTGTCGTAGTAAACAGAACGTAGGAAAAAATAAGCAGCAATAATGCACTGCCTGTGGGGAAGTTGCAATAATATTTTTGTATGGGAACACTACACCGCTAATACTATCAAACTTTCATATAACAACACAGTATATACACCCGACTCTGAGGTAAGACGACATGCATGTAGTTACATGTGTTTAGGGATTTTGTACATTGAAGCTAACTCAACTGGAAGGCCGTGTGCAATTTGAGGGAGATCAAGGAGAAAGCAAAGGGAATGAAAGAAGAAGATTTTCCTTTTCTTTCTTTTTTAAGAAAGAGGGAAAGAAGAAAAGTAATCGTCTCGTCCGTACTCATCAACCACTGCTTCGTTGCGTTTTGTTCATCTTCTTTCTGCTTAAGCTGAAAATAAGCAAAATAGCAAGCAGCAGCACATCAAGTCTTATAGACATGTAGACAGAAAACAGAGTCGATTCTACTACTTTGAGCATGTACGGTAAGAGACAGCTGTAATATTTGAAGAAGTATATAAAACTTGTCTTTTGGTATGTTCCTTTATTCTACACAATATGTTGTATGCTCTACTTTTGATAGAAGTGAATTTAATGATACGACTATTCACGTTTTTTATACGCTGGTCGTAACGTTTTGCTTCCATGAATGAATCCTCACGCAGTGTAAGATGGAGGAAAACAAAAACGGATTAAATAGAATGAAATGAGATGGGACGAGTCAAATAAAAAACTATACACACTATCGTATACATTTAGACACACACGCCACACTTCTAATCGGACAGTGTTACAAAACTTCCATTATCATTTTCTTGAGTGAGAAAGACTGACTGAACTGAAAATGCATGAAAACATAACAAACTTGACTGGAGCTCACATCTAACCGTCGCCATTACTGCCTGGTATAAATACTCTCTCCTAATTTTTTCTATTGCTTCTTTTCTTCAGTCAACCGTAAAACAACGCAAAAAATGAGCATTCTCGTTAGTAAACAACAAGAGCTCTAGAAAAACTGTTAATTGAAATACAATGTACACAAAATGAGAACGTAAATGCGCTCTACAGATGAGGTCAGGTATGTTTAGAGCAAAGTGAATAAAACGATACTCTAGTGCGCTTTCCTCATTAGCATTTAAAGAAGAATGTAGAATACTACTACTACCAGTACTATTACACTACTACATAAGTGTGTATTAATGGACAAGTAAGAATCCTTTTTCACCAGCAGAGCTTGTGGTGCTTTCATTACAACGGTTTTGGCATCCAGGGACCTTATTATTTTGGCTTACCAGAAAAAAGGGCATTACTTTGCGAATGCTAAAAGCGCAGAAAGTGTGAATGGAGACAGAGAGAAAATAAGAGAATCATTTGTACGCAGTAGAGAGGAAAGACGAGGGGAGAAGAGAACAGAAGCTAATAATGATACTCATCGCAGATAATTATTTTATTGCCTTGCTAATAAAAACTTTTTGTCCCATTTCACTCATTCAAGTGTAGATGCACATAATTTTCTGAGTTAATAATACATTCTAGTATACATTCCAGCATTACAAGGATAGACATTATCACAACATTTTTACTAACAGCTGGGAGGTATCACACCGTTGTGGCCTCTTGTAGCAAACAATATGAAAAGAAGTTTCCACGTTCGCCAAATCAAAAGCTAGTAATTGTATATTTGTTGGTAATACCTGCTAACACTGGATTCATATTGTAAGCTGTGGGCACATGTCCCAGTAGTCAAAACTGATTTTGAATGTAATGATGATGAGGGTGATCAGCTTGCTGATTATTATTTTACGAACATTTTGCTTGTTCCTCGTATAGAAATCAGAAAAAGAGAAGGAAAAAAATCAATCTAATGAGAAAACAAGTCGTTCTGATGAATATACATACACAGTAGTTCACCGTCATAAACAGTGTCTGTTGCATATAAATTCCCCAAAATATCTAAAAGTGACGATGCTGAAGGAGTTCTAAAATCTGGTTTTCTATTTCTTTACATCATGCATAATGCTTACGGAGCCTATTACATTTTACTATACCTTTGCCAGCACCAGCACAGCACGGAGGAAACGAGAAAATGAGTTAGTGCTGAGAGTGCACAATTCACTTTCAATTTTCTTAAGAAAGAATACTAGTTGGGATGCTTGACATGCCCATAAATACTTTCTATGGTGGTTTGGTCTGTTCTCTGTGTAGTTTCTTCACCCATATAAAAGGAGCAAAGCAACACGCAAAAGTGTTATAAAACATTTTAGAATTTTATACCATTATACAACTCCCTTCTCCTCATTCATATCACAAGAGAAACATGAAGGAAGATGAGGACGAGCCTTTTTAAAGTCCGTCTCTTTCTTCTTAATAATACTCACAAAGCTGAACTGACTGACAAAAAGTATGGTGGTGGGGTGGGATGCTTGGTTGGTATTAGCGTGGAGGCTGTATTAGAAGAAAATAGACAGCAACAAGATTTTATTCTTCTTTCACTCTTCCTCTGTCTTGCCTCTTGCACGCCATATGATGGCGAAAGCATATTGCTTCTACTTCCTTTAGTATCACGTAATTAATTGCTGCTTCTGTCTTGCCCATATTATTCTTCCCTTTTCTTGTCCACATCTTCTTTCTTTCTCCGTTTTGAAGAAACTCTGGCAAATATGGTTTGGGTCTATGCATCTCCTAATACAAGCTTAAGATTTACGGCTCAAGCTTAAGTACCTAGTCGGTTGTGGAGGCGTCAAGAGAAAACATAGTATAAAGTATGGTATTTCAGACTATGGACCATATACTTTTGGTTCATTTTATTATATTTATCTAGCTTTAAATGTGGAGTTCCATTTGATACATGAATATATATATTTATAGCATTACCAGTACTAGTATAAGTAAAACACATGTAGAATGCTTACAAAACTTGGCGGAATGAGTTTTTATAAATGTATTGGATAAACGTGTATGAAAAGATATTTCATTTTAAATGCATATTCATGAGATATTAATGAACTTCAATTTGTCAAGAATCTGCCAGCTCCTCCAGCCAGCACAAAACATATTCAAAACTTGGGGGCTTTTTATTTTGCCAACCACACTCATAGCTCATTATTATCATCCATCTAATTATTATTTACAATACAGATAAGCCCAACCTGCAAAGTACACTATTTGAAGCTTTTCCAGGAAAAAAACGAAAATGATACATGGGCTAAAAATTGACGGCAAAGTATTTTCAGTCCATTATTCTGAAAAATATTCACATTTATATTAGTTTATTGGTATCGTTTTTCCCAATTTTCATTCCAATTCTTTTGTCATTGCGATTAAATTATGGTTGTAGGAACAGCCTTGAAATGCCTTTGCCGTTTTCATCGCGCTCGCGTTTTTTAAACAGCCGCAAATGGTAAGAGGAGTCGCATCTGTATATTACCGCTTTGTGGCTTAATAATGCCATCTAAATGCAGTTTTCACCCGTTTTCTATCCTCATGATCCACACTCTAGTGTTCGAGTAGGAATGTCAACAAAACATCAGTAGAAGTCAAAAGAATATTAACAGGATTCCACACACGGTTGCGTTGACTTAATCACAATTCTTTGGGCGTCATTGATATTCTAATGTCGACATCATCATCATACGATACGACCAAACCAGAAGGCGAGGAACGACCGTGGGAATGTGAGAAAGAAGGAAGGAAAGACAAAAGCCCACGCAAAAATGCACTACATTCGGTCTTATGTATATGGAATACATCTACACATCCCGGCACTTTTGCTGGTAGGTTTTTATATCCTCTTATGTGTAAGCCGTTTCAACAGATATTCCTTGTCCTTACTCTACTCTCCATTTTTGCCTTTGTTGGCACTTCTTTTCTTTTCTTACTTCTTCGCTTTTTTTTGTTTTTATCCTGTCTGTGAAATGCAACCTTTTTCCTGACTTTGTCTTTTCTCACTCTTTCCCATTTTCCTTTTCTCCTTTTAGTCTCTTCCCTTTTCCATGTCTGACTCTATGGGAAATGAATTTCCAAGTCAAGTGAGTGGCAAGTGGTAAGGCGGAATCATAATGAAAAGACTCTCGGTGCGATTTCTCTTGTTGGTAGAATAAGAAATGGAAGAAGAATGATGAGAGAGAGAGGAAATCTTGATGATGGCACAAACAGCATATATATGTATGCACCATTGAAACGAAGTCAAATTCTAAAAAAAAAGAAATATAATCAGCAACAAACTGTACATTTCCAGCAGTTAGTAGAAAACCATGATACATTCCCACACACTGAGAGAAAAGATGTTGTTTCTGCATTGCTAGCAAGCTACGTGTTGAATCAATTTTCATGTCTGAATCCAATATTTACTCCGTTTTCTGTCCTATTGTACGAGTAGGCCAGGCTTACAATTTATTTGTGGGTCCACAAACAACCTTACTAGCACCACCGGTCCATTTCAATTGTTTATTACTTTGAATAGTAACTTTATGTGTATGGTCTAAAAATGATGCATGGGGTTATTTTTTATAAAGATGAATCTTACCACTAGCAATCAATCCTATTGTATGTAAAGAAGAAAAAAGTTAAAAATTGAAAATATCAAGTGAGCATGTCATCATCAAACTTTCTCCGATTGCTAAAGAAAAGTGGGAAAAGGAAAGTCCTTTTAGACAGCCTACGCGCAACACACATCTCTCCAACGGATAATGGTAAGTCACTCAAAAAATAAAGTAACAAGGTGAAGTAAATGCATATACGAAAAAATACGTGTAAACAAACAAAAAAGTTCATTTTTGAAGGAAAATATCGATATACTATAAACTGTGTGGATTTTTTCTGGTTTTCCTAGCACACGTCAAGTAGACTAGAATTTCCGCTCCGTTCTCACAAAATAAAGGGCTTAGCACACATACCACAAATACTGTAGGGAGCGCACCGATGTATGTAGAAAATCATCAAGTTTTCTACTCTTCAAGTTTGTTTTTCCTCTATAAATAACATGTACTACTGTGTGTATAAATAGTAGCTGTTGCTACCTTCAAGAAGACGTAGAACAAAGGAGAAGGGGAAATCGTATGGAATCATTACTCAAGTAAGATAGTGACAAAGTATTATGCCACCACCATAACATTACTTTACGCTTTCCTCGTTGCTTACTTACAGACAAGCTATATCAGTCTTCCCGCTTCCACCATTTTTTTACCTTCTTCTCAGGTTTATTCAAGGAAAGAAACTATAAAGCATCAAGAAAATGAAAGTAGTAGCAGTAGTAGTAATGGGGAATGAACTCAGTTTTTCGTGCTAAAAATACAATCATGGTGGGCTGCGTGTGTGTTTGTTACATACAATAAAGATACGGAAAGTAGCCATCCACCTTTTATTCCTTGCTTGAATGAATGCTTTCTTCGATAAAGTTGATGATTATTATGGTTGCTGGAGATAAGACGTATAACAGGAATGGAATACACACCTATAGTTTGGTGTATATATAGCAAGTGAAAAAAATATAGAAGCCGTGTGTACCATCATCATCGGCCCTCTTTCTGGTCGTCATCTTCTTGTTTGGTGCCGCTCATCATATCGTCGTGTCCTATCTACGTGTACGTGCAAAAAAATAAAAAGGCAGCGTGAAAGAGCTTTATTGTCTCAAAGAAAAGAAAAAGAATAGAAGAAATATGGTACGATTCACCAAGCTAGCAAGCTACAGAGCTGAGCCTATTTTCTCAATGGCATATAGGACAGGGCAGTAGAGTGCTATTTTATCAAAAAGGCTCGACCATCTTGAAAGTATGTATTATGACTGGAACGACTTTCACTTCATAGTGGGGCACTTTTAGGCTGCCTTTTTAAGACTTCAAATTTTCTGATGATTTAAGTGAAATGGGAAAGGATTTAGGAGAATGAAAGATATTACGTACATAAAAGCCGGAATTATTTAGGGGCTGATATACAAAAGGAAAAGGTGGCAAAGAAAGAAGCAGCAGGAAAGTAAAAACATGTCTACAGCTATATATTGTGCCATTATGGAAGTAGTGTAGGAAGCTTATATCGTCGTGATCACCATCTCAATCTATTCGTTTCTTTCATTTTCATGTGCTCCCCACAAAGTATGCTTGACTCTGAACATCAGAATAAAAAATATATATAAAGCATTCAGGTAAGATAAGTTACAGGATTTTAAAGCATTCCTTTTCACCAAAAAGAAAGCGCTTTATGTCTTCTATAGAATCTGGATAATTTCCCAAGGTATGCACACTAGATTGCGTTGTTTATGTGAGTTCAAGTGAAATGAAATGAAAAATAATAATAAATAAATAAATTGCAAAGAGAAAAATAAAAAATTGAAGGTAAACTTGTACGTTTCTTTGCTCCCATCTAATGGTTATAATGACGATGATGGAAAAGAAAAATAAGATTTTTCTTCTCTGAAATTGTTGCTCTGTTTTCCCAAGACCAAAATGAAAATTGAAAAAATAAAAGGAAATAAAGAAGAGGCTTTAGTCAAGATGTAAGCATAACATGCCTTTTTCATTTAATGTGCATTCTCATGCTACTTTTTTATTTTCTAAATTTAGCACTAAAATACTCGCAATTGATGCTGGCAATTTTATCTTCTGCCACAACTACAACATATATAAACTTTGTTACACCACCCAAAATATGAAGTTTTTCCCTCTCGCAATATCCATGCAGGTTGAGGTTGGATTCGAAACCGTATTCTCTCTAGTGGAACGAAGTTTATATGTTGCACCAATGAAAATAGATTAAGGAAAACGAGGAAAGCAAAAACAAGAGTAGCAGGAAAAACAAGGGCTTATTGCACCAATTTCATTTTCTAGTGAACGTTAGAATACTAAGCGAATCTTTTCGAAAAAAGTAGTGTAGGCGCAAGGAAGATGATCATCGTCATCAGCATCATTCCACAGACAAACGTGCGCTTCTCGTACGTTACATAGGTAAACTGGCCCAGAGAAAAAAGAAGAAATAAACATGAGAGATAGATTGTGTACAACAACTAACAAGATCTCTGCTCACTTTTCTTTGATTCGCTACTGGATTCGAAGAAAGTGCTAGCAGAAGAAGAAACCTTGTTGGCAAAAGAAGATTTCTCCCTTTTCCCTTCTGCTGCGTTGAATTTAACTTGGCATTATTGGTAGTGGTGGTAGTAGTGATGATGGTAAGCAACATTGAGAAAAAAGAGAGACCATCGAAGATCTTGTGTGCAGTTGTAGTCAGTAGTGGCGGCTTGCTTACTTTCCGACACACTCCCTCAACAACAAGAAAAGTAAGAAGATGAAAGAAGAACACACTGCAGTCGTAATAACAATCTAAATGATGATGATGATGATGACGATTGTGGAAACACATATATACATAGTGGCTGTGTGTGTTGCCGCTGGAGGAGAAAGTCGGAAATAGACCGGTGGCTTCACATCTTCCTGGGCAAAATGTTTCTGCTCCTTCTTGTTCCAGTTGTTGGTTTTCAGCAGGAGAGAAAGGCTCTTGCACACACACGTAGGTATATTATTATACACCAGAATTTTATACCATAGTTGTGTGTGGCATGCATGAATGCGAAATGAATGAAAATCTAGGAGCAGTAATGTAACGCTCTGTCTAGTTTTAGTAGTTTTCTCAATATCAGCTTGCAAACAGAATCATGATGGGGATATAGGGATGATGATGGTGTTGGTGAAGAAAAAGAGAAGTGAAACAACCACCAACCAAGACCATGACGATTGCATTGAGGTTTTCTCATGATGACTACTCGCTGTGGTATGAAATCTATTTGTGTTGGAATGAGTTTCTTCGCATAATACATGTACAGTTTCTTTGTGCAAGATATGCAAGGGGTGCTTTCACAACTTTATACAATAAATATGTTATCCACCAGAGAAGCATTGCCAGAAGCAGTGAAGAAAACGGATGAATATAATATAGGCAATATTATATTTTTGGAACATACATGTTACACACTTGGAGGCTGTTTGTACGACTAAAAAGGAGACTCGAAGGAGGCTCCACTAAACTTTCTTTCATTTTTCTGCTTCTTCTGGTACAGAAGCTGCTTTCGTGTTTTGAGATTACAAAAAATTGAACATATTATTTCAAGGATGAAATTTTCATCATCTTCGTCACTGTATGTTTTGAAGCTTTTGTCTTTGACCAAGATGACGATGATGACGAGAAAGAAAATTATTTCAGAATATAATATGTGAAATCGTGTAACACACGTACATCCTGTTTGACGTGTGTCTATAAGCGCAAATGTAGTACAACAAAGCTAAAAGACTGCTGGCAAAGTAAAGTATAGTAAGGGACGAATTAATTCCAACTCCACCGCAGAGTCCAGTGGGATGACAAAAAGTGGTGCTGATTATATGATATTCTCCATGCCATTTCTTCAGGGAGCAGTGCAAAAGTAAATAGCATGAATAAGTGAGTATGTATACTACTGTTAATATCTTTCACTTTGAAAAAGAATAAAAGAGAAAGGATTCTGGTTAAAGATAATGTTGATGATGTTGAACATGCTTATAATATGACGAAGGGAGACTGCGAAACGGCGGGTTCTAGCCAAAGAGATGAAGAAGCGCCCAACATTTCTTCGGCTACTTTGAATGATGTTCTGTTCTCAATGTGCGCGTTGGTGTTCGCATGGAAGAAGATGTAAGATAAGTGAAGAAGAGGGGAGGGGACCTGTGGTTTTCAGAATGGAATAACACTGCTCATTATAAATGTACATATTTGTGAGTTGGCGAATCAAGCCCAGAAAAGGTAGACAAATAATATGCGACCGCATGTATATTAATTTTTTAGTATAGGCATACTTTTGTTCTTCACCTTCTATCCAAAGGCATTTTTGTTGGATAAAGAGAAACATCATCATTAGGCACTGTCTTGAAGCAGCATATCTGCCTGACTTTTCAGAATGGATGAACAGTGAGCATTGAGCCCACACACACCTCTTAAAATGAGAAGAAATCACCAGTTGGCTCAAAGGCTTATTATGATGGCCGTGTGCGAGTGAATACATTTACGTAGTAGTTGGGATGAGAGGAATGGAAAACGCAAAGAATTCCTCATTTCACTTGTTCAACTTTTCTTCTTTAGCTTCCACTCTTTCCCATCTTGCCTGGTCTTTTCTTCAGGATAAATAAAAATGTTGGTAAAAAAACTTTCAAAGAACTGTAATAATATCACATGGCAAAAAGAGAAAGGAAGAGCTTCAGGAGTTGAAAGATCTCTTAGTATAGGAATTTTTGCTATGTGCTTTCCCAAGCATACTCAAAGAAGTTTTTCATATGCGTATCTTTAATCTTAAGACTATATACTTCTTAGTTTAACTTATTACTCTTGTTGCAAAACGTGAGGAAGTAGAGCGAATGAAATACTGTTGTTGCCCCAAGAAAGTATATACTATTAAAAATCCTTATCATTTTTGATGCCACGTCATTATTATTGAAGTTGATCTCATAACCTTTATAAGATGCTCTATATTATTTGTGATCAACTTGAAATCGTAAAAACTAAACTATTATATTCTGTAAATATTTTGCAAAAGTCTATATGAACCTAAGTTGTATTAGCCTATATAAATTTTCAAGTATTCTGATTGTTGTGAAATTAGATGAATTGTAAATTGACATTTTAAAAATATGTTCAAGCTTTTAAGGAGCTCACATGACAAACATGATTGTGAAAACGAGAAAAATATGTCTTTTGCATTAACGAAAATTCAGTCGGAGAAAAGTAGCATCTTGACTTGTCTGTTTTCTCCTCTATACTACTAGTCGTTTTAGATTGATCGTTGGGGTCAAGTATGAACTAATAAATTTCGTAAAGCAGCAGGAGAGCAGCACAAACTCTGCAAAGAAAAGACAACGGATTTGAAATATCGAAGTATCAGTGGAGAGAACGAAGCGTTGAGAAAATAATAGGAGGAGTGGAAGCGGAAGTAATCTTCAGAGGAGCATTGAGTAGCAAGTAGTAGCGTGCAAAAGTGTATAATACCTTAATCCCAATAATGATTCTTTGAAATGCAACCATTTTATTGGGTTTTCGCTATGGTTTACACCGTCAGCCCACAGTTATGGCTTGTGTATGTACGTCTCCACCACTTACACTTAGCTTCTATATGAAATATATATATATCATTTCCGGAATAATCAAACGGATATAATATTGATGAAGCATAGTTTTTATAAAGCCATTTAGCGAATTTTATGGATTCCCTATAACATGGGTTGTAATATATTGCAGTCATTATAAGCAACCATAACTCATATGTGGCACAGTCTATGCTAAATAATATAGCTTGTTCATATTTGCGACAAAATATATGTATACAAGATCGCAAAATCGGCTCCTAGTTTTCCAACCATGCGCCATTAAATACCCATGATATTATTTTTTTCTTTTGATTTCTACACACTGCTTCTCCAAATAGAAATACAGCATTCTTGTTTTATCAATTCCCCAAACAGCAAATCAAACAAAAAGTTGCAAAATAAAAAAGAAAGTTTCAAGAATAAATCTGAAATGTTGGCCTAGCACATTTGGCTTCTGTAAAATGCATTTTGCATGAACTATGATGTTGACTACGTTATGTAAATATGCCTTTGTATCGTTTCAACTTTAAGTGATTTTGCATGAGAACCAAATCACCAGCCCTTTAAAATAATTCCAATTCTTTAAACTGTCGGCAATGGTGCATATCTCATATATTGGTCTCATTAATGATAATCTAGCAGTATAACAAAAATTACTTTTAAAAATAAATACATACCACATTAGTCATAATTATATGGAAAAAACCAACAAAATTCTGCTAAAATATAGAGTTAGAGAGACATAAAAACGCTGATCTAACAAAAGTACACACTTTGTATACAACAGTAGTATTTGTAGCAGACAGCTACACCAGGAGAAGGAGAAACCCACATGAATTACATTTTCCCTTCCAACCAAGTATACCTACTACTACTACTTCACTTCCACAACTACTACCTGTTATGCATATTTTCTTGTCCCATTAGTTATTCCCATAATACTTTCCTGTATCCAGACATTCATTCCGAGATTTTTCTTCCAGCTGCTTTCTTTTTCTCGTCGCTTCGTATTATTCTCTTTCCCTACATTACATTCCCATTCTGCTTTGTCTTCAACTTTCCCTGATTCTATTATTATTACTGTTTCTTTTTTGTGCAGCTGAAACCTTTTTTGTCTTCAAACTTCTTTTTTTATTTCGCATTATAAAGGCTTTTCTTTACTTTACGTATGAAGACTTTTAAAAGAAAAAATACATACATTAAATTGCAAGTTGATGAAATAAAGCAACAGTACAAGTTCCGTGTGAGGGGTAGATACCCGAGCTTGATAACACAAGGTAAATGTTAGCTTGCAGGAAGAAAATGTATGAGGATCTGTATACCTGAACCTTTGTTTAACCTCCTCCCACTTTAAAGCTTTCCATTGCCTCCATCAGCATCCGTTAGTATAGATATAGTATGTGGTAATTCATAGATATCTATACTAACAATGTTTTTAGCGTATCGCAATAATAGTGTATGATAAACGAATGCATTTATATATGCCTTGTTGTACATTAAGTTTATATTACATGGTGGAATGCATCTACTACTACTTACAACCGTAATAAAAGCAAAATCTTTTTTTCGCTTTTTTTATTCAATTCTCTCAGCTTCAATCTGCAATTCTACTGGTTATATACTGGAAGGGGAAATGTAGAGAACACTTTTCACGATCTCTAATAACATGAATGGGTCATTTGATTCCAAAGCACAATACACTTGGCAAGGTTTACATCTCCCATTAGGTCGGGAATGATTCTCATGACAAGGATTCCAACCAGCTAGAGAAAAGCCCAAAAGAAGAAAAGCAGATGAGAGCTGTAGCAGCACTCATTGACTCACGTAGACAAATATACAGGCACAGGAAGAGAATGTGAAAGGTACTACACCGTCCAGACAGATAACAAGATATGCACATTTGAAAACTGTTGGAATACACAGAAAAAGTGGTGAGCGTCCGGACAAGATGTAAAAGTTATTCCAGGGATTTTTTATCAAGGAAAGCTTTAAAAATAGAACTATTTCTGGTTCTGGTGCGATGATAACGACAACAAGCGGCAGTGGGAATGCTGCTGGTAGTACACAGTTGTGAATATTGCTAGTGATGTATGATTTTAGGAAGAGTATCAAAGTAGTACGTATTATGGTGCATACCAACCTCCGTATTCAAATGGGACTAGAGCTTATAAGAGGCCAAAAACTACTGCAAAGATGTTGGGAAAATGGAAGAGTTTCTTGTTCTTTCAAAGATAACTCCTTTTTTGTAACAACTTAGCAATGTCGAGTACCTCTATTACAATCTGCTACACGTAATCATCCTCACCATGATCATCATCATCAGAAAAGTAAAAGCAGTACTATTCTTTTCCCGTTCCGGAAGTAAATGCACGCATCTAAATTCACCAGCTGCATGTCTACTCGCACACATTGAAATCGAAAATTAGGAGTACAAAAGAAAAAATGAGGACACTACGCGTTTTGTTGAATAAAAGACCGTGCCTAAAAATTCTACCTGTGCGTTCATTTTGATTCTTATTAATTATCGTAGTGCCTGGTGCTCCCTGTTATCATCGCAGAGCACAGAACATGTGGCACATGGCTCTCAGTTTACGACCAGGTATTCAGAACTAAAAGGAAAAGGTAGGAAACAAAGCTATTACATTTCGTTTTCGTTTGAACCATATCATCATGATGATCACGTTGATGATGATAATCATTACACTTTGCTGAAAATAATAAAGTTTCTCTGAAAAACAAGGAGAATGAATATGGAAAGTGAATGGGAACAAGAGAGACAAATGGAAAATGGGAAAAGAGGAAAGTATGTAAGGAGAAAATGTACGAAGAGGAAATTCCTTCCCCCTGTTCACATACACACAAGCATATGTGCACAGATTTACATGACACATGCATGCAACATTATTATTATTATTCCTATCTTCATTGTCTGCGGTGTCTGGTGAGAGTATGCTCGACTTGGTTTTCTCTCCGGTTGAAACTTTCATATTATTTGTCTTGTTTTTTTACTCTCTTGCCACTATGTTAGGCAAAGAAAGAGACTTTGCACCGTGACTGCTAAAGAGAAAACCACGTGTGTGCATGTGAAATCAGTGGAAACGGAAAAGTGATTTAAAACGTAAAAGCAAAAAGAGTGTGTAATACACGTATGTGCAGTAACGTTTGAAAAGTATATGCATAGGCAGATACACGCAAAATTTAAAGGATTTTTAGTGCATGATATATTATATTAGTATTAATATTTTAGTAGAATTTGAGGAACCCGTGTATGTTATATGCTTGCGTCGTTGGTTGACAGAGGTAAGTCTAACCTAGGATAGTGGAATGGAACAACATTAGAGAAAAAATAATCCAAAAAGGTGGTATATGCACATACACTCACATGCACTGAGTTCTAGATTGCACGTCCCAACAAAAGAAAGAACGGTAAAGGAGACAGAAAGCGGCGGTGCCAATGGAAAATAGAAATATCAAGAAAAAAATGCTAAGATTTTTAGCCATACACACAGCTATATGAGTGTAATAAAAAGAATATTATCCGTACAACTAGCGTAGTTCCAGAGAGAAAGGGAGAAAGGAGGAAAGAGACAGTAGAAAAATTGGAAGACAGCGAATGAAAGAGAGGGAGAATCAGAGAGCGGCTTCACAAAGCAAGTAGCAGCAGTAAAATGACTTTTTTAAGCAAGGGTCTTAGCTTCCCCTTTACGAACGTTTATATAATAATAATAATGTGTGCATGGGATGCCTTAGTACTGCTCTGAAGGAATATTACAAAGGTTATTTTTTGCATCACATACATCCCATTAGAATCGATTCTATTCTCATTTTTCTCCTTTCCCTGTCTGTCTCTCCTTCACTCTTTATAATATGAGTTTTACTTGGAAGAACAAAAAAAGGCCCAAATACTCTCACAAAGAGAAAATTGACAAGTTTTTACAAAGCACAATTACTTTATTCTATATACTACAGCGACCTGTAAGCGGGTACCATATATTTACATTATATGAATAGCAAATTCATCATATTTTCGTTTCACACAAAGAAGATTGAGTATGCACTGTTTAAAAACATGTACTTCTTCGAAATCGTAATTGAAATCATAATTGCAGCAACTGAGGCGTGTATTTTTTCCATCATAATCTGAATCGCGGAATGCAATACTCATGGGGCTATGCTCTTATTTGTGTTTGCTGACTGCAATAATTCTGGTAAGCTACTTATATTATATATTATTATATGTTTTTCTTACTTTAAAGTCAATGATTGAATTGTCAAACACCTATAACCCTTTTATACTTGCCAATGGACGAAAGTTATTACAATTACACAAATTGAGAAGAAATTGTCTATTATGAGTTTTAGGGTCTTGCATTTTACAAGTGTTGAGTTAAAATATACACGTACATAGAGCAATGTGTACGTGTTTTGCCAAAGTTATCATCACATTTTGCCACAATCAATCTAGACTAATTACATTACAACCTCTAAATTGAAATGAAAATCGAGAATGATACTGCTACACACTCACTGACAATATTACGACTTGTTGTTGTTAATATTCTAACTAAAATAGTAATTGAGTGACGGAAAGCAGAGATTATTAAAGTGTTTAATGCCAATAACACAACCAAAAATTAATAGGAAATCGCATATCTCTCTCTTTGAACATCGTTTTCTCATCACATCGTAAAAGCTAACTACTACCAAGCTAGCAAACGCGAAAAGCAAAATACACGAGTTATTAAAAGATGACTCAGACTGGGAGTACTGGAGAAAGGTATTATGAGCTGACTGAAATAATATTGCTTTGGCATGTAGTGAAGTAGTCAAGTTGCCTGCCACTCGTCGCAAGTACAATAATAACATCTACGTTTCAACATGCTCTCAATAGAAGCGCGGTATTAATAATGAGGTAGGGAAAACGGCAGTGCAATGGCATCACATCCTCATCAACCACTCCAGCCAAACCCCAGAAGCACACAGAGGCAGGCAACGAGAGAAAAGTATCAGTAATAATATTAACTTTTTGCCCCTAGCAAATCAGCATAGTATATTATTGAATATATATAGTATAGAAAAATAGTTTATGCATTCTACTAGTGTATAGTACTATTATAACATAAGTCCTTATAGCCAAAAAACGTGAAAGGCAAGTGTACAGACTGGATGAAATAACGGTGGCATCATCGTTATTTAATGCATAAGGATGAAATGAGCGATGGTGTTTTTGCTGTTGCTACTCCACAGTTGATGTCGACAAGGATGAGAAATGATTATGATGGTGATATAATAGTTATATGCCATATAAACAAATAGCATTATGATTTCTGGTGAAAGGAAGCTGGATAGAATCATTCGTAGAATATTCATGTTGTTTTGAGTGAATCGGCGGGACTATGGGACTCGAGCACATTAGAAATTTACAACTAGCTAACACAAAAAGTTGAAAAGAAAAAATATGTTCCGTTCCCTACCACCTCCCCTTCGATATGAATGATGCGAAGGACTTTTTATAAATGAATGAATAGCATCAACTCAAAATTTGTATCATCTTAAAAATTCAAAAATTATATAACTACATAACTCTTTTGTATTTATGCAAATTTGCATTACAAATCTAGTGCACACTCAGTATTATTCATATACTTGATTTTTTTGGAATGAGACAAAAACTGTTTGCACTTGGTACTTTGCTTGTTCCTTGTAGTACTACACTACACGTGGGAGCATTTATATTTTTTCGTAGTTGTGAAATTTACTATATCAAGGAGAAACTTTCCAGTCTGCGTATCGTAACGTTGTGTTTGTCGATTATTATGAAGATACTTTTTAAAAAATATTCACGGTACGCAAAATTGCTGAAATGTCATCGTTTTCTTTACAGGTCATATAAAAGAAGTAATGTATAGGAACAAGTAAAAGCTGTCTAACTAAACATTGTCTCGAAGCTTTACTTTTATAGAATTTATTTTAAAATCAGTCTGATAGTGGAAGGCACATCGTGGGTTTGAACAAACTAGCTTTTATATCTAGTACGTTTAAAAAAAGTCAAGAAAAATATTCGGGGAAAGTGAAGCTCCTTTAGTAAGCAATGTAATGTAGTTGTCTGAAGATATTTTTATATTTACTTTTACAACCTGGAATGGAATGAAAAATCGCAGTAGGCCGTACCTGGGATAAAGATAGAGTATTGTATATATTATTTTTGCGTATGTACTACACCCACCATGCAAACCCTAGAAAAAACTTTTATATGCATTAAATAAAATTTCAAAAAAACAAACCCGTAAAAAATAAAGCTTTAGTTTTTTTCTTTTTTCTCTGCTTCTGCGAAAAGCCTTTAAAGAGAGAGTATGCTAGCTCGAGGAAGGTAGGAGAAAGTGAACTTGTAAGAAGGAAAGCAAAAAAAAAGTACAAGTAAAAGCAAAGCTTACAATATTTATTTGGTCCCATATAAATAGAATAATAAAGCCGTGTGTGTGAGTGTGCATTCCCTTTATGTGAATTATACAGCATAAAGCATAACACATAAAAGCTGAGCAACGAAGAAAAACCTTACACAGAAGACCATAAGAGAAAGGCAATAATGCAAAACAAGTAGTATGTAAAATAAGTAATGTGTCTGGAGGAGGTTTCACTTCGGCTTCTATATCCAATTCAACTAGCGACTACTACAGCTATTATGTATGATGATGATGATAATCCTTTTTCCTCTGTCTGCTAGTATACGTACTTCAGCCTCAGAGTTCTTTATATGGTAACTGTTGGCTTTATTTCTATACCTATACGCGCGTGCATTACCAAAGTACACAATTTTTATGTTGTTTGTAGTGAGTAAAAAGAGAAAGAAGAGAGATGGAATGCATGTTTTGAACATTTGTACAGATGTGAAATGTGTCTTCTTGCATTATTTCACACACTCAAGCTTCACGTTCGCTCGTTCTTTATACCCATGAAAGAACGTATATGCAGTGAATGCATATAATATAGTAATACTGAATGCGAAGCTAGCTGCATAACAGAGTGGCAATACATGCATTCGTTGAACAAGCTAGACATGATTCTTCCTTTTTACCTTTTTCACATCGGAAAATAAATCTCTATTGACCCACTCAGTGGCAGATAGTCCGAGCAACTTTGCTTTTCCACATTACATTAAAAATATGTAAGTCTAATGCTGACATTATATGCTTTCATATAATTTATAGGCGTTCATGTCATGTAAAGTTTAGTACGATTCCGCATAAAATGTATGTGTCCTTTCATTTGGTGACGTTTTCCTCTGTTGTTGATGGAATATGAACGAAGAAGATGCATGAGGGAGCAAGAGAGGACAAAGGATAATATGCATGTGCCGCTCGCGAGGAGAGGGGAGATACGTGGAGACCAAGGGAAAGTGTTCGAGGAAAGGAAGATGAACGAGAGGAAAGTGACAAGAGATCCTGGTGAGTGAGAAATGGATAGAAAATAAAAAGGATTTACTTGGCTTGTACATGTAATATACAAGCTCAAAATAAGTATTTATGTTTTTGTGTGTCTTCCTCAAAGCGTATATGTATTACAAAGAGCATAACATATATAAACTGTACATTACATTATATGCGCTACTTACACTGAAAATTCAACTCTATCTTACATCAGAAAATGGAATGCATACACTTTTGGTAAAGTTTATTTTTTGTTATTGTAGGAGTCACCTATTTGTAGCTTCCACACTGGAGATTTCATAACAGACAGCGTGGCTCCCTTCCCAGCGTTTTTGCTTCTCAGAAAAAAACGCATACATGATCAGGGAAATACAGAGTTTTATAGATAGTCTACTATTTTCAGGTCAAGTGAAAGTGCTTCTGTGTGAAATGTAAAGTATGTATAAAAATCTAGTGAAATGCACACATTTTACTATATCTAAATTTGGACTTTTGAATGCTAGGAAATTTTTTGTCGAATGATGCATGTGTTACATGCATCATTTGTGATAAAATGCATTTGTATTAAGACGTGACTAGATAGTTCATAGTGTGGCAGAGATGATACCAAAGTCTGCGAGATATTATAAATTTCGTATTTTTATTATGATTTGCATGTTATGGAAGTCTATTCTGTAGTTATGTTTTTAAAGTTTGCTTTACACGCATTCAGGGACGAGGGTTATTATTTACATAAGAAGTGTATATAAAAATATAAAAACGCAAAAAACTGCAGTAATGGCAAAGTCATGTCAATGATAGCAACTGTTAAAAAGTTGGGCGGCAATAGTATACTACTACCAATACGCATATGTAATAAAGGAGAGTGAGCTAGTAAATGAAATCGACAGGTTTTACGATAATGATATATTGTACTCATAGCTTCGGCATATTATGGATTTATTGGATTTCCTTTATGGTATATGCTTGTTAGAAAATTTATACTTTTTAGAAAACTGCACTGGTTGTTGACTGTAAAAGTTGAATATTTTGTATTTGTTGAATCGCAATCGTTTAGAATTTGACCTAGTTTGTATGTGTTTACACTTTGTTGATTTATATGCTACGCAGAATATATACCAAATATAAAAAATCAGTAGGAAGATATACACGAGGAAAGTATACACCTACGTTTGCGTAAGGACGATGATGACAATCCAAGTACGGGAAAAAAGACCCACGTATTTTCTTTTGTGCGAGCTTGCTCACAATACTTTTTTACCTATGCGCCAGGTGCATAATTTTAGTCGCAATCCAACTTGTATTGTGTTTCTCGGCACATTTACAATAACGAATTGTACAATTTGAAAGTGAAAGATACCAGGAAGATGAAAGGTGAAAGACCTAAACATACACACACATTCCCAAAAGCTATATATCATACATGAATTTCTTTTGCTAGTAAACTCTTTTGTACTAAACATAGTCATAGTACATAGTGAAATATCACATACTATATATAAATGTATAATTTACTACGGAATCATGTTAAGAGAATCTGCCAATTTTCCCACACACCAGTAGTATAGCAGCAGCAGAAGCAAAAGTATCAGCTTGAAATACTGAGGTAGAAGAAAATACAAAAGGGGGAAAAGTTGAATAGGATAAAGATGAACAAGTACGGGAAAAGATATGCTAGAACAAGATTTAATCGAAAAGTCTTAAGCATTATGCACGATGATTTCTTTCGTACTCCAATTCTTGCCCATGCTATAATATATATAGTCAGAAAAGGAAAAATGGAAAAACGAATCGTCCTTTTATGCTTTATCTTTTATGTGTTTAGTATATAGTCTAAGCAATATATGAGAATATGTTTAGAGTATATAGGCGACTTTTACAAGTAAAGAAAAACTTCTCCGGTTATGGCAAAGCATATAAACTTATAATGTTACAGAAAAAGGTGAAAATACGAGCAAGTACAAAAATGAGAATGACATGGTCGCCCGTCGTCATCCTCCATCCTCACTTGTCTCTTTTTTTAGAAAAGAAACATTTTTCATCATTTTTCTAATACGAAAGAAGCAAGCGTGCCTAGGTAGGATTCGAAAGTCCGTGTACTTACTAAAGGCAAGAAAAACTTATTTATGTAAAATACGCAAAGAAATAGTTTTTAGTATGTCAGCACTCTGTTGGTTGGTATATGCATGTTCTCTTCCTCACCGACCACGACAACAGCCACTCACTCACGTTTTCATCTTTTTTGCCTTGGAGCAAACAGCAAAAAGTAAAAAAGGGCTTAGAGTTTTTAGGAGTAGCCGTTGTTGTCTTTTTTACATATTATTCGTTCATGTTCTGTGTATTATGTATGTATTTGGTATGAGTAGGGAAATGAAACAAGAAAAGCGACGAATAGAGATGGAGAAAAGGATATTCATCCTCCTCTTCGGTCTCCTCTCTTCTTCCACCTCAAACCTTCTCTAGAAAGCAGGGACATGAACACAACAAGAATCTTGTACATATGCACACACATTTTCTCCCTCGCTCCTTGTTTCTAAGTTGAGAAAGATAGAAAGATGACGACGTGAAAACGAGTTCAAGTTTGCAATGCAAATTTTTTCTCTCCTGCCTGCCTATATCATGAAGGAATATAAAAAAATTATTGTTCTCTTCGTGTTATTATTATTATTATGTGTTGGTAGTTTCACCATTCCCTTGCCCTGTTCTGTCTGTTTCTAGTTTTCTCTAGATGTGGCTTTAGCTTAGCCAGCTCCTTTTCATGGCTTTAAGCAGTTTTTGCTATTCATAAAAATACAATAATAATAATACACAATAATAGGAACATGAACGCGTTTGTCTCTTTCCCTGGCATGTCAGCAGGAAGCAGAACAGTCGCGGTCTCTCTTATTTTATTCAGCTCTTCTAACCCTTTCCTCCCAACGCCAGCAAAAAAGCGCGACATGTACTACTAACTGTAAACTAATATGGAGCTCAGCTAAGCAAAAAGAAAGTGACAATGAATAAAAAGAGTATTATATGGAAAAAGGAGATGGAAATGGATAAAAAAGAACTTTCGTTTTTTGTTTACGAGTTTATATTGGAACGTCCTTTTTTGCTGCACAGGCAAGTTTAGCGCTTAGCGCACTAGTCATAATAATATGTACTTTCTCTAGCGTTACTCTTTGATAGAAAAATCGCTGAGTGCCACTCTGTCTCCCAAAAAATCTCGCATTTTATATACTTTATGCATTATTACCTTCACAAATGTTTTTCTCTTCTGTTTTCAGTTTTATTGTCGCTCTTTTTTTAACACAAACATTGAGCTACCCTTTTGTGGTTGTGTAGCTACTGACTTCTTAAAGATTGGATCAGCGCACGATATTATAAGTGATATTACGAGCTTTCGACCAGGGTGAAAACTGTCAGTGTGTGAGTAAGAGAGATTTTATGATAATGGTTTTATCGATTTTAAAAGAAGAGGTACTTCAAACGGAAATGCATTCAATTTTTGAAAATTGTAGCAACACGAGATATAATTTATGATAGAGATATCGAGAAAAATTGCGACAGAACAAGAATACACAAGAAAAAACTTTTGTACTCGTATGTTTTATGAATGGATTGAATATGGAAATTGAAAGACCGCTCGGCAAAATAGTGTGCTTTCTTAAACAGTTTGCTACTTTTATCCTTTCTATAGCTTGTGTAATACGCTGAAATTGAATTGCTTCTACGTTCTCTGAGTAATGTTGGTGTGCGCAAAAATTCACGGACGTCATCGTTTCTTTTGCTTTGTACACTCGCTACAATAATTTTGCAGCTCATATTGCTGACATCTACATGAAGAAACTGGGACATGCAATAAACTTGAGGGAAAGTAAAAGAGAAAGTAAAACGGTAGTGCTTACAAGAAACGCACGGTGCCGTGAGAGTCCTTGGGAGCATGCCACACCAACGTCATTTCTTCCTTCTCGTGGTTTTCCGAATGTGTCGTTGCTGCACACTCTGGATGAGAAACGGAAAATGAGGTTGGCTCAAAAGAACCAACCCAGTGTCCCCGTTCGTCACTCGCTTGTACAAAGAATCCTTTGAAATACGTTCCTGGCTTTCCCGCAATGCGAACTATGACATAAATTCAGAATACATTCAAGCAAATAATCAAATTAAAATTGAGCTGCAATTTTTCCAAATATTTCAAAACTTCACAGAATGCACTATCCAAGTTTAAGTATACCACATAATTGAATGCATTTAGCAGTTGTTAAATTTCAGATAAAGCTAATTCTGCTCTGAATGACTTTCCAGGCAATTATTATTCCATTTCGGTGAACAAATAATGAGAGGTTAAAATTGAACGGAGTGTTACTAATTTTTATAAGTAGTTCATGCACATGGTACATAATGAAAGAAACTAATGAGTGGTTCAGTCCAGTTTGAGCTAACGAACGAAAGACCAATGGAAAAAATCTAGTGCTTCGTACACAAGCCACATTCAAATTCTTTTTATTGTACATGATAATGTTCTCGATTTTATAGATATGCAATTGTTCTTATTAGAAGGGCGTTTGAAATATGATAATGGTAGTTATAATTTGAATATATTACATTTACAAATAAAAATATATTACAAAATCCTTTGTGAAAACGAAGGAAGGATACACCTCAACGTTTTTCAAAAAGATATATATATTATATATATATTAGACTTGAAATAAAAGTTTAGGAATATTTCAACGAGTGTTTTTGATAAGATTTATTAAAAATCCAACCCAACGTTTCGACTTAATCCTAAGTCCTCATCAGGGGAATTTCAAACGAAAGATTTCAAAAAAAAAATATATATATATAGTTTCCAAAATACCAGTACGTAAGAGCCAAAATCAGTTTGGTCTGGTGACCTATTAAAATTCAAAATTCAAATAAAATGTAGGAAGAGACAATTTGAAACTCAACGCTAATTTTTCATAAATTGTCTACTTGCCATTGATACTTTCCCTTTAATGATTTATTGGTGTTTATAAGTTGAGCATTTAAAATTATTCTTTTTCCAAACTTCTAACTTCCACTTTACTTCCCTTATAGCTTTCTATTATGAACCAGGATCAGAAGGAACCGTTGTGTTTGCAACTTGCAACCATCGAAAAATTTGCAGAAAGTTTAAAAATGAGTGATATTGTAATGTGTAAGTATATTGTGTACATATATTATGACTATGACTCAGAAGCTGAATTAAAAGAATTTTCGTGGGTGATTTTAACCATGTCATTATTAGAATTTTACTAGTAGTAAAAGTAAAGAAAGTGAAAACCTTTTGTAATGGATTTTACATTACTGCGTGACTGTATTTTTCTAAAATGCAAAACCAAGAACCGAAAAGCAATGAGAACAGATGGAGGCAGTTAGACGTGGTCGTACAATAACAATTATTTTAAAGCGATCCCTTATAGTTGAGAATTTGAGAAGTCTAGTTTCACAGAATGTTAGCTGCAGGCATTTTAAACAGCCTTGAAAATGAGATGCTCTTGTTAATGGGTCCACAAGACAGATTTATGTGGTAATGGAACAGATATCTACCGTAAAACAATAGGCAGAACTTAAACGAGTGAAATAAAGGTAATTGAGAAGACTCCTGGTAAACTTTTGTGTAAGTTCTATTCTGATAGTAGTTCTATTGGGACACGGACTCCACTCCAGGTCCAGAGAAAGTCCACATCAGGATGCAATTATGTTGTAAGTTTAAAAAGCAGTACAAGCAAATATATAACATATGTCGTTTATTTGTCTTCTCTTAACATTCTGTCAAGTAGAAAGTAAATACAACCATACACCATTAAAATGTAGATCTGACCCTGGTAGACCCGAAGCTGAAGCTTTAAGGGGTCATATATTGCCTATATCACGTTGAATGGTGGTGACTGGTAATTTCATGGTTTCAGCTATGCCACACATTATATTACTGAAGCACTGAAATGAGCTACTGGCTGCTTTTTCTCTTTATCAAAGCTTACAATATAATTCAGCTAAATTGCAGTTGTATATGTTATATTTATTCAGTTGTATTGCATTTTCCCGCACTAGATGTAAGGTGTCACACTAAAATCTCAGCATGAGTTACTGTGAATTTCATAAAATATTAAGGGATGGAAAAATACTAAAAAGTTGTGTGGTTTGTGCGGTTGTCTGTTTTGAAACATAATATGCCTATGTCAGTGTACAGTAGTCTGAACAAAGAGCTTTCTGGGGAAGAAGCATTGTCAACTGAACATAATTTGTTGTTTGTTTGCAAACCTCAACCGGAGCACTTAGTGGTGGGGTTACAATTACACACAGTCATAGTATGCATTGGTAGTATGTTTACTGTTTATCTGATATTCTTGCTTACTCGTGCAGAGTCTATGAAATATATGCATAATATGCAATAAAATTCCTATTCCTACTGAAATAGATACGCTGTTTAAACACCTCGTAAAGTCACAGCAGTCGAAAGCAAACTTTTCTGAATTGGTCAGAAGGTATAATGAACAGTTCTAGGCACCTATAGTTTAGTTGATAGTAACGCCACGTGATGACTATATAACGTTTTATTACTTGGGCTGATAGCTGTGCAATTCTACAGTTTGAATTACTCAAAAGTTTCCTTTTACATGACCTAATGAACATTGGAATCCCCCAGGAAAGTGCCATCATTTGTGACTTTTATATGTAAATATTCAACAGAATCCCATTTATTGATAATGAGAAACTGGTTGCATGTTGTGCTCATCAGACGTTGTATTCCTGTAGCTCGTATATGATTAAGTCTAGGATAACTGAAGCCCAAGGGTATATATTTTGATGATTTACATTACTTACATTCTTTGAAGTATAAGTTTCAACTGTTTGTGCTTAATACAATTCGGGGTAGGATATTTCGTTTCATGTGCTAATAAGAGTACCAGCACAAGTTTGTAATTATTTTCAGAAATGTGAGAAATTCTGTTGTGTATGATATGTGTAATGTCTGATAAAAAAGTTCAAGGCATAATGATATTTTAAATATAGGAAGTACCATAATTCGACAGAAGGTCATACATGGTAAGGCAACAATCAAAATGATGGCGAGTCTTTAATGCACGACTGCACATCCATACATAAATACAAAAGCAAACGCCAAATGATTAAGCTTATTTGTGATCCAATAAAACGACTAACCAGACACCAAAAAAGGGTCAAACAATCATTTTGAAAGTATCCCAGGTGTTCTTCAGTCCAAATCCAGTTTAGTTGTTTACATGTACATGTCGCAAAGAACATTTCCAAATAATTTCTTCTTCCAAAACTAAATAAGCTTTGAAAGAGCTGTGAACGGAAACCGATAAAAAAGATGAGCGTAACATTGTTAGATTTTCTGAGTCTTTGCTTACACAGCAATTTAGAACTGGTCCAGCTTCTGAGACTGCAAATACATGTTGGAGTAAGAATGAGTTTTATTTACGTTCTTACAGTATAGTGAACATCTTATGTGTCTACCCGGTTCTTCCTCCCACCCTCCGTAAGCATGATAGCTCACAATAAACGATTTCAAATTTGTAAATTCTAAATTCACCAAGAAGAATGTTTTAATTTTACCCTACCTAAGTTTTGTTTGTTCCATTTGTTACCACCAAATAGCTGTCTACGCAATGTAGTGGTTTTCTTGTTCCATGATTCTTTGGTTTAGAATATGTGGGTACAACTTAAAATCTAGTTTGTTTTGATTGTGTCTTTTATTATTTCAAGTTTATTCAAAGTTCTTTTATATTAAGCATTTTTGTATTGATCCAGCAATCTTATTACAGGCTGGTGAATTCATCCATAGGATATTGGAACGAAATTCACAACAAAAAACTTTTCCGTGTGTACTTGTCCATAAATCTGAGTACTTATATATTATTATGTATTATACAGTTTTTTAGTACTTATCAACATATGTCTCATGTTCGCAACCAGATAACAAAGAAATGTGTAAGCTTGTGTATATTTTATTATTGTATACCAAAATGTATTATGATTATGACATAGTATGAAGTACAAGCTGCCTAAAATCTGTCAATGCCAACTGGCATTTCTCGAGTTTTTACGCAGTAAATAGCTAAGCATCTTAGTTCTAATCCACACAGTAAAGGAATTCATAGATTTGCGATTTGTATACCTAAAATCAAATCCGAAACCACAGACCTTTGAAACTACTGGCGCTTTACATTTAATCGATTTTTGTATGCGTAGTACAAAAGCAATTTAGAAATTAAAACTGTTCCGTAGTTGGCAGTGTTCCACTTCAGTGTTCCCATCCAAAAACATTATCACATTAATAAATTATTTCATTTTCGACTTTCTATGCTAGAATACTAAATTGATATTTAGCCACGCATTCATTTTTAATATTACACACATAGAAGGGTAAACGTTAGTATCTACATAATTGCCAAAAATTACGGATGATCTGATCTCCACAAAGTGATGCAAGCGATGAGAAAAAAAGGATTACTTTACAACATTTTTCTACTCACCTGCAATACTTTGACCTGGCTTGTACGTGGATGAACTGGCGGTCACAGTGAATGGCATTGCGGATAAGGGCTGAGCAGCTCCGCCATGATTTGGCTTATGCTTAGTACACGCTTCACCTGGAGCCCCGTCTGGAAAAGCGGACGCAGGTTTGAAACTAATAACGATGAAAATTGACAAGGCAAGCATCAAAGCAAGGGAAGACGAGATCATTATTCCACGACTTGCATTTGGGATGCTTCGAGCGGAGCTCAGGCGAATAGAACTGCCATGGCGTAAAAGAGGAAGATACATCATCTTGTACTTTTGTGTGGTGTTTTTGTAATTTTTCACTAATAGACACAAAGAGTAAGAGCAAAAATGGTAATATCGGAGTTATATTTGATTGTTTCAAGAATTTTTTGTGTATTTATTTTGCTAAGACAGTTGAGAATAAAGTTCGTATTGCTGTTTTCTAGGGAAGCACAATTATTTTAATGATTTACGGATTCTTACGCACTAACCGCAAACACCACACCCGATCGTAACGTTAAACTATGTATTCATTATTTTGAAACAAGCAAATAAAGTTGGGTTGCTTGCATAAAAAATGAAGTCTAACTCAATTTGTTTTTACTTTTCAGAAAATTCACTTGTGGTGTTTCTGTTTTTGGTGACTTAAAGTACTTTACCTAAAAAGCTCCTATGCTCCTATCTTTACAAAGATCGAAACAAAAATGCTGAGAAGAAAATAAATGTAAACACTTTTAGTAATCTAACGACTTCCATTTCTAAACGATTAATCCTTTTGATAAAGCTTACAATGAAGCTCATATTATTTCAAAGCATCCATCATTTTTAATATGGCACACACATTGAAGAAATTCAGTTAACTTTTCTTAAGCATACAAAACATATTATAATATTACATATTACCGCGTCTTATGAAACGTTTAATAGTAGATTGAACCCGTAACAATATTTGAGTATAAATGTTAGTCAATTTATGCATGGAGTAATATGCAAATCAGGGGCAGATTATCAAACTTTTAACACGATCGTTGTCCTCAAGGACTGTGCTTGGCAGTGTATTTTTCTCATCTTTTATTGAGAAACAGCATGCTTGAATGGAGTACGTGCATGTCAAATGCGGGGTTTGAATAGGAAAAGACTTTTATAGTAAATCAGTAAATACATCTTTCAATAGATTTAGGTTATGAAATATTGTGTTGTAAAACTAGGCTGCAGCCATTTCAGTAAAATCATTGTGTATTATAGTACTAGCAAGATGAACGCAGTTTAAGGAAGACAATTATGAACACAATGATGAGAGATATGACAATGCTTATAACATCGAAAACTGCTCTGATTGCACTTCTTCAAATTTGTCATCTGGTATGCATTTTCTTACAATTCACGGATGGTTGATTTTGATTCGATATAGCTTATTATATTGCAACAGCAAAACCGAAAGTTGTCTGTCAAACTTTTTTGGAGTCATTCCTTTTTGAACATTTACGAAAAATTCTCATTCAATGAGAATTGTAATATAATGTTTTATTTATTTATAAAATATCTTATGTAAGCTGGTTATAAACATTTGCCCATATTGCTATATTGTACTGTTGCCACTACTACAAACTACAGACCTTCACTGAAGGAATAATTAATTATACAGCAAATGGTCAGAAAGACGTTAGGTGCATAGTAAAATACAAGATTACTATTTGGTTTTCTTCCTCATTTGTAATTAACAATTTCTGAGCTGGATTTAGTTTTTTAGTAATTAATTTGTTGAAACTTGAAGTATTCAAACATTGGCAATTCGCATTCTACTGTTCTCTCTTGTGTGTGTACCTGTTCAGTATTTAATATTCAGTTACCCTTGAACAAAAACTGACTCCATGAAAATATTATTTCATTTGTAGGCATTTCTAAGAGCAGCATGTTACGACAGTTGCTTGCACAAATGGTTAGTGATATAATTTTCAATTTATTATTAAACTTTTATTTAATGATGCCACGAAGGAAACGATGTTTGAAAAAAATAGAAAAATGAGAATATAAAATTTGATCTGCCAAATCTATGACGTCAAACATAATAAGAAAAAACACTCGAACAAAAGATATTATAAAAATAAGAAAGAATAAGAGAAATGTGAAATAGACAATTACATGGAAAATAGCTCTAAATGATTTCTGTTTATTTACAATGCGACTATATTTATGATTCCCTTCGAAGAAAGCGATAGGAAACTATAAAAATATTTATTTTGTAAGAAAAGGCATGAATACGGATGCCATAATGACATTGGCTGTGAACAAAGAGAACGGTGTACTATAAAATTCGTTTTTTTCATACTTGTCAAGAAAAATGGTTAAGCACAGTGCGGTCATTTGCCATATTTGACGAAATACATGTGATTTTGAATAGTGAAGTGTAGTTATACATACTTTCAAATTAAGTTGCTTATATTTATACTAGCTTTATAAGTTATGCAAATTGTGTTACATATTTTGCAGCTCAAATACCTAAAACTCATCAATTTTTAAGTACGTTTTTGTCCCCAGCACAAATTGGATGGAAACCTGATGCTTCTCGCCAAATATGCATACAGACATATTCTCACCGATACCAATGGAAAATTAATTAAATCCATTTTGCTTGTGACGGTGACATCATTACAAAGAGCGTTATTGTGATTACAGAACAGTCTTGCAACTTTGTTGTAGTAACTGCTATACTGTGCATCGTACACAATGCGAAATCTTATCAATATTAAATTAGCTGTTCCAATTTCAATTAGCTTCAAAAGGACTTCCTTCTTTGTGTTTTTTCGTTGTTCATCTATTTGTGTATAATTCTAGGAATTCTTTTATCCAATTTCCGTAAACAACGGTCTACGGTTACTAATACATCTACAAATATCTACAACACAATTACAATCTACTGACGTACAAAGCGCAAGGGAGCTGTGACAAAATTAATGCAACATGGTTGCATGGAAACTGTTACTCGAATGACAAGGAATGATGACAAAGCAAACAAATCAAGTGTGTAACACTTAATATTTTTTGTTGCCCGAGCAAGATCGTTCGAGATTATACGTATTGTATCGGTGGTGTGCACAGAAATATATATATTATGTACCTATATTTATTTACATGCATTGTAATAAACACCAGTCACCAGTCTATTTAACCTGAATGGAATTTGCAGAAACTTCTCATCAGTTTTTATGAACAATGTCCTACTTTACGGATGGCAGCTAGTGGCAACATCTCTTATTAATACAATTATATATGTTATTTTCCCAGTGGTATACAATATACTTATACTGTATCCGAGTACGGATAAGACTTTCTGCCTTTTTAAGTATATTGTAAAACAGCATTGTTGTTGGAATCCTTATAAAAGTCCAGCAATCCCGCACAAGTCGGGAGATCTGAATCTCTAGTCAGCATATTATTACTAAAGTTAAATATACAGTATGTTTGTATATGAATTGCTAATAGGTATAAATAAAGAAAGCTAGTAGAAAAGATGATACAAGTTGCGTAACCTCTGACTCGCCCTAATGAACGAACGAACAAGAAGGTGAATGAAGAAAAAGTAACATTTCCTCATTGCATTTTAGTTCATATTTCCTTGAGATGTAATAGTCATCTTCAGACACAGATTACACTCCGTTTGTAATGGTGTTGCTCTCATGCTTAAAGCAAGATGGTTTTAGGTGCTACGAGGAGAGGTTGTCAATGCATAAAAAATACCGTAAAAACTCGGATTATACCCGGACCTCTGTTTATACCCGGCCTCGAATTATAGCCGGGTCTAGAGGCAAAAATTTGAAATTTTGCCCTGCCTCGGATTATGCCCGGGTCAAAAATGCTTTAGTATGAATGGTAAACAAAAGCATATAATAAGTACCATTTTTGAATGAAATTTAGTATAATTATGCTAACTAACGAGGTTTTAGGTATCTAGCTACAGTGCTAACAAAATTTCACAAAAAAAAACTTTTAAAATATCGCCAAAAGTTCAAAATATTGCAAGAATTGTTTGCGATTTTACTATCAAACTATGTAGAAAACTCGTAAATTTGGATTTTTGCCCTGCCCCGGTTTATAACCGGCCTCGAATTATAGCCGGGTCTGAGACCTCAAATTTGAAATTTTGCCCCGGGGCATAAACCGAGTTTTTACGGTAAGTAATAATTAGCTGCGATGATAAGACTATTCCTTTTGACAAAACGAAAATGTTATCCAGTATGTCACTTGTCACTTTTGGCGGTCTTATGCATTTATTGTTAAATCTGTATGTATGTATCTGTACAATGCTAAATACGTCGTACAATGAAACGTCGACACGATTTTTACTTGTAAAATTGTTACAACAATCGTGGCACCTACAATATGTACTTTAATTTAAACAAATTTTGACTTATTTCAAACAGGGGTGACTTATGTCTTATTATAACATAGAACACCAAGACAAAGTGAAAAGATGTAAAATATTATTTTACCTGTGGCATACCGAGCGACATCAAACATGATTACATCCAGATTTGCGAAGTTGGAGAAATTGGCCTAAGCCTTAGCCTTGCATTGTTATTCCATCCATTTTCTAACTACACATAAAAGTGCTCAAACATGCACAAAGGTTCCCCTTTACTGTTTACTCTCCCTTGCATTCAATTATACTTTGCTATACAAATTCAAAATAGCACTATTAAAAGAGAGCTTAAGAGAGTACATTTTATAATGCCAGTTGCATAATATATATATATACTATATACCCTTCAACTTTAAACATCTCATTTTGAAAAAATAAACGAGAGTATACATGTAAAATGTATACTAGAATATACACCGCAAAAAACAGGCATCAAAGTATGCAAATTAAAATTTTTTTGTCTGGATAAAAACATGAAAGGGGTATTTTGAGAATTTAAGTTACCTATTCTTGTTTTATCATTTTGGCACATTTCATAATATTGGCTTCCTTTTTTGACGAGTTTATTACCTATTCACTAGTATGCTCTGTAAAAAATGATTAACACAGAAATATATGAGAATTTTAGTATATTTACTGTTATAAACTGTTATTTTTTCATGAAGCATGAAGCTTCAAAAGAAAAACTGTTTCTTGATTTTTGCGTTGTTTGGTTAAGATGGAAGTTCTGAGGTGGAAAATCGCAAAGAAGGGATCCAAAATAGCAGTTTTCGTTGTTGGTGTGCATGGAATAATAAGATTACGTAAAGGAGGTTATTGCATATTACATGAGCCCGTGAAGTATTCAGTTGTTTGTTAATTTTCCCATGACAGACCGTCAAGCTCTCCGCAATGTATATTAGGTTTCGTTTTGGATGTGTTGATGATGAGAACAAGGCATCAGATCCCGAGAGATCCTCTCAAATCTAAAGTGGTGTAAGTGTGTAAGTTAGCAAGCGTGCACATTGCAATGCACTTCAAGCAGGAAAAAGAGTATACTTGTGTGACGCATAATGCATTCACATGTAATAGTAAAGTTATATTCAATATGAATGTATGGTATAGTGTAATAGTCATAACTTAGCCTAAGCAAGCAATCTAATGTATGTATGAATAATAAGCATTATAATAATCTTAAGAATATATTCCAACGGAGTATTTAAACCCATGATTTATCAGTAATAAAAGAGACTCGTACTTTACACTCTGAAAGATTCCGACCTTACGATCCCTCTCTCTCTTATTTTATTATTCCATATTCAATTCGAGTCCCACATATTCTATAGGAATCTGAGTAAGGCTCATACTACTATAGAAGCAAATCATAAGAGCAGCAGCTTATAATAGATTTTATTATAAGAAAAGAATGATTCAACTGTGTTATTCTACTATACTGAGATGCAAAAAATGAATTCGCGCATCCAGTTCCCTGTTATTGGTACTATGTGTAATAGATACATTATTTTGTATCTTGTGTGGTAGAACGAATTCAAATTTGGTCACGCCACTGCAAGCAGGAAAAAATCTCTAGCAGTGTTGTGAATTACAATAACACCAACAAAGGAAAAATATATTTTTAACAAGTGTAGATGATGTTTTTGACTTTAAAAACTGGGGCAAAGTAATAGATTTAATCAAAACATGTGACAATGAGCGTACAATGTTACAGGAGCTCACATGAATGCTGCATGGTTTAGTGAAAATAATGTTTTTGCAATAGTGCAACCATCTTGCAATGCAATACATTGTTCTGGGAAGACGAAATTATCTCAAAGGTTTTGCTTTTCTTGTTTCTGGTTTGCAGTCTTTTAAGGTGACGAAACAAAAATCGAAGCAAAGGATTTCATAAAAATAATCAAAAAGTGTATAATTTCACAAGCGGAGTTAACGACGAAGGCGTACTCACAGCATAGACTTGAGATGCAAACGTCTTTTCAGTTTGTGTCAAATGGCAATTTTGCTGCTCCTCCAAATCGAGTTTTTGTACGGCGGATCAATTGCTTTTGACAGAAAGAATTATACGCTACACATGGGCTCCCTGCAGTACTTATTGTTTCCATTTCTGAGGATTACAGCTCTTTGCTTGGAAACTTGCTTGTTCATTCAAGCATGTCATTATCAGACGGAATTAAAAGATTATTGACTATCATTTAGGATACCATTACTTTCATGCTACATTATATATGAAGGAAAGCCATCTTTTCCATTACATTTTGATTGAAAGCTCATCTAATCTTCGTCGCGCAATTGTCTGTACGCTTTTAGTATAAATATATTTACAAAAAAATGGGTTAGCAGCACACGTGTATAAGAATCGTCATTACTTTGACAAACCTCTCAAGCTTTTTGTGTTTCAATTTTCAAGATCCGACAGTAAATACAAGATTTAGTCCTTTGAGTTGCCTTCAAATCTTGAAAAAACGTACAAGATGACGCTCAAAGCTGAAGATTTGGTTTTTGCAAAAAGGAAAAAGATCTAAAAAAGCAACGAAAAAGTTATAATCAGAATCCTGCAGACGTGCTCCCTAATGTATTTTAAGTCCATAATATTCTATCTGTAGTATATATCTTCTATTAGTACGTAATTTTTACATTTGTATGTAAATTTATGACAAAAAAAGCACACACTCAGGTCTATAACCTGGAATTGAAATCAATTTGCGTACAAAACACGTTACATAGGCGCATAATTTTTTATTTCAAGTTTCCTGACCGTCCCTTTTTTCTGCTCCATTTAAAATATTATACTTAAAAATTAACTAGCAGATAACTGTAACAAAATGATCTGAAACTACGAATAGCGTAATAAAAGGGTGGAAACAGTTCAAGCTAAAAAAAGTTTTCCAAAATGTACATGAAAATGAATAGCAACTAAAGCAAGCAAACATTAGAAGAACAAGTTGAAAACTTATTATACACGGTGCTTGCCTCATTTGGATGAGAACCGTAAGCTTTCACTTTACAACATCACAACTTGGTCCAAAATATATCAAATGTAGCCTAAATCTTGGTGGCTCGGCTGCTTTTAGAACTGACTATAAAGCAAAAATATATAGCTTGAAAAAGTTACGTTTTCTTTAGGACTCTAGCTCGCTCACACTCTTCCTTTGTCTTGTCTATCAACATTTCTTGTGTATTTCTTTGCATTAGTAGCTCCGTTTTTAGCAAGAGATCATTTTACTTGTGCTCAACTTTTGCATTTTTACCCTCCTTTCTCAAGAACTCTAAGACTTTGTGCTCTCCACCTCCACCGCTGTTGCAGTGCTACTAGTACATAGTTTTACCCACACACCTGACACGCTATGGACAAGGGATGTACCCCTAAATACGCTTAGCCCATTATACAGTTTCTCCCCAGAGTTCATACCAACAAGCGTTATTAAATTATATTAGGTAGGTATGTAGGTTATATTGATATGTTGTGTTGTAGAGCCGCTTGCGTCAGGTGACTAGATAATTTATTCATTCATTATGCACTAAAATTGATGAATGTAGAGAGCACAAGGGAAGGAGTAAATGCGTTTCTAGAGATTTCTGACTAACAACTCTTTGGTTTCAACTTATTTTCAAGTCTTGTTTATTTTCTCGCATAGTTTGTACCTGAAAATTCAATTAATGAGAGCAACATTTTCAAAACAGGAGAAAACTCGGTAGTTTGAAACATTCGTTTACCATCGCCATTGTAACTTTACTAAAATGTATATATTATGACTGTGGCCAAGAAATATTTCACAGAAAATAGTTGGTGGAGGTGGAAGAATGAGGGAACTAACTTGTTACAATATTCTCTTATTTCGCTTTTCAACTTTTTTGATGGGGCGTTGGGCGGGTTTAGTTTCGGCCCTTTACTCTTCCTAATTTCACGAACTTTATGCTCATTTCCCTTCCATTCTCATCTATACCAAGTGCAAGCATAAAGGACTAGAACCAAAACGATAATTTCATAGTAGATTCATTTCGCAAAAATGTCTGACGAAGCAGTAGCATCACCAGCAGCAAGTCAGAATGCGCTACCTCCTTCTGGTGGTGATAAGAAGTCATGTATGCCTGACAATCCATTTCTGCCAGATTCTTGTAAGTTCATCTCTTTTCTCTTGCATAAATTACCATTCAGATATACAAAATTGCAGAAAGATCTAAATCAGTGTTTCCCTTCATGCTGAATAATTTTAGTGTTCGGAGACAACAAAGATAAAATTAAAGCTCATGTCGGTATTTTCGTGGCGTTGGTAGTAGGATTGCGCTTGAGTAAGCCCAAAGTCATGATTTAATAGGATTCAATATAAGATTGCTGATTGAGAAATTCAATTTATACATTACATTGTAATTCCCGTTTTGTTTCAGTTGGAATGTTTATGAATTCGGAAGCAGCAGGTTCTCATCTGGACAGTTTAAATAAGTGCAAGAGAAAGGGATGAGCTAAACTACCGTCCTTCACATTTTCTTGATTTATCTATGTAATGACTAATTTCAAACTGACAAATCAATGTTTTAGCAATGCCTCATGAATAATTTTCAATCTGTACTACCATATCAAACGTCATGTAAATATATAATACATAATTACAAGCAAATGTACATTGGAATTCGACCACTGCACTCTTTACAAATTTGATAAAATATTGATTCTAAATTGCTTTTAAACGATGATTATTGCAAAGTTTTTGTCGACCTAATGCATATTATGCAGCATCTTCTGATATTGTTAATTTTTAGAGAAAAAAAACCATGTTACAAAGTATAGTTACATAAATGTAAACGTGCTACGCCCAGTTAGAATGAAACAGTCTCACTATGCCCATGACATACACACGAACATGACTAAAAAATTTAACGTGCCACGTCACATCAATACAAAGGCCAAATATAATGTTGTGTATTCATTTATGCACGGTATTTGTTGATTCTGCTGGTAGACTCAGACTTGTCAGCAAATATGTTTGATACTTTTATACAATTCCAGGAAGACTTGTTATAGATATAAAGGATTATGGCAATGAGAAATGGCATGTGTCTCAGATAACAGCAGTGAAAGCCATGGTAGAAACGAAAGCCTCCTGTTAGTCTAAGTGAAAGTGTAATCAAATGATCATGGCGTAAATTAAATTTAACAGAAAACTTGAGGCATTCATTGAACCGTTTGCCAAAATCTGTGGGCAAATAATATGTACATACAAGCAAGCTAATGTAAGTGCGTTATTTGTGTCAGAAAAGGAAGTTCATCAATAACATATTTCCGGTGTCGATATCCTTACATGACTCGCGTCATATCATCAATCATATTTTAACCGTTAAGTTGTGGAAACTAAAAAAACGATGACTAAAGCTAACAGGAAAAGAGCACAAAGTAAATTCTCATTTTATATTACTACAATATTTTGCACATTTTAGCAAGTACAAAGTGAAACTCGTACATGATAACAATTTGTACTAAGAGTAACGGACTTACATGTCTGTACTATCAGCTATACTTTGCTATTTGTAAATGGTCTAAATTTATAGCAATGTAGCAGTATTATAGCGAGTGGCTGTGGCTCTTTCATGCGTAATATGAATTCACAGTTTGATTGCAGCTGCTTATTCCGTGATTATAGCAAACACAAGAAAGTGTGATGATAATGTTATGGAAATTATTATACAAAGCTATTTATAAACCTTTTACATCCGCTTATTCTTTTTCTTGTACTTTTATACTTTAGTAATGCTCAAATTAGATTAGATTAGATCTATACAGGTCATAGGTACATATTGTAGATATTACATAGACATAGGTAATATTAAGTCTAGATTAAAACAAAGTTACCAACTAGTTGACTAGCCTAGCACTACCCCCTTTCAACATTCATAGGTGAAAGCAATCCCATTACCACAACTCCATTAGCACACCCTGCATTTGCACTGAAATCATGGCCAAAACGCTAGCGCAGGTTCACAAACTGACCAGTGTGGCTGAGCAGCTTTCTAAAGTCACGCACTTCAACACCGAAGAGGTAACACCACACAATTTTACAAAACCCATTAACACGAAGTATGTAGAAGCATTAAGTGGACTACTTATCCGAGTGGACATAGACATGAGCAAACAATGTTTTATTATTGTTGATTGATTACCTGATGAAATGTATGTGACGTGTGTTTTCGGTAGTGCCGGTCACTTGTAGCGATTCATCAAAAAATGCTAGGAATCGGTCGAATTGACCGAATGAGAATGCGTGAAATTCTTCACGTAATTTTTGACATCACAGACGATGTAATGCTGGACTTGGTTTATCATGCCTTTGACCGTGACGCTGATGGATATGTAAGTTGATTGTTAAATCAAGTGTAATGGATGGTAAAACGAAGATCAAAAGGGATTTATGGAGAAAAAAGTTGATTTGTATTGATATAAACGCATGATACTCCTACCAATCAATATTGATACGTTGATACTCGTCATATACTTGTATACTTATACATATAAAAATTGTTTTCAATACTTTGTTTGTAAATTGTTTATAAGGTAGACGAACTGGAATGGACCAAGGGTCTTTCTACAATGCTCAGAGGAACAACGGAAGAGCTCATAGAATGGTGCTATTATGTGTACATGAAAATACCAGACTTTTTATCTTGTGAATTGTATTATTATTACAACAACCCTTTCACAGAATGCATAAATGATTCGCTTCAATACAAAATTCGTACAGATATGACTTGAATGGAGACGGAGGGTTAGCCAGGGAAGAGTTACACCACTGTCTGAAGGGATGCATTTATACGGGTTATGGAATTGAGGCAGATGAACTGGATGAAGCCGAAAGAGATATCGTCGAAATTGGTACGTAAAAAAAGAGAGAAATATTTTAACACAAACAAAATCAAAAGCATTACCTACTTAATATAACCATTTTGCATTTCAATTTGCAGTAATGAGAACATTAGGTAAATACCTTTAACAACTCAATGCTATAAATCGTACATTAATTGTTTTAAAGTTCTTCTTATGCTTATGCTTGAAACTGCTTAATTTTGCAGATGTCGATCGAGGTACTAAAACAGAGCAAACTTATTTTATTTCGTTTGATATGTTTACCCAAGTGTCTAATTCTCAAAACCATTTTGTTAGACGGACAAATTACGGCTAAGGATTTCGAGATGGCTTGCATGAAAAACCCACTGTATTAAAACCACAGTTAACATTATAAAAATTAAGACGTTTAAGCCAATGTGCTAAGAACCAATAATAAGTGTCTGTATTCTATTGAATAGAATGCTAGTTTCCATTGGGCCCTGTCTCCCCCCAACGAAATGCATAGCAGCTTTCTTAGCACTTGTTACTGAGAAATTTCGGAACTATACTGGACCTATGGGTAGAATGCCAAAGAAAAAGAAAGTTGCAGCACAAGCTCCGGTCGCTAATCCATCACTGGAAGAAGCACAGCACGCATCGCTCCCATTACTATGAGTTTACACTTTTTGCGCAACATATTGTACCAACTACTTATGTATGTACAATATAATTCCAAATTGAACAAGTGAATAAAATCTTATTTAATTTAAATTTATCACAGTCTCCCCAACTTTTTAAGAAAAATATAAACAAACGTATACGAAATCTTAATCTTATGTCTTATGCTTTTGTCTGTGAGGATGTAATATCAAAAATTTCATTTTGATCCATTTGCCAACAGTACTACATTTGTATTTTACATGAGAAATAAATATACGGGGGTATGATAGTTTAATTTGCTTGACAGGGAGAACAGAAATGAAAGTATCCGTACAAAAATATGGCGACTCTTTTATGCTTTAACAAGACGTTCTTTCACAAAGTGGAGAAAATCATATATTGCTTTCGTTTTTCTTCACTTTTCAACCTCAGTTCGACACTCATGAAACTACTCGGATCCGGCTTTAGATGTAATTTATGTAATAACAAAAATTGGCTCGGTCGCAGTGAATTCTGTGAGTCGACTCGTGTTTTACGCATTGAACGACCACTTTAGTTACAAGTTCTATGTAAATCACATATTATGTACAAGTATTTTCTATCTGTGCTGCCTATTTCATTCTTTACTTTTGACTTCGTCGAAAAATATTTACACACATCCTATGAATACGCAAATCGAAACAAAAACAACACAGATTTGTAAATGAAACCATCTAATAAGTTTCTAAGTTATCTGAAGGCTCACGCCAAAAGTCAACGTAACTTTCCACATTTTAACAGTTTCTCAGAACATAAGACCTCGTCTGTTAGTATGGATGGTAAGGACACAAAACAAAAAGACCAAAGACTAGAACTCTTCAATACTACCTCAGCAGCCAGATTTACGGCATTAGTAGCGTAACGAACAAAGGGACGGTATATTTCGTTCAGCAAAAGACGAAAGTATATTTTGCTCTTTCACTTCATATTGACTTCTTTGTCGTCTTGTCTATATTTCCTTTGATTCCACTGAATCCTGTGTGACCAAAGTAAGTCGGATCTCTCTTTTTTCCTTCATCAGATTGTGTCTCTGGTGAGAGAACACAATCGGTCAGAATTTCACATATTGAAGGTTTTCTCCAATGAAAGGCAAAAGTAGCACGTCCCATGCGGAGACAGGTTGGATCATCGTTGAGTGCATACTTTACCCATTTTCCACAAAATCCGACTCCCACATTTCCTATTCATGCCCGTGAACTTTTCCCAACCATGTACATTTTGTTTTCTTCGATAGTAGTACAGTGATACATGGTACATGAATCCCTTTAGAAATTCTTCATCTGTTACCACCACCGCAAAGTCTTCACGATTTTCAAAACTTAATATATATATCTTCTTGCCTACCACATGTAGCGTACCTGAACCACATCATTGCTTCTTTTTTAGACAAAAAGGAAACTTTCTACCTTTTCCGTGCAAAATTGGAAGCTTGAAAATTCGCTGTGCCTACCATATACCAAGCATTGTTATTCCAAGCTAGCTGATTACCTGGACCTATACACTGCTACCTTTGGAAGAGTATAAGAACCCTTATACTTTCACATATAGATTTTTGGCAACGCACAGGCAAAAATCTGATCTTGTCTGCTGCTTCTCATTTTTGGACTGGATGTGATGAAAGTACACTTGCATTTCTCAGCAAGTACTGTTTTGCTACAGATAGTGTAAAGCCTAAGCGATCCATTCAACCGAATATTTATTCACCTAGTAGCAATTCTACACACTTCTAAAACCTATACATACTTCAGTTCAAGTGTGACCTGCTCGGTTCATCACTAGCTTGGCTTGCTCGTGACGGAAAAGGGGACTAGGGCTGATCCTATGTTCGTTTTCTTACTTTCCTTACCTGTCCCAGTGCTTATTTCTGAAGTATAAGGTCTCCGAGCAGCAATGAAGTTGAACAATGATCAAAATGCGAGTACATACAAGAAAGTTGTCTGTTTGAAAAGTTGGGACATTCTTGTTTCAACAGTTTATACATTTTTATAGGTAAAAGCAATACTTCCAAAACCATTTATGATGTTGGTAGACGTACTGAAGGCATCTCTTCTGAAATTTACTCCATCAAAACGACATGCTGTATAGTAATGCTGTACATTTTACAAAAAGACTTCAAATCTGAAACTTTTCCCTCTTAAAATTGACTGGTACTTGACATTAGGAAAATGTATAGTAGCTGATAACCCAGGAAGAGCGTGATTCAAGGTATATTTTCATGAATGTTCGTAGATTATCCGTATAATTTTAATATTATATCCATATGATATGACGATTTCATCCTTCGACTAACAAGTATTATAAGTCCTCCCCTATATTTCATTTATTAAGCACACATTCCAATTTAAAAGAACGTTTCGCTTACACTCGTTTATTACCTTGATTTCTACAACAATGATACTTTACAATATACACATGTAAAAATAAATATCGTTCATGTATTTTGTATTGGTATAGTTGAGAGTTGAGAAGCAGCATTTTCTAGTGCAAAAGCTTCAAACTTTATGGTTTTTCCTGGTCTGAAGGGAATTGTCTAGCTGATTACTATGCATGCATGCATGATTTTCTATAATTATTAACAAATTTCAAGTATTCGAAACATGCACTTGTAATCAAATGCGTTCTCCAGGAAAAACAAATGTTAAGTGTGTATGCAACAAAACTTGAAGAACGTGGAAACGTGAATTCGATTTGCCAAACGTCAAATACCTATGTAGTTGAACCTTGAATAAACCAAACTGAAAAACTTCGATGAAAAATAACCGAAAATGATAGGATTTGTATGCCTGTTGTTGTTATCACCATTTTTTGTGTACAATACTATAGACTCATCCCCATGAATCTGACAATTTCTCCTATAGATCTATGAAAGGTGAAAGCAAAATATAGATATAGAGATAGACAAAAAATCATTGCTGTACCAAATAGAACGTTCTATTGCTAAACCAAAAAATAGCAAAAATGTATACTTTTTCATAGCTGCAGCTTTTAGTTAAAAAACTAAATGCTGTAATATAGAAACATCTTGTTTCTAAAGAAATAATGTGCTTTCACTTGTATTCACCGAGATTGAAAACAAACGCAAACAGCAATTTCCTTTCTTTAAACATGTTCCGTTGACTTATACAAGCAGCATCCTAATAGGGTTACAGAATCACAATTGAAACCCGTATACGAGGCTGCATGAAACACGCAACTTAATCTTTACGCTAATCCCAAAGGGCCAGGAGATTAGATAAGAGTTCAGCAAATCGTTTTAGTTGCCATTTCTTATCACCCATACCATGCCATGTTTTTTACACGCAGACAGCAGGAAATCGCAATTATAAATAAGCACTATTAAGTACATATTTACCCTTGTGAGACAGAAATGAAAACTTGAAAATCGTGTACGAAATACATGAACCAAAGATGAGTTGCTTATATCAAGAAATCAAAGCTGGACACTACATTGCTTTCTTTACTAGCTTTGCTTCATGTATATCTTTTGCCATTAACGCATTTAGAGCAAGTACCCAGAGCAGCAGTTTTAGAATACAAAAGTTCCCGTACCCTTAGCGTGATTTCTGTGGAAACTCCCGGATAAAATTTAAAATAAGAAATTAAGGACACGTGTTTTATAGTGAATCTGAATTCTGATTTCAAATTTTCAGGTTGTAGTCGGTACATGACACTTGGATGAAAGCGTTTTACTAATCTTATGACATTTATAAACCTAATTAGTTTTGTGTAATTCTGGTAACGAAATAACTTTCATCGAAATAAAATGTCGGAGACTTTTCGTGCTTACTAGTAGAACAAAATACAAAATTAGTACGATTTAAGGTGTTAGGTCGGATGTTAGACCTACGGGAAGTACTTATATGTACGTAATTAGCGGACATATATCCACTATTTTCACTATATCATATGAACTCCAAGAAAGTTTTCCTTCATTTTATTTAAGCCTCTGGAAACTAACAGTTTAACGTGATGTGCACATGTTTAATATGTGCATGTAGTTGTGATGTCAAATGCTTAAAATCTTAGTTCAGTAGAATTATTAGTACCATTAGTGCCGTACTAGCCGTACTCGAGAAGAATGGCTCAGCAAACAACCTCTTATGCAATGATGTTTATGATTATGACAGGTACTACCTTTCTGCAACAATTAAGTTTAAATGCTACTAAAAATGCAAAGCAAAACGATCCAGTAGGAACTGGGTTGTAGACACATTAAAATGCTTTATTTGCAAAGTCTACAATATTTTATAGATAAAATGATAGAAAGCATAATAAGCAACATTCCAATATGTATTTATAATGAGTAGACTTAAGAAATATTTAGCTTACTGTTCAGGTTTCAAGAGATATTCAACTGTAGTGAAATTGTCATTGAATAATTCGTGTTTCTGAATTTTATGCAAACGTATGTATACCGGGTAATTCAGTTCTTGAAAATACTCACTGTACACAGCTCTATGTTTTATATGCTTACGGGCTTGCGTACCATGTACCATCATGCTAAAAGAAAAAAAACTTTGTTCTTTTATAGTCAGCAAATATTAAATCTATGAATGCACAACAAAAACACATAACTATTGTGTCCAAAGGACCTTATTACCATATTTCATGAAAAATTTTCCATTGGCCGTATTTGAAATAACGCATGTGTACTTCAACAGAGCAATGATTATCACTGTATTTACTGGTCATAGGTCACTCTATAATCTATTCATTCATTGAACATTCTAGCACGACGAAATACAACTTTTGGATACAGGGCTGTTGGACTAACTCTAAACTGAATGTTGTTGCATAGTTTATTTTTAATTTAATTTTTAGTATTACAAATTTATTTTGAGCTTTCACGAAATTGGAAACAACCATAACTATTACTTCACTTATGGCTTTAAGGGAGTTAGTTTTGTGAGTTTGTTGATTATTTTTATATTGTAAATGACACTGTGATAGTTGCTATTGAATTTTGCATATTATGTTATTATAATGCATATTCATAGTCATAGTTGAATGTAGACCGAATGAAACTTAAAAATAAACCCAACCAGGCGAATCTCGCGTTGCATATTTTAGAATAACACGGAAGAATTTAGAATTTTAGAATTGTTCTGCCCTGCCGACTTGTCAGTGGCAGAAACCGTAAAAGTTGACAATTTAAAGTAGTATCAACTACCAACAAAGTTCGGCTGTTGGAATAGTTGCAATTTTGAATACATGCATGGTACGGTGCACTGTAGTAGGTAGCTAACGATACTTTATAAAGTTAAATTTTCTCCTGTCATATTCATGTCAACCAGAAAATATTTTTTATTTGAAAAAAGTAGTATTCATAGAATAAAGAATAACTGGTTCTGATTCGCATGTAAGGGGTTCCCTCCATTAGTGTACGCATCTGAAATGCTAAATTTGCCACCGAGACACATTTTAAAGATTTTTGACATTTTACTATTTGAGCATTTTCCTAAAAACGAAGCGAGTTGGCCCCGAAAGTTTTGAGGCATACCGTGTACACGAATTAATGACTTCTATAGTATGAGTAACGAGCAATCCTATTTTTTGCCTATAAAGCAATTCCTTATAGTTTGCTAGCTGGTTCTATATGTTCTTCTGATAGCTTGCTTTATAATGTTACACTTTTCTCTACCGACTGACTCAAGAACTTCTGATATAAAAATGAAGAATTTGACTATTGTATATTGGACAGTTAAAAGTCATTATGTAACTATTGTATCGGACTTCTATATTCGATTTCTTTAACATTAAAATTTTTTCGAGATAATAATAGGGGTTTTAAACACTCTAGATTGACATTTAAGAGAGAGTTAAAAACGTTGAAACATATTGGAGATGATCAACTAATTCTAACAAAACATTCATAACTATCATAACTATAAATGTATGGAAAACCTACTAAAATTTAAACATTCAGGCACACAAAAGAATACTTTAAAATCTGCAATGCAATAAGTAATTAAGTATTTGCAATTTGGTTTTAAGTTTTCCATGCCCGTATCATTTTTACATTTACGGGTATTTTTGCATCATACATCCTATGCAACTAGAAACGCTTAATACCTCATTTTCAAATTTATATTAAATTAATTTATAACCTGCATTGCATCAATGTTACAAGAACACTTTACGAAAGAATATATCTGAGCAAATCCTTAATGAACAACGGATATGCACACAGCCCAATAGTTTCCGTTAAGTTAAACTTATGAACAAGATGTTGAATACTTTGTACTCAAACCGTTTTCATCCATCTTTACTTATATATAGAAACGTGTGGAACTTGGAAGCCTCTGCAATCTGGCATTATTTCAGCAAGAAATCTAATCAGTGACAGAAAATAATGAGGGAAAGCCAAGGTGAGTCGTGAGTTTCGTGAGCAAAAAATAATAGAAAGTCAAACGTGCAAGGAAGAAAGACAAAGAACTACACAAAAGAATTGTGAATTAGGGAGTTCTATAACATATAACATGGAAAAACCAACACTGAACTCTTTAATTTACTAAAGAACAAGGAACAAATACCTCTACTGAACTAGCCCAATACCTTTTGTAGGTATACAACCACAATTTGCTGTTTTCCTTCCTTTTCTTGAATCATTAAGAGCTGGGTGTACCCTTTACTGGTTGCCATTTTGAGTTTTAACTGAACATTGGTGCCTTTTATCTGGTTTGTCATCCAAGTAAATACTGATAACTACAGAGACACTGGAACAAAAGAGCCTGGTATAAAATTATGCGACAATATGTCAAGGAAAGGTTCCCTTTGCTCAAGAAAACAGATCCAGCAGGAAGAAAAACAAGTTGTGGGTGTGTTCAAAGGAAAATATTCGATTTTACACTAGCAGGACTACAATGACAAATGAATGCTCGTGTATCGTGTACTATCCAGTGATGATACTCATTTGAGAAAAGGATTTCATTGTAGCGATCGGCTTTGTTTTGTTGATAAAGTACTGCCAAAAAAAGTTACGGGTGCACATATGAAGTGTGTGGCTTCTCATGAATTTAGAGCTGCGAATACTGTTACCGTGTATATTACTTAAATATAATGGAATCGACGTTATCTCCCAAAGCCCCAAGAAATTCAGCACGGAACATCCTTTCGCATTACTGCTCACGTACGTTTTATAAGAAAGCCAAAAACGAAAACAATATTCAATGCTCCTAAAGTACGGATACTACTATGTGCAGATACTTACCTATATTGAAAAACAGCATTACAAACTTTCACTTCACTTACTACCAAGACATGCTACTACCATTTCTACTTTAATAAGAACTACAATATAATATTGTTCATGTACTTACTAAAAAGATACATTTGTCTGTCTATTTCCTAAATCAATAGAGTCCAACCAATGCATTATTTTGGAATAAATGTACTAAAACTTTGCGCGTATTTTTTTGTACATATACCACAATGAAAGGTAATTCTAGAAGGGTAGTAGAGCTAATGGCTTTTCAGCCATGGAATACGATACTTTCTTGGTTATGTGCACAGTGTGCCTGTTGAGTTTGGGTTATTTGCACATAGTAGCAATTCTTAGTATTTAACAAATATATACATACTTTGCAGGATATACACCGTTGCCGGTACATCTGGTATGTTTACTATATACCTTAAATTCATTTATAACTAACTTGCCAATATCTTTTAACATGGGATATTATTGTCGTGAACCGTTCTTATTTGCATTTCCACAAGGAAAGTGGCATAAAATAGCGTGTGAGGGAGCACGTTATCCTCGACAACTACTTACTGCTATTGTAAAACGGGATAAAGGAAACGTGAGACATTTAGGTCTGATCTTCAGTCCTATGAATTCTCCTTAAACCAATTGCTTACCACTTCACTCTTTCAGTTTTTCTCATTTTGATTAGGTACTTCTCTATCCATTATTACAATTCGTGTGGTACATCCAAGATTTTTACTTTTCCCTTTTTTACGGGGGCACGCATTTCCCAGAAGTATGCTTTTGGACTTGAAGATATACCACCGAGGAAAATTACTGAGAAAAGGCCGAGTTAACCAAACCACCATTTTTACCGCACCGCATGCATCTATTTTTTCGTTTCGTCGAAAAAGCGACTTTTGCCTGTTTTACTTATCTATCCACAAAAATGCAAGCAGTATAAAAGCACTTCGGTGGTAGTATTGCCGTCGCCGCTACTTTCAACTTCAACCGTGAAAAGCAAATACCCTTGTTCCGTTTCTTTCATTTTCTATAATATGGTATGCTTGATAGTGTTACAATTTTTCTTTCTTTCCCCTCTGAATTTTTTACACGGAGAAAAGGGATTGGGTGTTCTTCTTCCTGGTATGGCAGTGGTAAGTGCATGTTTGATAATATCTATAGTAAAAAATTACAAAAATCTTGCTGGTGGTGCGCTCGTGTCGCTTCCTTCTCTGTATTGCAATGTCGTTTTTGTGTCTGTTATTTGCCTGGTGCTGTTACAACAACTAAAACTGGAATGTCCCAGTCAGTCTGAGCAGCATGCATGCACGTTTTTTAACTTGGATTGTTTTGTGTGAATTCAATACATTCAGCTTAAGACACACATTTTTTCCATTGCTTTGGTTCGTCCAATTCATCTCGCCCCGTTTTCTTCTTTTTATCACCATTTTCTATACTTGTGTTTCAAGTGTGAGTGGAGTAAGCCGAAGTAGTAAATATGCAATTCAGGCTTGCTGGTTTCAGCTCAGCTTGCCAGACTTTTTTCTTCACCAACCGCTGGTATGCAATGCATTCATTTACCACCAGGAGAAAACTCGGGAAAGTTGGGACTCCTATTATTCCTCCTCTTACCAAGTTCCCGTGCATGATACCCAAACTTCAGCCAACCTTTCTCTATCTCTCTGTTTGAATTCACTGTGAAATCTACATTATCGCGTACACTCCTGCCAACACAATATTTAGTTTTTGGTAACACTATACACACATTAACATTTTACTACAATACGGTGCTAGTAGTTTTCTTTCTTTCTGCCGTTTAGTCACATACAGCATAAGCAATGAAAGCGGCGGCAGCTTTACTTGGTCGCTTTACTTTCTCTTGAAATCGCTTTCCCTTATATTTTAGCCCTAAGTTGTATTTCAGTAATGGTAAGAGGCAGCAAGCGAGAGAAAAGGCACAAACCATCCTAGCAGGATATAAGTAGCAAGCATGTTACATGTAAGAATATTATTCGCGAACAAGTTCTAAGTCGAGAAGAAAAGAGCGTTCGCATTCTCCTGATGTTTTGCCCTCTTCAAAATGCTCCAAGAGTAAAAATGCTGCTGGTGCGCTATATTCCAGTCAAATTTACTTCAGTATTACGACTTTCAGCTCGCAACCGACGGAAGAGAGATAGGCTGTTCAAAAGCAAACGGCACACACACAAGCACAACACTTTAGGAAACCTACTTACATTCCAAGCTCCTTTCGGTTTCAGTCAGTCAGACTCTAACTCACGCTCTTACACAAACACACAACCTTGTTTTCTCGTCCACAGCAGATTATAGCCATTTGAAAAAAGGAGAAAGCTAAACGAAGTCTTTACTTTTCTCCACAAAAATAAAAAGAGGATCATCGCCAGTAAAAAAAGAGTGCTTGTGCTGCTATTCGATTTTCAGAGGTTGGCACATTTTGTCCCTGTTAATAGTAACGTGCTGTGGTGGTCTACTTGCAGCAAGGAATTTGTTGATGACGACGTAGCGCTAAAATATATTATGTTGCAGCCTAATCGTCATCATAGGGTAACAACAGTGCTATAAGTGCTGTTGCTGTACAAAGGGTAACAAGTCTCGTATTAATAGTGACAGCCGAAAATAGTGAGAAACTTTACAAAGACGTGGTAGCTAACTTTTTTGCATGTCAAATCAAAAGGTGTAAATGTATGAACCAGGAAGTTATGACGTAAAGAGAAAGTACTTGTTGGTTGAACGTTAATAGTAATTTGACTTTTCATCTATTGCGATTGACCATCAAATGCAGTAAACTTATTACACAAATCAAACCTTGAAATATAAAAATGTACTGTGCTTGAAACATTCTTTACGTGGTAAATTGGGATTTTGGACTTGGACTGATAGAGGTTGCATCGAAATCGAACATTACGTTTGCTAGGGCAGTTGTCCTCATTGAGAAAATACCAAAAATAGAGATACAAAAAGGCGGTTGGAATTCATACACGGAACACGGTAATAAAGGTTTGTCTAATGCTTTTGCGAATTTAATTATTGTGCATTTAGTTTAGAGTTTAAAAATTCTAGTTATGTCTATGATAATGTTCTATACAGAGTATTACGAGCCTTATTGCATGTTTCATTTCAACAAAGTCGTGTTCGTGTTCATGACTTTTTGCCACACACAATATATATTGACGTTTCATGTTTTGTTGTTTACATTCGTGTTGCTTCATGGCTAAGAGACTAACACGTACATAAGTCAAAATATCCACGTTTGTGTTTCGCATTCAATTACAACATGACACATATTACACACCATATTAATGCATTCAATTTTCTGCATTCCATTCTGACTTGAGGTGCTACCTGGGGTTTATGTTCTATTGCATGATATGACGAGAACATTCATTTTAACGTCTATATTGAATATGTGCTGGCGAATTTTAAGCGAATTCACAATAGCAAATACTGATAGTCAAATAACAAATTTGGTGCTGTCTGCAAAAGACTATGCTTTAATTAACTTTGACAAAATTTCGCTGTTTTATTATTTCTGTTTTTTTAAGTCGGCAGGGTCGCATACTGCAAGGTAATTCACAACGGCTGATATATTATTTAGTTCCTGTGGTTTGCGCTACGATTGACTTTTAGTACTTGATTGTTTCGATGAATCATTTTAATATACATAAAAAGCATACAATGTTAGGCGCCATTACTTGTGTTTTATTAAGACTGTGTTTACGATCACTTAAAGTAGTAGTAACTACTTTGTTGCTTGTTACATGCTATATGGACATCACTAAACACGAAATAAACCAAAAAAGACGGAATCGTAATATGTTTATTGCCTTTTTATGTGAAAACATTTCGTTCAATGTACTTGAACAAATCCTTGGCTTCGCACAAGTTTCCGACAAGTCAATAGAAAATATTGCAGAGAAACCGTTTGAACTTCCAACCTTACTACGTCAATGATTCCTGTCGCGAACGATTTCGCTGTTCTGTCAAACAAGAACCACAAATTCCGTATGTGACAAAAGGGAAAGTGTGTCTGTCACTTCACAAAAAGCTTTAGAAAGCAAAGCAAAAGGGGAAAGATGAAAAATTCCTTTTGAAGTCACTTTTTAGCTGTGGTCAATGTGTTGTTAATTCTGTAGTATCGTTTTGGTCAATCATCCCATTTGCGCTAGTTCATGGACGATGAGTTAACCGTGAAGTAAAGTAAACCGGATTAAATGAAGTTGGTCTCTTTCACTTTCTTCAGGTTAAAGATCAAAGATCAATACACATGTGTTCAGAAAACATACTAAAAATGAAAAAGAAACAGTGTCAAAGCTGTTCACCTTATTAGGTAAGTAGTAAATACTTAGTAGCTTTAGTTCATCACTCCGTTCGTCGGTACGGTCGTTAAAGTGATATGTTGAGCATCGCTACTAAAGAGATGTTTTTCAAAATCAAAACGCATTTGAGTTTTGGCCTTTGGTGCCAAAGGCTTTTGGAATATTTTGTAAATGAAACTATTCCAGTATGCAATACTCATTCAAAGTATTGCTCTATTGACAAAATTAGCACCATTTTGTAACAATAGGTTCCTAACCTCTAACCCTAAGTTTTTTATTTAATTTTAAATTTCCTTTGAAAAACTAATAAAGGACTATGTGCTCATATATAACAAAGAAACCCAATACGTAAAGTTACAAGTGATTTCATCATACACTATACACACATACGTTCTTTTTGGTTCAGATGGTATCTAATGTTTACTAATAGGAAAACGTAACAAGACCTTAATGTACAATTCTTCCTCTGAAGGTACATAATTATGCTCATGTCATCTCACACCCTTTAATTTAAATCTCAAATTCTTATTAGCGTCATAGTACAAAGTCAACTTTAAAGCTATACAGCTTTGTGTTAGAATGAGCTATGGTTAGTTCCCGCGTACCTAAACTGCGGTAGAAAGCAGCAAAATTCGACACCTATAACTGTTTGCAAAGTAAATTAGCAGGTTTTAGGCCAACTTTATACTTTCTTTTGTACAGCTTGTATAACACCCATGCAATGGTCCATTACCAATGGATGCGACTTGGCAAGCACAGTACGTTTAGTATATCTAGCCATTTACCGGAACGAGGAAAGGGTGCATGTAGATCCGTAAAAATAAAGGGAACATTAGTACCGTAATTGGATCAATCATGTATAGGTATTTTGTAAACTTTCTCTCAATGGTCAACAAATTTAATATGCAAAATTTACTATAAACACATATGCTATCATCAATCATGTTTCACTTATCTATTATCCACACTGAGGTCATTACAGAGCTAGCTAGTTAAATTGTACAAAGTTTGTCACTCAACAAAGCTAGAAACTGTTGAAAGTTGTTGTTAGTTTTTAGTTTTTACTTTCTTCCACAATTGCTGGATAACACATAATGCATGCAGTGTAGAGCAAAGTCTTGTTGTTCTTACATTTATTGCACATTGGTTTTGAAAAAGTAGAATTTTGTAACAACTTCATTGCAGGATAGACAAACCAACGCTTATTCAAGAGAGCATCACTATGGAAGGTTATAAGGCTGTCCAGCAATCATACAGCAAAAAAGACTTCCAATATTCAACCTTCCATAGTGATTCTCCCTTGTATAAGCTTTGAGACAAACTAAACACAAAGATTAAAACAAACTACGGCAACATGGCTATTTACAGAAGCTAAATTGGCTAGCTGGAGGCAATACTAGACTATCTAGCATACAAGAGTGAATAACAACTATGTAATGAAGATATTCGTAATATAAGACATTTGCTCCTTGTTTATCCGGTCAAGTACACACTCATTCATTCAAAAACTGTTTATTCTAAAGAAAAATAGAAGAGTTGAGGAGAGAAAGCGAGAAATGATGCACAAGATAGATATTTAATTTTCATACAAATTATAGATGCTTCATTCTTTAGGTAAATATTCACTTACAACTTGCTAACTTACCCATATTGCATTTTTCATGCTTATTGTTACTAAAAATTTAAATTGAAAAAGTAAAATGATCATATAGTGTATTTATCATGATTATGACATGAATACTAGCATAATATCCCAGAGGTTTCTCACGTTTGTTTATGGATTGTAAAGCAATTGTAAACATTTCCTATTTCATTTAAACCAGTCATGAAGCATGTATAGCATTAGCATGTAGATAAAGCAGATTGTCAGCCCAGTTTCTTGTATTATTGACAAGAGAACTCTAGTTACAAACAAGACATTATTATTGCTAAAATTGTTAGAATTTATACAAGCGCTGCTTAGTATGCTGATGCATGAACGATCTGCTCCTGAGGCGTTTCTAAAATTGAAGTTATCTTTCAAGTTAAGTACTAATTACATGCATATAAAAGCATCTTAAAATTATCATTTGACAGCAGTTTGATTGTGAATGACAGTAAATTGATCATCGTTATATTGTCATACAAACTTCCATGTGCGTGTTCATAGAACTTCCATATTTTAACGTGGATAGTAAAGATAGTATAGATAATATATAACCATTTACATTTACAAAGTAATATCATTATTATCGGGATTGTCCTTAACATTATCTGTTGTAGTTGTAATGCGACAGGTAACCAAAAGTAATTTTGTAAAAATGTCATTGCCGCATGATTTTACATCTCACAACTTGTACCACTAGTAGAGCTACTGTCAATAGAAAGGTCAATAATGTAGAAGTGGGCTTGGGCTCTAGTAAAAAATGACATGCATGACCTGGATTCTAAGCATGTGATGATATGGTAAGAGTTTGGGAATGTGCCTTTTTGGTTTGATTGTCAAAAAATTTTGGACGTTGACTCGTATGTTCCCTGCTACCAGAAGAATGACAAAGTCGGATAAAATGTATAAAAAACATGCACACATCATAATGACATTCCAGCTTTTTTCTTTAATTCAGTTGCACGAAAGCTAAAACAAAAATTTCATATAATATGAGTCTTACTAAGAGAAAATAAAAATGTATGAACGGACTTGACCAGCAAAATCTCTTTATCCTTTGACAGGAGCTGGGCACACTGCGAGCAAATATTACGATAGGAGAAGAGAAAAAGGGAATCGAGAGCAACACATTTTTCCATCTTGTGCTTACCAACTTGTGGACTACAACAAGCACTATTACTATCATGCACGCTGATGACACGCCCGACCTCTTTTCCTGGAGCACCAGTACAGGGATGGCGTGATGTGATGTGTGAATGAACGTGAGAAGATGAAAGTACAGTACAAATCTTCATCTTGGTTGCCCTACCACTCAAAAATAAGCGATCTAACATAATCGTTTACGAAGGGGTATTCGAAACAACAGCATTAAAGTAAAAAGGGAAATAAAATACCAACCAAGTAAATTTCATGAGCAAACATTTTTGACTGAAACTTTGAAAAACATAACTTTAATTTTACTTTCACCTCAACAATTAAAGTAACCAGGGCAAAAGATACAATAGTTTGTAGTCTGACACACAGCACGCTACTCACAAAGTTAATAACTTTAGTTGAAAAGTTGTAATGTTAAAACAAGGAAAACTAGCAGACTTATTTTATTATTAAAACAACTCTTGTAGTACATGTTGTCTCCTGAGACAATTCAAAAGTTGACACGTTGTATGAAATGAAAAGGTGTCCAGTCGTAGTCACAAGACGAAGCATGTATTAAGGCCAGCACAAGTCTAAACCAGCCAAGTTGCTATTTATAGCGTGTCACGGACCGTAAAATTTTATGCGGGGGATATAATAATAATAATATCATTATCATACCTAACCCGTTTCCTACTTTTTAATACATGCTATAGACAAAGAAAGAGAAAAAACGTACAAAAGGAATTTTACATTTCTACAATGGTTATTTGAGATTTCATTATTGCGTTAAAACACTGAAAATACTTCCCGCACTTACATAAGCTATCAATGATAACTTGGAGAGACTAAGTCAATAAATAGTAAGAAGGAAAGAAAACGGTACAACACTACTCGCATAAGAGTACAAGGCCCAACCTACCGAATTGTAGAAGTACTGTAAAAAAATTGTATTACACGACTAGTGTATAACTGTGCTTTCCTAACACGTCTACTTCTAGAAGGCTGGAATTATCTGTACAACAAGAAAATGTATATTTATGCTAAATAATACTTGGCCATAAGTCATTAAAATTACATACAAAAGGTATGATACAAAGAAAAAGAACCTTACCGGATTTTTACGTGGCACAGACCATGCTTACCATTGTCATTTAGAGAAAGTAAAAGAGATAAAAGAGAAAGTCTTTTCATGCCTTCTGTGCAAGCAAACTAATTGTTGCTATTTTAGACCGCTTCTCTTTTGTCACTGTGTCTATTCTAGTTAAGTTGTTATGCTGTACTATTATGTTTATTGTTACAATTACGACACATCAACTTTATGCTCCAATATCAAAGCGCACGCTGGAGCCACTTTCTCACTGTGCAAATAACGACATTGTTAGTACCAAGTGAAAATCCACACCATACTGTTCCTCCATCGCTTTCGTACATTCAGCTTTAACCAACGGCGTTACTGGAGTTTCTAACACACACCAATTACTTTGGAGGGAGGAAAGTGAAGCCGAAACAACTTGCTGCAACCTGTAACAAAAGGAACAATGGAAGGTAAGCTTGAAATGGTTCTTCAACAATTTTGCTCTAAGCTGTCATTACGTTTTTTGAACATATGAACAGTATACGATACATATGATAAACTATGGAATAATTGAGTTTACATGAAAATCTATAATATACATATATACAGAATGGTGTTCAGAAAAGCAATAAAATAAACTCTATTAGCGGGATTCTCTCTGTTTATATAACGTTAAAATTATATAAAATTGTAAATTGTTATGTACAAGAAAAGTACTGAAACGCAACAGCGTGTAAATTAATAAAATAGGAGTTGGCATTATACTTTTAGTTTAGTAACAGTAAAACTGAAATGCAAAACTAGGATATCTGTCGTGAAAATGGAAATTTTCTCAAATCATTTTCTCAAAAGTAGTTCATATGTATATAAACACGTTTCTCTCGTCTTAAAAACAAACATGATTTTATAGAAAGACGTTATTATCATCTGGGATGCAAAAGTTTCTCATGAACTCTCCTTACTTTCACGTAGGTAATCTTTAACAGCACGTGTGTTTCTAAGGTCTCTCTCATGGTGTACAAGATAAAATTATGCTAAAACTACCTTATCCTTCGCGTTAAAAAGTGAAAACTTTTTGTGACATGAAAAATATGCTGCTACCTTTTATTTTGAATTAAATGAAAGTAGGGTGTTGCATTGGTTACATGAAATTAAATAGCTAACAAACTGAGGAATAACTATAACTTCTACTTACAAGTTAAAAATCTCAATTATGCTCACAACAATTGTGTGCATGCACGAACTTATGTTTAAGTGGGCATTTTAAACGCCTTGGCGTGTAATTGTTATTTGGAACAAAGGCAAATTCTTTTTAATTTTTTAATGCTATTGAATATCGATTTTTATGTAGTTTTATACTCCAAAGTCTGGCAATACCTTAAAATAAATATTTTTCAAGACATTTTGTTTCTATCTATCTACGAAGCATGTAGGTATGGGCGATTTGCTATGTAGATTAACTACAACCTATTGCGAGCTATTACAAGTTACAATGAATTGAACCAGTGTGCAACCAAATAAGGTCAGGCAGTCAGGCTTGTCTGTACAGACAATTTATCGACGTTATGTATCTAGTATATTCAGGTAAATTTCTCAAAATAACATTTGCGTGTTTGCACAACACTAACCCATTTAAACATTTAATTTTATAGGGAAGGTTGCACTGTTTCGTCTCAAAGAAACCAATGAAACAATCGGTTGGAATTTAATGAACCCCTAGTCTTTTTGATTATTTGTACCTAATTATTATTATTATGATTTCCAAGAAAAATGGAAATTGTTCACAAGGCTGTTGTGTGTTTGTATTTGATACATTATACTTAAATTCCTTTAAAGGCCTACGGCTCATTTAGGTTCATGCTCAAGTTTTCACTTCTAATTTGACAAGCTTAAAAATTAAGGCAGATGAAACAAGGTAGATCTAATTTGATTTCGCACAATTTAACATTGTTTAAATAAGTAATTTAAGGACCTAAGGACATTTGAAAAAAATTAACCAATTTAAATATAAAGCATTGAAAAGGTGCCACCTCGAAATTCGAAGCAATAAACTTAAAATATGGAAACATAGGTATAGCTATTCATATTTTTATTTGTTATATACCTATTTAATACCTAAAATAATATGTTATACCAGCACAAAATAGTGATTTTATTCTTAAGGTTTCTAAGTTACTAAGTATTATAAAACATGCATGAAGTCAAACACCAGAGTCAAGAGTGGCTGGCAGTTTTGCATAACTTTTCAAACATTCCATTTCTCTGTAGAGCAGATTCTGCTCAGCAGAATACGAGTTTTGCTACTTAGCTCCAACACCAGTAAGACGTTGTGATGTCGGTGGCGCATTAAGAGAAATATGCAACTGAAAGTAGCAGCGAGAGGAAAAGGATCTGTATCACAAAACACGTTGTCCTCGGTGTTGTATCATGAATAATGAGTTGATTTTTAGTGAAAAATATTTCTAGATACGACGATTTCCAATTAACCTTTGTTGTAAAGCGTCAAAATAATAGTAAACAGCAAATTTCCCTTAACATTAACAATTCAGCATGGTTAATTTTCGATATTAAGTTAGCATGACTATTTCATTTGAAGAAGCAATGAGCTTTTGGCAAAACCAAACTGGAGCATAAATATCTAAGCAACTGTACCCGTCTGTCGCATGGAAGGTTTTAAAAATGCATTAAGGATAAAAAATCGAGATGTATATCTGCTATATATACAAAATATTATTTTTGTTATTATTTTATTTGGCAACCCAAACTATTTCGTGTCAGGGACCCATCCATAGTGCATTTTATTCAAATAATTTTACATATTCAATTCTTCTAAGCTCTTCAATCCTCACTCAGATGATATTTTCTGGCTTCGAACCTTACAACAACTAGTCTTGAACTAAACTGAAGTATCTACTTGCATAAAATATTTTGCAAGCATTCGGTTTGACTACCAGAACTAGAACGTATTAATAAACAAAAGAGCGCACGTTGTTATCTCTTTCTCTAAATACCCCATGCGCATTGGCTTGTACTTCTGGATGCTAGCTATAAAAATCCTTGTTTAGAGATGCATGCATTTTATCCTGTCCAAAGTTGTTGCAGCTTTGAGTTGTACAATGCATGGCTTCAACTATGTAGTGTAAAGTAAATTGTAACGTTCTATAAATAAGTAATTAAAGCATAACATTTCTCGTATAAGTAAACTATTTACCTAACATTATTTTTATTATTAATGCATGACTATTCACAATATTCTCCCTTTATTTGCAGCTTTTCTACGTATCAACTTTTTTACGCTCTTAACTTTTCTATATCTTATTCTAACATGGGAGTTGCCAGCAAGAGCTTATTCGACCCAGCACGAACCTGTCCCTATAATATCGAAGCAAAGAGATGACAAAGTGTCTTCCACAGGCAGTCAGGCTGACTTCTTTTATCCCGTACGTGGATCATCCTCATCAGTTTCAAATGAGGATTCTGCCGGACACAGGCCGCATTTAATAAGTTCACCCTTCTCCTCTTCCTCTTCATTAAGAGAACCTTCAACACTTTCTCAGTTGTCCACTGATACATTAGTTCGACAAAATCCACTACTGCAACTATCCCATTCTCAGAAAAAAATACTAAAAAGAAAAAATTCTAGACTTATAAGTAGAAATGCTAAGCGTAACGATATTTCCTTTATCCTTACTAACAACAATAACAAAAAGAATTTATTTCCACAACTTTTGCCACCGCTATACCACCTTACCTTTGACAATGCTGCTTTTTCGTATGTGGATAAACCGGAGAATTCAAATAATGGAATTTCTGCCTCAGCGAAAAGCGGCCAGCGAAGCGTTAACAGTAATGCTATTATTAGCGAAGACTTTGAGCAAATAGAGACTACCACAATGACATTGGCAGCAGAAAGGTATAGTAGTAGTAACAATAATATATTGCCGCAAGCTAATGCTAAATCTACAGTCCTGCTTGCTTTACCTACCAGTCCACGACAAAAAAGGAAAGTAACAGAAACTAACGAAATATACCCATTTCCGGTTGCGTACCTAATGAGTTCACATTATACTCTGGAATCCCCTTCCACATTAATAGAATCCCTTGATGACAATAGTGGGAATGGCGAACAGAGTAAACTAATGACTGTTCAAAGTCGTAGTGTTATAAATATTGCAAAACCCAACGCACTACGAAGAAATGTTAGAAGTGGTAGTGTTCGTGGTGGAATTAGCGATATAGATTCCAGTGATCCTAATATTCAGGATTTGACACTGCCTTTACAAGCTGACGAAAGTAGTACCTCTAGTGAGATTTTACCCGACTTTACAACACTTTCGCAAATGCCGGCTGGGGTTTCCGAAGTAACAATTATTCCGACTCTTGAAACTTCACAGCCTTCTGAGGATGATACAACCGGTACCATTGAAAGCACTGATGAAGATAAAATGTTACTAAATAATCAAACAGCAGGTAAGTACCGCTAGCAAGAACTTTTTAAACCTGATTGCTAAAAGCTTGTTTAAAATAAATGCATGAACACACCACAAGAGAATTTAAAGTTTACATAAGACAATTCAGTGCGAATAAGTGCTTCATTTTTTTGCGAAACGCTTACAAATACAAGCATGTTTGTTCACGTTTACTTTATAAAAGATTGCTAATTTATGAGTTTCCGGCTTTCTAATAAAATGCAACATGACCGACATATGCATCATGCATATGGATGTCTGGAAAATGAAGAGCTTAGCAGTTAGTAAGTTTAGATTTAATCTTATAGATAGTACATAAATTATATTCTTTCATCCTTTTCTTTCCACACTTGCACTTGTGGCTGATGAAAGTACCATACTACCATACCATAAGAATGATTCTGATTTTACCACTTTGATGTTATGTTTGATTTACGTTAATTTTGGAGTGTAGTGAAGTGTAGTTGGACAGAAAATTTGTTAGTGAGCAAACGCTTTTTTCTTCTTTGCTGCAAGTGAATACCCTATTTATATTTTCAACTTTTCAATCTACCATGCTCTGCCTCTGGCATGCTTTTTTAAGTGAAAGCAGTTGTATACATATGTATGCATGCGTGCATCCGGCAGCTTCAAATTCGTAGCATATAACAAAACCAGTGGGCCAAGTAATGAGTGGAAATGTTAACAGTAAAACAAGACCTCAAAATTACCTATGTACATGTTTTTTCATCCATGACTACCGTCGTCGTCTGGCAGGTGGAAAAGACGCAAGGCTGAGCGAGTTTATGGTTTTGAAAATACTACATGTAGTGTTCGCTTTCCAAATGCTAGTACTATAATATCTACAAACATAACCTACAACCTAAACGAATTCAAAGTGTAATTTCACCAACTACATGAAAGCAAACATCATTTGGACTCGACATACTAGCTAGTATCAATATATAGGACAGTGAACTCCAACTTTAAACTAAAAATTGCATGAAAAAAAATGTTGGGCTTGTTTTTTTCCGTTACTTAAAACAATTTTATGTAATTTTTCCGTCTCTTGGAATTTTAAAATACGTATGACACTTAAGGGTTAGATAGGAATTATAACCAAAATATATGGCAGCAGAAATAATGTAAAGGTCGGTACCACCACGTTTGCACTCACATTTAAATTTAGGGCTTTTATTAAACTGGGCACACCACAAAGCTCCTAAAGAGAAATATTAAATATTTCACTTGCTAATGACCAATGCAGGAGGTTTGGAGGCATTAGTTTTTAGTATTTAAAAAGTAAATTGAATAACAAGGATTTAATCGTGTTAATGGAAAAGTTCAGACATGCACAGTTATCATGTATTAGTGGATAGAAGTACATAGTACATACTGCATGGACATATATGACATATCTTCATTCACACCAATGAAAATTTATCTAATGTATGTTCGTAAATAGTTCATTTTACGGCATCCTCGACGTTAATGGAATATTTGAGTCAAGTCCTAGCCATCTCCAACATTTAGCGTATCTTTCCATTAAAAATTCTGGATTTTTAGTCGAGTTCACACAGTAAAAGTGGAAGATACTAGAAGGACAAGTTTGGTGGTCTCAAATGGAGTCACGAGTCCCTAACTGACATTTATCCCGCTTTCCTATTTCCCTACATTCACTGCCAAAGTCAACGAATGCAAAATAATATAATAATAATGTGTACCTTTCTGTCTCTCGTGTAACTTTACTGATTTTACGTATTCATGAATTCATGGATGGATACATTCTCATGACATGCTAACTCTTTCTGAGTATGACGGATATCCCAATGATGATGACTTTCGGCACTGTCACTTTACTTTATACTTCACTTGCTGGGAAAACACATTTACAGAGGGAGGTATCACTTGGTGTTGGGGTATATATAGTGTACTTGAAAAACATTTTTGCTTTCACCTCTGCTGAGGTGGAGGTATGAAAAAATCTAGGAATAATTATGCTTCTCGTCGGTTTCAAATCTTCGTGCATCGTACATGTACTTTATTCATCATGCATAAAATAACAAAGAGAGAAATTGAGCATAAATTCATAAGTCATTCATAAAAAGTTAAAAGAAAAAAGGAATGAATTTCGGTAAAATGGAATTTCATCAGCAAATCCAGTTATTTACACGGTACACTGAAAAAGATAGAAAATAATGGTTGCATTCCATTTAGAAGAGAACTCCTCAAGACTGGGATCTTACTAGATAATGGATAGGAGATGGAGACAAAGCGACACGTCACACGTCTGAATGGAAAATAGAAAACATGCATTTGAAGCAAGTAGTGAAATTGTGATTAATGGTCTCGATGGTACATCACATTTAAGGTTTACTACATCAAAAATGATAAGTCCTTATATTATAGTGGTGATATGAAACGTCTATCAGAGATTCAAAACAATACAAAAATAGAAAAGTTTATATGAAACATTCATGAGTCATGAGTTTGAATTTATTATTTCCACAGCATCAAGACTTACAGAGTATAGAGTACTTTTATGCGTTTGTTGCATTTAATATAATGAGTAAGAATAGTAAAGTGAGTAAACATTTAGAAAATATTTACCAGTGTTAAGTGTGTAATTCGAATTTACAATTTTGACCAGATATCATCAGATTTCAAGTTAAGACAGTAGTCTTTCTTTTCCTTTACCCTTCATTATTGTCAAACAAAAAAGCCTTAGCAAACAAATCACAAAAAACAGAATACTTTACCATGGATATTTTATTCACTTGGTCGATGCAACTGAATGAGCCGCTGGAAAAACTACTATTGTGAAGGTTGCTACGTTAGAATTTCAAAAATATCTAACTGATTTATAAAAAATGCGCAAAAGCAAGCATCTGACTTTTCTCCAATTTTGATTCTTTTGTCTGTCATTTTTCTTTTGCATTGCAAATCGCTTGCTTATCTTGTCTTTGGTGAGTTTATCGTTATTTTTATATTAGTAGCAATAGGAGAGATTGATTATTGGGGCACTGTAAGACAGACAAACTGTCCAGAACGATAAATAATTATAAAACCATAGCTGCTACATCTAACTTGGCAACCAGTTTAGTAGTTTTTCCAGCGGCTCATTCAACTGTTTCTTAGCTTCAGGCATTTCTGCTTATAAAAAGCAAAAGGAAAAGTTCAAATATCAACCATAATTTTTTACTGTTCCGTTATCTCCGTGTTTTCAACTACCATAGCTACAGTGTTCTACCATAGTCGCGTATGCAAAACATTTTAGAGAGTGCTCTTCAAGAAACCGAAAATTTATTTTCACATCAACGGCATAACCTCAAGTACCTTACATGTATTGCAAAACTCTACTGGTATATCCACCATCTAAGATCATAAGGAGTGACCTATGAATTCATCTTGTTGGAAACCGACCATCTGGGTGAAAGGTCGACAGGTTGGTAATTCATGACTGTCACACGGAGCCAGAAACTGTGAATACATACTAATACTAATAATAGTACTAGAGAGAAAGTTCTATAGCGTATCACCAACCTAACAGATAGTGCACATTTATGGTCTACGGTCTTGAGTGTCTATTCTTTTAGGTGAATTTACAATGTTTTAAGTCCCATGTGTTACGTGTTTCGACTAAAACATGACTCTCATCAGTACTATGTTACTACACTGCTTGGTGTGATTTTATTCGAATTCTCGTTCAAAAAACTGGTGGCCACCATTCACTGAATTAAAACTTAAGGCCATATAACATGCTTTATTGAAAAAATGTAGACTCATCTTTTTCCTTTTTTCTTTATTACATCCAAGAACTTATTGTGTGCAGAATAGATCAGCCATGTTGAAACAAGCACAACAATCTACAACAAATGACAAAATTATTTAGTTTTGTGTAAGCCACTCAAGTACACTTGAATAAATGAATAATACATCTAGTCATCATCACCGTTTGCTCCCATGATTTTCATGACAATGAGGGTCGAATAGTAATAAAGTAAAGTAAAAGTGTGAAGAGAATTCTTGGAAGGAAAGTAGAAAGAGTTTTGTCTCTTCCTGTGTTCGCTGAAGATGAAAACAACGCAAAGGTACCAAGAAAGGATATTTTGGTGTATGAGGGTAAAAAATGAGATGCTGATGGACTCGTTTTTAGCGGCTGTAACTTATAGCCTGTGAGATGGATGTTCAAGTAGGTCTGCTGAATCGTGTGAAAGTCTGACAGATTACCATTGTTAGTTTTGTTACTGAAGGAAAGTGATTTAGCACATACAAATGTGAAATTTAAAACATGGTTGAAATATGTACGTATCGCGCAATAGTACAACAGATAGTTAAACTAAACTAAAAGTGCAAATCTAAAAGTTGTATACAGGTCAACGTTTATCTAAACAATATGCTTACATTTTTGAAGTAGAATCATTTATAAGGTTTTTTGTTTGTTTGTGATGTTCATGTCAGTGGATTTAACATATTTTTTTCGCAAAGTATAGTTAGCTCATTATTTACTGGTGATTACAAGGTTCCATAACTAACTAGGTCATACAAAAGTTAACAGCGAGGTTCCATTTGAATACCAAGAGTAGTAACAATGGTAATGAAATATGGAATGAACTAGCTAAGGTAATAAGACATTCTCACAATTTGGTTTTTACATAGTACTGCCGTTCCTGTTTCATTATTGTCTATTTTCATTTTCATTTTACGTACTACACACAATGTAACTTGATTGAGAGACGATCGTACTTTGGCCGCAAACACGAAAGCGGTTGATCAGGTGAAAGTAAACAATAGGATAGGAAATTGTCAAACAGAACTACACGTACTACTCAATCTTTAAAAAATACAAAGGTTTTTTATCGTGGTAAAAATATAAAAATTGATGATGTAGACTGCTGAAGTCGTCGGCATTGACAACACTGCTGGCTGCGATAACGGAGAGTCGGTTTTCACAAGTTCCCTGCCACTTCACATTTTCTATTTTCTCTGGCTTGTATCTATACTTTCTCTAACTGTATATGTATTTTTTATGTATAAAACGAGTCTCACACAATGCAGCTTCCCATTTATGTATTTTCTTCGACAGCCAAGAAACGAGTTAAAAATCGATGTAGTAAATTGCATGAAAACTCAAAAATAAAAATTGACTCAAAGAACGTTTAGATTATGATAGAACCAATTTTTGCTCTTTAAATAAATAACGACTAATAACTTGCAAACTCGTTCTGTTGCCTGCCTGCGTAAAAATCCTGCATCTGCAAATATATCATTATTGCAATGGTATTTATAGTTTGTGTGCATTATTGTCGAGATAGTAAAGTTTAAAATTCGAAGATCCTACTATATAAAGCTCATAAAAACTAAGATGATACGAATTATTAGTTCTTTGTAATTCTTTTTATTTTATTAGATTGTTTATTCAATGGGAATTAAAACAAGCCTACAATTCATTAAAATTAGCGTATGTATTTTACCTGCATTTTGAGACTTCAATCTTATGAAATATCTCTTACCATCAGGGTAGCTCAGTGCCGCAACAAATAATGAATTAAAATGGACATCGGTCAGTTCATGAAATATCTGTAGGATATCAATTCATTACACTCGACACTTTGACAGCGACTAAAACTATAGTGATATAAATCCCCTATCATCTATGAAATTTCACTTATACATGCAAATATTAACAAGATTGCGCCGAATAACCAATACCCAATGAGGATATTATGCATTGAATGAGCAACAACTATTATAATATTGGGTTTGGGTTTGAGGTACCTCCTTGCATAGCTTTGGTAGTGGTAATTGGTAATATCCCCGTACCAGCCCTATCCATATCCATATAAAAAGCCTTTGTTTCTCGCTGTCTGAATGAATGAACGTTTTGTTTAGAGAAGGAATTAATTAAAACTCAACAATGAAATAGCAGAAACAGGTCCCGTATCCATTTTAAGGTTCCAATACATATGAAGCGTTCATATCGCAGCAGCCGTCTATTGACATGACTTTGCTTTTTACTCTTAATGACAACGATACTCGCTTTGCAGTACCAATAACCCTGCTGTGCTTCAAGCACTTTCCATTTACTTTCTCTTGCTAGCTTCGTCGTTGTTCCATCATTTTTTTTGGTCGACGATGCGACAAATGAATGGGTACAAAATACTGCTGGTACCATCATCATCTACGTTGACACAATATACATCATCCAGCATCAGTCTGAAAAATGCCCGCATTATTATTATAAACAACAAAGGACAGGACAGAGGTTGTTGCTAGAGTGTAAATGAATAAAAATTCGATATCAGAGGGAATTGTTGGGAAAATGCTCAAGGGAAATACGTGTCATGAAAAAAATGAGTTTTTTAATTCATCCATTTCGCTTGTGTTTGGCAAAAAGCTTTTTATTATGAGAGTGAAAAGGGGTGAAAGTATTTTGTCAAAACTTTTTCTAGGAAAGGTGAAATACCTTTCTGCAGTCTCCATGATTTCATATCCATTGAAAACCATAGTAGATGAAGAGATTTACAGGGAATTAGTTCCGAATTCCTTAGCATTGAATGGAGGTGTAGGAGAGAAATGAAAAGGAATAGGAGTAGATATAGCATATTATTGTCTATTGTAGATAGAGGGGTCTAGAATTCACCTTTTTCCCCTACAATATACAAATAATACTAATACAGGCCACTTTCATAGAGTGAACAGGATTAAGTGTTATGGTTTAAATATTGTTATACTTGATCGGATGATGTCACCGCAATCACGACGGTGATTTTACCACGCCCGTCTACACAATAAGCAAAAAATCATTTGGTTTTTAAACGTTAATTACATGAAAAATCTACTACCTGGCATGGCTACTTTGTCAGCCTATATTTATAAATTTATAATATTAATTAGGAAAACAAATACACTTTTTAAATAACACTTTTGCTACTCTCATTGCTAATTTATTTTTTAAAGTTTACTTATAACACATGTAACAAAACAATCTTCTAGTTTCAGTAAGTGTGCAACCTGTTACCAACAAATTCATACAAAAAGTTTCGTTGATTTGAGATGGCTGCGTAAAAACTTGAATACATTCATAACTCGCAACATGGCAACTCGTAACATTTCCGTTTGCATTCGATCCAACAAAACTTTTCAGAATCAGAATGTTTTGTTGCTTGTTATATCCTTCGTCCAACTCATACATATATGCATACTACCTACTCGACACTATACTATAGCTATACTTCTATACTGTGGAGAATTTCCACTCTGAACTTTTAACTGTAACAATTGCTGATTCAAGGGAAACGTTTCTCCCACGGGGATTTCAAAACATGTATATTTCCAGGTTTAAACGTAATCAGTGTTACAACAGAAAAATAAAGAGTAGTCTCTTCCTGAATCAGAGAAAGAAACCAAAATTTGACCAACTATATAATACAAATGGAACATTTAATAAATTTAAATACCTAGCTATGTTTCTTTGCAATAAAGTTCTTTTACATTAAATCGAATAACACTTTCTCTGGTTCGGTATTACTGCGTTTCTATGGTACTAGAAAGTTTCTATGCACGTCATAGATTGCAGGTGAAACTTGATATGCAATATTTTAAGGATAGGTAGGAATATTGGGGAAAATCTTGGACGTCGTTAACACGTCTGGTATATTTGTTCATGATATAACTAAACTCAATGAATGATAGAATTCGAATGGTGCAGATCGAACTGAGTTCGTGTTATAACAGTATTAAAACTCTATGGAATAGTCTATTGAATTTGAAGAGCACACTTTCACCAGTCGTATATACGAAATGACGTAATGATAATAATTTCTTCCTGACATGCAGTAAAGTGAACATGAAGCGTGTAAAAGTATTCATATATGAACCTCGATACAGAAAAACCCGTTGAAATAAAATATACTGACTGAACTTAAATAAACTATGATTTATAAAAATGTGTGAATAAATAATAATGTGGGAAAAACAGTGTAATTTTCTGGTCTTTCCGGCAATAACTGCATTTAATACTCACAATAATGCAATCAAGTAGAATTCTATTGCTCAACTTGATGGCGTTTTAGTAGAATCCTTAGAATTTCCATGACAGGGTGTGTTTAGTGTACAGACACATTGAATGGAACACTCTTCGTCGTCAAGAAAAAAGTGTTATGATACATTAGGAAACTTACAAGAGGCTTGTTTCTGTAGTTAAGTGGATTTTAACTCATTGTAGCATGAAGCCCCCAAGAGGCAAACTCATAAGTGGACAGTGGACTCATGTTTTCACTTTTTATGGTCTATGTTTGTTCGGACTTTCACAGAGTGATCAAGAGCTTTCTAAAAAGTAAGCAAATGATGAAAATCTTTGTCAAGCTTTGCTCTTTCCTTCCCATGTCCTATTTTTTATATATCCAGGCGTGTCTGGCAGTAGTATGTGAATTGGAGGGTAACATGATATTTGTCCCAGTTGTAAACATCTAGTGCGCACTAGTGACTTAATAAAAGGTTGGATCGTGCTGTCTTTAACCTTCTGCAGATTCCCAGTCGTGAAAACATGAGAACCCCAAGAAAACATAATGCTATAATGATGTTATGAGGATTGTGGATGAAATGGGCTTGTCAGTAGTACATCTTCAGTTAGACAAAGCATTATGAAAAGGGAATTAAAAATAAAGCATTCCAGTATCAGCAGCAGCATTTGAAAAAGCACTTCAAAAGAGATGCATCTCTCGAATTTGATGGGGTATTCATCTAATACATATTTTTCAATGTGGTTTACTAATAATGCGGTACGTTTGCAAAAGCACCTAGATATCTATATTTTAATAGGCATCTAAAAAGATTTTATGTTAACACTCAAACAGTTATCAACCAATTCAGGGGTTAGTTCATGTTAGCAGAAAAAGCAAGAAGTCTTTTTGTAAGCAAATTGGACGTAATTTTACTAGATTTACTTTTATGAAACAATAAAAATACAGGTCATATGCTTTGTAATATAAAACGTGCTTATATGTTTTAGAGTGTTGCTGTATGTATGAATAGCATCATTATTGTGTAGAGTCCCGCTGTAATAGTGTAAGATTGCCTGCTGCGGGAACTAGCTGAACAGGAGTGAAAGTTGTAGAAAAGGCTTTTGTGCTGAGCTAGTAGGCACTTGACACTCCAATAGAAATTTTTTATAACTCTGTACATGTAATCAGTAGTAATAAACTATCGAATTGTGCATGGAAATGTGTCTAGAATTATATATTGTAAGTATTTATTTCAGATTAATCAATTTAATCTTTGCAATTTAAACCTCGTGATGAGTAAAAACGATTTCTCAGACAAATGTTAAATGTATAACAACGTCGGTTGGAAGAGATTAATTATTAGGTTGGCGGTTATTTTCATTCATAATCATCGATCAGTTTAAAAATGATAGTATTGATTTACCATTTAATGGTTTTGTTTTCGTTGTTGTATCGGGGTAATTAAATCCTTTCCTTTCTCCATGTGAGCAATGTATGAAAGGAAAGGAATAACAACGGTGCATCGTCAAAACGCACTATTGACTAACTATGACTTGTGTTACGATTAGTATATGTAAGTTAATTTTCACTATTAACATAAATGCTTCCTTTTCCTTCTTTAAGGTACAACTCCACTTCGAGGGAAGTGCAACGACACCATACAGTGTTTCGGGGAGCATGTGGAATGCAGACTTAATATTTGCAAATGCCAACTTGGCTATTTGCCACGTATCGACAACGGAGAATTATGTGGAGGTAAGAAAAATGTAAAAATACATCTAACTTAACTGGTTACATATCCTTATATCAAATTAACTTAAGAATACCAAAAATATACGAACTAATTACATATGCACATACATTCAGTAAGTTTTTCTAAGGATAGAGTATTTTTTCTAGAATTTCTTTATGCTACTTGTCGTATCAGTATTCTACAAATGCAACTTCGTAAATTAAGACTACTAATTGAGCTTTCAAATTATGTACTTGGCTTGCTCTTGCGTGATCATAGAATCTCCATCTTTCGTTCTCTCCTGCACGTGATCTGAATTACTAAAGGGTAAAAATGACAATGATTGCTAGACTGTAATTCTCACGCTTATCTAGGTATATGTTTGTAAGAATGTAAGATGCTCGTTGATAACTTCATTATTTCTACATTGATAATAAGATAATATCAAAGTAACAACATCACGCTCATTTATCCATTTGTCAATCAGGATTATAAAGAGCTTGCCAAAAACGAAAAGAGATTTAAACAAATTAGATCCCCGTGCCGTGTTATAAAAATCATCTATGGCCATCGATATATTTCGTTTTCTGTAAAGCGTGAAGGCTTCGGTGTATGATAATATAAACTAATGTTCCATTTCGCACTGCCCATGTTTTTACGCATACAGACAAAACAAAATGAAAACCAAATCAATGTGCAAAGTGTTTGATGCGTGAATCAAATCTCGTTGAAATCAATGAACAAAAAGTTGTGCATATTATAAATGAGTATATTTTTCTGCAAAATAATGGTATATTTCCACATTTCCAGGTGTTAAATCGACATTCACAATTTTGTTTTAGGTTCACAGGCAAAACATTAAAAATATGTATGTGTCCCCATCATTACAGCACATCACAAAGTCAGGATACAGTTTATGTGTACATCTTGTATTTAGCAAATTCAAGAAAATATTGAGTCATTACGATGAAATGAAGTATGTGGTCATAGTAACTGGTCTGAAGAAATTGTTGGTTAACAAGATACCTACGTAGGAAAAATAGTTTTGTTTGTAACCGTCTATATGGCATACTTTACTTGAGAAAAGTTTTGCTAGTCGGCTAGTCGTAATCGTAAAGAAACGATGGAATTTTTTATACTCAAACTTTTCAAACTTTCTCTTAAACAATTTTACAGCTACCAATAAGCCAGACTTTACCAACAAGTTTGAGATTGGAAATAAATGTGAGCATTGTTCAGTGTCTTGCACTTGCCCAGTAATAAACTTAAGGACAATAATAATGACTTCATCTGTCGTAATGGCTTGCAAGATTTGGATTCCACTTTCACTCTCAAGTCTCAAGTGAAAATCTCTTGATATAGTCTTGCTTCTGTCATAACACACTGCAGCGAATTTCTACTTTCGTGGATTGCCATTTACAGAGAATATGTCGATCATTTCTATTATGGGCACAGGTTTTGACCTTCACAAAAATGCAGTCTTGCAGTCCTTGAAGCAACACAATAAAGTAGTGGGTTATGATCAGAAAATGGGTATAGCATCTAGAGTAGTTATTAGAGTTGGAGCATAAACAAAAAAAACTCCAGACCCTTTGTTTGAAGAAAGCATATCATGCATCCATAAATCTAACAAACTATACCATAAATATTCTTGGAGAAAAATTCCAAGTTGGACCAATTACAAATTATGAATTCAGACTTCATGCTTTATTACGAATTATCGCCTCATGCACATATAGTAGAAAAAAGTTAGATGGATGCATTTCCATTGTTTGATATTGTTATCGTTTTATTGTTATCGACTCAGAATACTGAAGACAAGTAAATTCCTTGAAGAAACTCTACTTCAAGGATGTCCCAACATACAACTACATAAATATAATGATGAACAATTTGATTAGACTTTGAAATTTAGTATCATTATGACTGTGTTACAGAGGCCAGCGCACATCATGTTGAGGTTCCGACGACAGATCCTACCATGATTGGTGTCGTTGTTGGTCTCGCACTAATGTCTGTGACACTTTGTATTGTACTCAGACTATTTGCAAAGTAAGAACTTTTAATTACAATTCAAACAAAAAATTTATTAACGTTATAAAAGCAAACTTTCATTATGAATATCAGGGCACGATTCCGTGAGAATAGGACAATTTTCAACACTCCCAACCCTCGCTTGATGAATGTGTCCTTACTCAAAGGGTCCAAAACGTTACTGCGGGGAAACAGCGCTGGAGGCCAAAGATCAAGACGTGGTAGCCAAGTCTCGATGAATAGTGGGCAAATTGAAGGACAGTCACCAACCAACACAACAGGGGATGGAAACGGAATCACTGCAGCAGCAACAGCAGGGTCCTCTCATCCTCATCGTGTCAAACCATCACGGACACTATCTACCGATACTACCAATCTTGAGGGAACTCCAACTTCTTCAAGGACGATAGCCTCAGGCACACGATCCAAGTTCCGCCAGGATTCTGTGGCTTCAAATGTCTGAAATTAACATGCTGGAATTGCTGGATTGCTGAAAACTATAATTTTGATGGTGTGCTGGATCCCAATTTCTTTACAAAATTGGAAATTATGTAGCTTATAATTAGTCCAAAGCTTTGGACAAAGTATTTTCAACAAATTCTCCTACATTTCAATTTGCTGTCTTGTGGCATTATCCTATCAACTGTCAATCACCGAAAAGTATAAATCATCGTCCCCATATGTGATCATGTTCAGTAACTTTGGAATACCTATACAGTAGTTAGACGTAAGTTTATAAAAATGCTCATTATTTACCTACATGCAGCAACGTAATTAATGCATAACTGACCACACCACCACTAAAATATGATGGTTTCATTTCATATACTCCAAAAATCACCTAGAATGTTTAATTTTTTATTAAATATATTTCATTTGCGACAAATGATTTCACCGTTTGTCACGAAGAATCGAATTCGTTTAACAATCTGCGTAATTTATTTTACCGTGTACGAGTAATTTTTATACCAACTATTTGTTATTCCTGGAGGAGTGAATCGTCCATGAAATTATCCCTAGTATAATACTGCTTCTTTTACTGTAATGCGTTAATTCTTATACTTATTCACATAAGTCACCACAGAATCCTCTAGTCATAAAAGTATTGCCACTAAACAGTTAGTTAGATAAAACATTTTCCAGCTTTCTCAAATAACTCATGAGATGTTTATTAGACATTGTCTAACAACTTTTTGCTATCGTTTACATTGTAGTTACTAAAATCCACTTTATCAATCTACATGTTAAAAGGAGACGCTTTAATTTAATTACAACCTTTTCGTATCCAACGTCCAGACAGATAATTGTACCACAACAATTATCAAAACATAGTATGACTGTCTCCTGACTTCCTGACTGCAGTTATGCATTTATGACGCACATTTCGTCATATTATGTAAATTTTAGGAAATTTAAAAGCATTTGGAAAGAAGCGCAGCGCAGAAGAAATATATTTAAAGATAACATCACTTCAAAAAACATTAAACTTGGTAAAACATGTACTTTACAAATCCAGTTTTGTTAAGCAAATTGATCAAGTAACGAGAAGAAAGTTTAGTACTAAGTACTAAATAGTATGGAAAACAATCATTGGGCATGATATCAATAAAATAAAGTATTACCTTTTATGCAATTCTTGGGTGGTTGTGCTTGCTTGGATGCTTTTGAAATTACTGTAGATTACACTGTTGAATGTTATGATATGTATGAAGCAACAAAAAATATGTAAAGGTCACGGTAAATTGATACATGCCCACAAAAAATCACACGCCCGTGCCCGTATATTATTGCCTATCCTAGTGCCTAAAAACAAATACCGACTTTTCCGCAAGTAATGTACTCCAATAACGTAACCACTTTCATTAAATAATTACGCATAAATATGTATACAGAAATTACTTAATTGTATTATGAGCAAGTTTAAGATTAGGTTACTTATTGACTAATTGTATTTATGAGAATTCATCTCGGTTCATGCAGTATACTGCAGTATATGAACTCATATATTATGTCAAATTATGTGTCTGACATGTTGTGGGATACATTTAACAAAAATTGAACTACAAATTCAAAGAAATTACTTGACTTTCAAGATTCCTGTTTTGATGATGGAGTTTCGAGAACCTATGTGTGAATTTAATATTTATGAGTTATTTGGTAATTTCGACAGTATAGATTTAAGTATTTGTTGTAATTAAGAAGTTAATCTTATCTCTTATGTTAATGATCATTATCTGATGTGGTCAACAGAGGACCGTGAATTCGGAGAAGATGCCATACTAATACTATAAACTTGTAATCAATTATTATAAGTTGTAAGTATTCATAGATGCACCAAAGTATATAGAAACAATTTCAAAACAAAACTAGATCTTATAAGTAGCAAGTAGCCCAGTAAAAATTTGGAATGTCTTTTGAATATTGTACAAAGTTTTCAATGTACAATTTTACACAAAGGACAAAATATGGTAAATGAAGAATTAAAAGTTGTCTACCTTTAAATATAACGTTTTCGAATTGCATAAAATATTCAAAAAATTAATTGAATGTACATAAGATTTTTGTTGGATTTAGAGCAATAGCATTTTAGAAGTAGTGTTTGCTGAAAAAGTAAACTAAGTGAGGTGTAAAATTTATATTTAAGCTAAAGCGTCAAAAATAGAATCACCTTAGTTATGTTGTGCACATTCATGTTACACTAGAATTTAAATTATCTCCTTAAAACGGTTTAAATAACCTTTCCTGTAGTTCCAGTTTTTTCATTCGATATGTTGTTTATCTATTTAGAATACTCACATGGTTTGAATAGATAGTTATACGGAGAGACGACATATAAGCAAAATAAGCATCTAATTTAGGACTTTAGGACACGATTAAAACTGTTGTAATGCATTTGTTCATAAAGTATATTAAGCAAATGTGTAGTGCAGAGTCGCATTCATTAGTTAATTAAAAATTTCTAGCTTTCGTGTGTGATTAAATACCTCCATATAATCCGACAATTGATGTGATGCAATCAACATATAATATACATACATATTAATAATCGAATTAAATCAACATTGTACTCCTTCTCTATTTGTACTATCCGTGACTTTAAGACGAGGTGTTCCGTATATTTTCTACCAGTTTTGCGTGATATTATACCGTAACCATTTACCGTATATGTATCTTTTTACTCAAGGTTCGCAGTATATGTAATGACAAACATACGTTTATATGCCTAATATTTCATATTTAAAGAACCAGTACAAGACATGACAGTCAACAGTATTTGTATTTAAGTATATGGTTTCCATATTCATTTTTGTAACTGAATGAACACTAGAATTAAGATAAAAAACGTGAAAATCGTTTGACATTCTATTTAAACTTTAAATCTTTGTACTTTGTATATGGTTATAATTTTTTAGCATAGCGCTTTAATTAATTTCAGTGCACATTTTTATTTATTTTGAAACGGTTTTACTCAAGCATACATACTTAACCAGTGTTTTGTATTTTGGTTATGTTGTGATTTTAATAGTAATTTTTACTCAATACAAATATAATGCGAACATTGATGTATTATTTGAAAACCATGTCAGTAAATAAAAAGGCCTTTCCTATGATTCTTCAATATTTAATGCGTTTAAAATATTATTGTTTCTGTTCGAAAAGTCTAAACTACTACTTTCATATTTATTGACACCACTCAATGCACTGGGTCTGTCCGACTTTTGTTTTTTATTATTGTTCCTAAACCAGCGCGCAAGAGCTGTTTGGATTTCACCACGGAATGAGGGCCCTCGAGCGTAATAAATGGGCAGATTAACGGCAGCATTTAGCACTATTGAAAGTGCAAATCCTAGAACAAGTTCCCGATAGTATACTTCCCTATGATGAAGGTATATATAATGCGTTAGAGGCTCCACGTTACATACAAACAATACAATGACAACCGGAACAAACATTCGGGCAGCTCTTATATCTCGTTTTAGCTTAGTATTCATCTCTTGTCGTTTGTTTGCAAATTTTTTAATCTAAAAAATTGGGAAACAATTATACGAGATTATTGAATAGCTGGAAACATCATATTCTATTCCATCAGTATAGCATTTTTCTTGAGCTTTAAACTTACCTCGATGAATAGAAGAACATTGAAAACAATTAAAATTGGAAATGGCAGAAATATGTCGATAATGTAGTGTATGGAACCTAACGTAACGTACCAAAACCGTTCTAGAGCTGTGGCTCGTAGAATGTATGTCATGTTTCTTAGACTAGGAACTTGCTGCCCGTTGTAGTTGTAATCGATAACGATGCTTGTGTAACGAGGAGCGTTAATTGCAATGGCAAATATCCCCACAACAAATGCCATTAATTTAGTTTTACTTGACGAAAACCAAGTGGATGACTTGATTGGAAAAGCTATGACGAGATAACGCTCTAGGGTTATTAAAACGGTCATGCACACTGATCCGGAACGTCCTTTTGTAAAACAGTTGTATTGCTATTAGATTCAAATTAAAAAAAGCAACATCTATGTTTTTTTGTAACACCAAACGTACCTATGAAGCATAGTAGATACGGTATGTAATACAAAACGAGTGTGCCTGGACCCTGGCTAATTCCTTCTGCAAAAACGTCACATTTAAATTGACACGAAGTTAATCGAACTTGATTTCGTCAATCATGATTATTATAAGTGTATGACATGATGCTCACCATAATAGCTGACCATTGCACTTGCGGATATGACAGCCATTAAACTACTCAGTAAATCAAAACTTGCAAGAACTTTGAGCATGAAGTCGAAGGCTCGAGGAGTTTGGTTCTTTTTAGTTATAACTATAATCAAGAAATTTGCACATGTCCCAAAAATTCCGATTAATACAATGAAAAACCATAAAACTATACAAATTAAATGACCGACTGATCCATGATCTTCCAGTAGATCCCCTGCCAAAAATCGTCCCGGTTTGGGACACTCGAAACATATTTTCTTTTTGGATGCAGTCATCAATGGCGAACAATCAATATTATTTTCGGGAAAATCTACTAGTAAACAGAATAAAACTGGTAATCTTATTTTGTCTTCCATGTTTAACGGAGATATTAATTTAAGCCAAAAATGTTAACGCATAAAATGTACATTACTATTTGGTAATGGATGATTTAATTGATTGAAGGATTTGCAATTCAGCTTTTCATTCTTTTTAAAAACATGCATTACATCATCATTTACTCAGAAAACCGGATATCAAATTGCATGATAGGCCCAGGATTCGCATTTCGTATCACCAGTGAAAAGTGACCACAATAAAATTGAATGGGTTAAGATCCTAGTTAAGTCATTATATACCACATTGACCACCAGTCATGTTAGTCATTTTCACAACATGTCGCATTAGGCTGGTTGTTCTAATTTGGTATTGCATCATTACATGTATGTGGTTCGGGTTCTTGAAGAAACATAATTACGGTTCCATATTACAATTGACTATGCTTGAAAATTCAAAGACTATTGCTTGTTTGCTTGTATCGAAACGCGTTTTAAAGATGCTGAATTCGCAATTAAATGAATTGTTAATATCAATCACGTAACATTATAAAGGATTCAATATTTCATTCATTTTATTGATTATTTCTTTCTTAATTTGTTTCAAAAGTATATAATGACTATTTTATTTACTTTCAGTTTTATAGAAAATCACAGAAGCAGAACATGTATAGTTACACATCAAAATATCAGTTTTGTTTGCATGCAGTAGCATACTCAGGAAATACAAATCAGCAAACATAACAAGCGATGCTTATACAGTATTCATACTAACATCCACAAACTTATACTCTATCAATTTATTCATATTTGGGCAAAATATATTTCCTTTTGAAGCCAGATTTTCACTAATGCAACCATCAGTTGACTTGAACCCCATAGCATTACCTATCGAATTAAAGTTGAACAAATTGTTACAAATTGAACATTCTTGGTCACATTTGATCTCATACCATTTTATTTTAATCAAATTCATTAACTTACCACAGGCAACATTACCGTCTGCACAGTTTGTTACCGCCGTGATTAGTCCTTTTCCAGTTAGCGTTTGCTTCACAGCGTCATCTCGCGAAAATCGGTAATCCACTTGGTACTTCTTCTTCAATTCGTTTAGACGCTTAATGCTTTGAGACTCGCTTTGGTAAAATGGAAACTCAACATGCTTAATTGACTTCAGTACATTCTCATTACCACCAGCAAATAAAGCTTCCAAACCATCAATCACCCCTTCAAGAATAAACGAATTAAGTTCTTTTACAAACTTCCCTGCAAAGTAGCCAGTTCCATACTTCAAAAACTTAAAGTTCAACTTATCCCCATGAGAAGCGGCTACTTCCGCCAACGCCATTCCACTCAGGACAACATCCAGTGCAACAAACTTCTTGTAGGCTGTGGAATCCAGAAAACAGGAAGCTTGCCCTGACTTGCCAAATCCGTCATGCTTAATGTATCGTTTCTTGACAGTGTCATCCGTCGATGACACCACATCCTTGAAGCTCCTTTTCTTTTCTCCAACCACCTTCTCAAAAATAAAGTCGTCCAAAAGGCCTTTGTATGGTTCGCTTTGCTGAATCAAGACCAATTTCCCAGAATTGCAATGCTTTTGAAACTGGAGACCAGCGAGGTCACAAATGTACACAGGTTCATTCTTTTGGGGCACGCGGGTTGATTTGTAGCCACCGTAGAACGTTGTCGTGTCCTTTCCAACAATTACACTTTGCCTGGCTAAATCTTTAATTGAGTACATTCGCTTGGTGTTTTTAATTTCTGGAAGATATTGGGATGTGCAAACAACGCCATTAGTGTTCCGGGATTCATTCCTGGCGATTTTTTGCAGAAGCACAAGATTCTTGCTGTTGAAATCCTCCGTAATTGTAAATGACTCTAGAACTTTGGAAGGAGCCGGTGCACTGCTATCCCGACCTCTTTTAAGTCCCGGCTTTTCAAGTACTTGAAATTCAATGTTTTTCAGTTCTTTTCCAAGAATTGCAAGACCTTCCTGGACCCACGAGGGAGCATAAACGAACACACCCTTCGTTTGACATGCTGCCATTTGCTGTGGGGTCTGATCGTGTCTCAGATAAATTTTGCAGGGCATTTTGTTACACTTGCAATTTTAACGGGCTTTTAGTTTCTAAAAGTTGAAGATTTGAAGAATGCTATTTAGTTGATTTTATCCTCACAACTTGCAGTTGTCACCAGAAGAGATAATTATTGTAAAAGTCAATTCAGACAAAATTACAATCGTTTAGGATGTTTTTCTATCGATTTCACGTATTTGAGATGCAAGTACAGAAGGAAGACTAGGTACTGACTGACAGGTTGTCCGGAGGATTCATCAACAACACATCAACACATGTGTTTTTGTCCCGCTTTCCATTCCCAAAATCCTCAACCCAATAACCAAATCCATTCACCATTTCTCTTTTGGCTGTCTGCCGAGGAATACTAGGAACTCAGTCCAGTGTTGCTGAGAACGGTAGAGGTATTAAGCAGGATTATGATAATGATAAATGATAACATACTTTATGCTGTAAAATGAATGACTAAATAGCTAACTAATCAAATGTAAAAGCGCATCGATCCATATATGGCTCGATATGAACCATAAACAACGGTTTTATATCTCTTGTTACTTTAAAACGTGTAAGTTATTTGTTTGTGGTTGACAATTTCACTGGAAGTATTTTGGTACATTTCATTGTTCATTGCAAGATTAAATTTTAATTCAATGTAAAATGGCGTTTATCCTTGCATCCGCCAATCGCCAGTCCACCTACTATGTTGTATGAAATGAAATAGATACCAACATAATATGACGAGTGAATAATTGTTATGTTCTCGAATGATTTTTATAATGAATATGAATGAAGTAAATTGTCTCACTTCAAGTAATTATGCAGAATTGAATAAAAGTATTTGTACACGGTTTCAGGGAAGTTTCGTTTGGATAATCTGGATTTCTCAATATGACATTATAAATTATTATGGTTCCGGGAAAAAAGTCACCAACTACTTTAAATATTTAGGTTACAAACTCATAATACCATTCTCTTTAATCTCTCATAGTATTTCAACAAGAATAAATACTGTGCTTTATATATCAATGTATTGCTCAGTCATCAGTAAATTTATGTTTGGACAAAAGATGTTCCCTTTTGAATCTAGGTTTTCCGCAATCGCAGCATCCACACTGGAAAATCCCATTTCGTTACCTGAAACGTATAGTTAGATAACATACCTTATTCTCAGTAAATGTTCTCAGTTATCAAACTCTGTTTTATAAAGTTTAAAATGATGATTTTTATTACCGCAAACAACGTGATTATCCCCACAGTTAGTTGTTGCAACGATTAGTCCTTCTTTAGAGTTTTGTTTCAAAGCATCATTCATTCCAAAAATAATAGGAATTCCATATTTGTCATTCAAGGCCTTAATTCTTTCTGAGCTCTTGTTATCGCATTTGTAGAATGGTAACTCAACACACTTTATAACTTTAGGAATTCCATCCCTTTTAAAAAGTTCCTCAAATCCATCCAAAACTGCCGATAGAATCAGTCTGTCCAATACTGCTGCAAAGTTTAGGGCAAAAAACCCCGTTCCGTACTTGAGAAACTTGAATTTGATTTTGTCGTCAGGATAATGGGCGGTCACAACCTTACTAATAGCCATACCACAAAGAATGACATCAAGTTTGACAAAGGAAGCATAAGCTTTCGTGTCCAAATAACATAACTTCATGCTAGGCAATCCATAACCGTCATGAGGTATGTATCGCAAGGAAAATTCGTCATGTTTAGATGGGTCATCGCTACTGCGTAGCTGCTTAACCTCTTCAAAGGTGCGTTTTCTCTCCCCAACAACCCTTTCGAATATCAGGTCATCCAAAATGCCTTTATGAGGCTCTTTTTCTTGAATCAGTACCAACCGTCCAGAATTATATGGTTGTTGAAATTGCAATGCAGCGAGATCGCAGAGGTAGCATCGTGTCTTCTCGTGCACTTCTCTTGAGCATCCATAACCTCCACACCTGGAACATGTATCGACCCCTACAACAATGCATTGCCTTACCAGGTCCCGAATAGAGTATAAAATTCTCTTATCTTCTATATCAGAGTACAAGGCCTTATTAATGATTCCAGTGACATTACGAGCCTCATTTCTGGCGATTTTCTGCAATATTATTAGACTCTGCTCATTAAAGTCGTCGGTTATGGTAAATGATTCCACAGGTTCATGTGATTCTGCTCCTCCAGATTGTGTTTCATACAACTCAAACTTTATTCCTTTAAGCTGTTCTCCCAAGACCTTCAAGCCTTCTTTCACCCATGATGGAGCGAAAACGGTAACTTTGTCAGATGAATACGTTTCGCGATCAGAGATAGACTGTCCATGTCTTAAGTAAATTTTACAGGGCATTATCGTACCTAAAAACTAAACACTAAATAATATTATGCTAATAAACTTTACGCTGGTAAAAGATTGTCTTGCCGAAAGTAAACCAAGCGTAAGATATTGAGTGACTCAATACACATGACGAACAACTAAATTGCAAAGGTTTGTTTAGCATTAATCGCTGTGCGCACAAGAAAAAATACCAATCTGTCAATTTTCAAACATGGTTTGAATCAGTTACTACTCACTACTGTGTGAGCGTTGAGCACCAGGCATGCTATGTTGAGCCGTTCATGATACAGGATACTCTACAAAGCAGAAAACTATTAACATTCACGGATTGCGTTAATATGTATATCTAACACTATACAGTATGAAAAACTCAGTATGATTTTGATTTCATGTCTTTTTGAGTTTGCGCATACGCATTCCAAAAACCCATAGGGCACACATCTATATAATATGCGAAAAAGATTGCAGACAATAGTATCAAACGAGTATAAGTATAACTATACCAGCACAGCCTATCATTATTATACGTCTGTTTTGCTGTATCCGATTCAGCAACAAGTCAAACAAACGAAAATTCTTACAACTTCACAACAATGGCATTAGAAAGCAATGGGTATACGTTCTCAATTCATTTGGTTATGGTATTATGATGTACCTAATTTAAAATGATGCTCCTTGCAAAAATTTGTTTTAACTCAGTACTCGTACAGGCATGCAAAATGGATATAATATAGCTTCAAGGTATTTCTCCAACAAATTGAACCTAATGGTGTTTTTAAAATATTTAAAAGTTCTTGAACACTCTCATTGTCAAACTACACGGCTAAGAAAAGTATTATAATTACCAAAAGAAAACGGAATGCAAAAATGCAAAATATATGACTTTCATTTAACAACGCATGCATACGAAAAGTGTTCCTGAACCCTTCTTCGAATGCTTGACACAGATTTTGTAATTTCTGCTTTACACCATTCAAAAAATGCAAGTGAGTGACGCAAGCACGTACAACGTAAAAAATGAATTTCTCAGCATATTAAAGGCGTTGATAAAACTTGTTTCGAAAAGCGTTTTGGTATTCCGTTTATAATACCGAGAGTAAAAGATGTCAGCTCATCTGAAGGGCCGTAATGTTGTGCTGATTTTGCTGCAATAACAATCAACCATGCAGACATGCTACATCATTCTTATTGTTTGCAGTGTCTTAAGGGGTCAGTGTTCATGAGTCAGGCAGGCTAAAAAACAAAGATGCATACCGTCGAGCGACACGGTGCATAATGCACCTCAATCATCGCAATATACGCATATGTTAATCGCTAAATTATATGCTTGTTCAGCTAAATTCGGGGCAAATTGATGCTATAAAAATAAAAGATTAATTTAAATTAACTAAGATTTGTTTTTATTCTTTCAGCAAACTCATCGATTGTAACTAGAACCACACTGATTCAAATTGCAATGAAAACATGATAATAAAATCCTAGAAATGATAAAAGCAGAATCGGATGGAGCAAGTGTGAAGTTGTGTATGATAGAAAAAAATCGCATGTAGCATAATATCTATATAAAGCTCCAAAAAATTCGACTTGTATGAATGAGTGAAATAATAGAGTAATTGTCACCAATTTGTACGCATAAATTCTTTGATTTTTATTTGGTCTTTGGACTAATCACATAGAACTTCTATATTATAACGAGTAATAGTAATAATCGTAAATCCAAAAACAATCAACGACTGTAATTATAAAATTATGTTATTTTTATTATATGTATCTAACAGTTTACAAAACTTGAAATTCTCATTCAATTCTTATTTCGAACAACGTATCTTGTACGAGTTTTGGTAATAATTAACAGCATCAATAAATGCGATTTGAAAGGAATATTTATTAAAATGCGGAAACAACGGACATTGATTGAACACTGTTCTACAATGGTCGAAAACTTGGTTTAGGTACTAACTGACTACGCCTTTATCATTCTTTTGTTTTCCTTAATTGCAGGAAGGCACTGAAACGCTAAAATTGTTTTGATTTTGTTTTGGTAAGCTCAGAGCTATAATATATGCTAATTAACTGGTGTCGGTGAGGTTAGTTTTGCGGATGCGTGATGAAATGCACGAGCTGGACTAAGACCACCATTGGTTGGCGGATTGAAATCCACAGGACGGAAGCTTTTCTGACGGTTGTACGGCGCTGGTGCTGGTTGATACGGAGGTGTGGGGCTACCATTGCTTGGC